>JAYESD010000094.1:0-168039 GCA_036927565.1 Tuctoria greenei | reverse complement strand
AGCAAAAGCATGCCGAAGCTATCAAGTATATGCCGGAGCTAACAAAGACATGCCGAAGCTAACAAAGACATGCCGGAGCTAACAAAGACATGCTAGGGAGCTAAAGATAAAGCTCACTGGAGCTACCCAAAGCTAGTCGGACCTTACCAATAAGCCGGACCTAGCATCTAACGTAGCCGGAGCTACCCAAAACAAGCCGGACCTACCGGCGGACCTTGCTGTAGCTCAAAGCTAGAGTCGGACCTTGACAAAAAGGGGGTTTGGTGATATTTAAAACTTTTGTCATCAAAGCCAAGTGTATTCACTACAAGCCAATGTATTCAGCACACATAGGTCTTACAGGAACCAAAAAGAACAGGAACGGAACAAGGGCTAAGGCTTTCACAAATGTACCCGCGGTCCAAAAGATCTTGGACTTGTCGCTGAATTTCCTTAGTTTCCTCTAGATTCGCCCTGTATGCTACACGATTTGGCAAGCTTGCTCTTAGAATCAAATCGATCTTGTGTTCAATGCCTCTCGTGGGTGGTAAACCAGGGGTATCTCGGAGGGAAACACATCCTAAAACTCCTGCAAAAGGTTAGCAACAGAATGGGGCAATGCAATAGAGAATTCATGAAGTGAAAACATGGCTTCTTTGCATACTAAAGCATAGCACATCCCCTTAGCATCGAATAAATCAGCAGGGTCAGATTTAGTTGCGAGCAATGTTGGTGATTTTAACTTAATGACTTTCTGTTTTATAGATTCTTGTTTTGTTGCTTTGCCATCACAAATTTTACTCTTCTCAAAATGTACAATTTCAGCAGGAGCCATGAGGAGCAAAGTGATTTTCTTTCCTTTATGCATGATAGTATATTTATTAGTTCTACCATGATGAATAGCATCTGCATCAAATTCCCAAGGACGACCCAATAAAAGAGAACAAGCATCCATAGGCACGACATCAAAGTCAGCAAAATCATGGTAAGAACCAATTGAAAAATGTGTTCTTTCTGTTTGTGTTACCCGAACCTTACCGCTATTGTCGAACCATTGAATGTGGTATGGATGAGGGTGTGCTCTTGTTGTCAAACCAAGTTCCTTGACGACGTCTGTGTTCACCAAGTTATTGCAGCTACCTCCATCAATTATAGTGTGTACACAGCAGTCCTTAACGACGAGAAACATGTGGAAGAGGTTGTGTCGTTGTAGCTTGTCGTCGGCCTCCACTTTGGAGCTCAAGGCACGCTGCACAATGATGCTCCTATAGTTCTCCGTCGCCCGCTGTACCAAGTACCTCTTCTTCGGTGTGTTCATGTAGGATCGAAGAGCACGTGTAAAGCTACCAGAGGGGAGTGAATGGTAGATTAAAACTTTTTAGCGGAAGCAATGAAAACCCCTCGGCAGAAAATGATTTGTTAAAGAAATTGTGTGTGAGACTAATCTAAACGTGTTTCATCGTGAAAAAACTGATAGATATCAGAGATAATCAAGTCACGAATACGAAACAGCAAGAATCACTCAAATCCGTTGAGAGAAACTCAAGTTACGATCGAAAGATCGAACAAAGGTCAATCTGTTCTACCGAGTAAAAAACAGATCTGCAATACTGCAAAGAAACTCATGTAGATACAAAATAACAAATCCAATGACCGTGAAATTTTTAAAGATGATAGATAATCAAGTTGTGAAGACAATCCAAAAACAATCACGTCAATTGGATATGTAAAACTCGAGTTATGATAAAACCACCGAACAAAGGTAGTGCTGTGCAGAAAACTCGACGAGAAAAAATTGTCTGGAACAAGTCGGACGAACAAGGCACAAAAGATCCTTTAATCTACGATCTTTCTTCAATAGAACACAAGAGGAACAGCCCAAAAGTCGTGCACCACGAGCTCTGGCCTCCCTTTTGTATATAACCAGCCCGAAGGCCAACTCAACTCAAACGAGGACTCTAATCCTACTCAATACACGAATCGAAACTTTCCATAACTGCTCAAGACTCTTCTATACACAGATAGAAGCAATATTAAGTCTTCCAAAGACCTTAGGAACGTGTCCCATATTCCTAAGACAACTCAAATTCATGACCCACATGAAATCCTATCAAAACCTACTCGATATTTTCCATACTGAGCCATAACCGACTCCGCCGCAGCCAAAGTCATCAACCGATACGATCCGCCTTCCAAACAGATTTGTCCTTCCTTAGACCATCTTCAGAACTATGTTGCCACATCATGCACCACATGCATACGTGCGAAACACCTTCCTTCGATGTCCAGTAACCTTCATATGCACTGCCCATGATTCACTCATCCTGCATGACCTCCTGACCCGCTCAATCACAATTCCTCCAGAACTTGGTTGTTGGAACCTCATCTCCTCCCTGAGACTAGTCCAAAGGGTCCTGTCATCAGCCATGACTTGAACTCAAGCAACACCTAAACATGAACAAACAACCAATCCGTACGAGCCCAAGTCTGCGGCTTGACTCAAATTAGTTTCGAACACAACACCTTACGTGAGCACCTCACATAAGCATGTTGCAAAACCACAGTAAAATGATATCAGCCATATAGACCAAAACACACCAAAAACTTAGCAAATGAATACTAAGCAATCTTTCTAACAATATAAAGCAAGTTCAAAACAATTCATAGTAAAAGCAGAAACATTGTGATCAAGCTCTGAATCTTACCAAAGCTAATCGGGGCTTGATCCAGAGCTTACCAAAGCTAGTACAACCTAGCACCAGAGCTTACCAAAGCTCATACATCCTAGCGCCAAAGCTTACCAAAGCTGGTTGGAACTAGTCAACCCAAAAGCCGGAGCAAGAAAAACATGTCGTAGCTAACTAACATTAGTCAGACCTAGCAAAACATATCGGAGCTTAAAAAAGACATGCCGGAGCTATCAAAGACATGCTGGAGCTAAAGTCAAAGCTCACCGGAGCTACCCAAAAATATGTTGGACCTTGACAAAGCAAGTCGAGCCTATTGTCGGACCTTGTAGAAGCTCATAGCTAGAGTCGGACCTTGCTAAAAAGGGTATTTTGGCAGAATTTCAAAACTTATATCATCAAAGCCAATGTGTTCAGTACAAGCCAATGTATTTAGCACACATAGATCTCATAGTTCATCATTTGGATCTGTAAAGTTAGTAGCAAGAGAATATTCATCTTCAACATTCGAAGTAATATCATACCTGCCATCGTCACGTGCTATGTATGCTCGTTTGCTCGGGCAATCTCTCATCATATGACCAAGTCCCTAGCAGCAGTGACACATAATGTTGGAAGTATGACTCATAGAAGGAGTGGACGAAAAAGGCTTGAATGATGTCGCCTTGCTGCCCTCTGGCACGCGAGAAGGTGGAGCACCAGGTGTAGTTCATTGGCCGCCATTGGATGGTGTAGTTGCTGCACGGAGGGTCGAAGATGGTGCTGTTTTGGATGGTGTAGACGTTGAACGAGGCGTGAAGTTGCTCCTCACACGTTGTTGCTGTTGTTGTTGGCCCTGCAATTCTTTTTCTGCCAACATAGTAAGCTAAAACAATATGTTAACAGTATCATATTCCTTGTAATCAACTATCTCTTGAATTTCAAGCCTCGACCCCCCCCCCCCCCCCCCCCCCGCAATAAAAAGGAGCTATTTTATCTTCCATGTCTTCTACTACCCCACAATGCAGTATACCCTTTTGTAACTCTTGATAATACTCCTCTAAAGACATGTAACATCATCATAAGCACTAGAAAAAGATGGTATAGTAAATTTCACTTTAGCAAAAGGATCATCAGGAGGACGATTATAATTGTTATGATGATTATTACCTCCCATACCTCGACGATAAAGTGGTATTCTTGGTTGATTGTTGTGATTTTCCATATCATCATAAGCATTGTCTTCATGTCTTCCAACGAGAGGCAACCGAGCCTCAAAAGTATTCATCCGAAGATCAAGGTCATCAAGTTGACGAGTCAAGCTCTCCAATGACTCCTCCATTGATGCATTTTATTTGGCAAACATGTATGGAATGGTATTCATCGTATCACGTGACACGGCATGTTTAACACATTCATCATCATTGTCTTCTCCTGCCATGGTTAGTAGGAAACAAAAAACAACAAAAATATGTTATCCCTATCAACTACAGTGATAATGTGAAAGGGGGAACAAAACAATCTCTCTCGCTCAAGCGTCTTACCATGCTCTTACAAGTGTTCTTACCAACACAGCAAGTAGTGTGGACGGTGATATGAATTGATGAACCGTGGAGTGATTGCAAAGGTACCTAGTATGCTCAAGAGAAAGGTGGAGCTTGGATGGCACAATATGGTGGCCAATAAGTAGAAAATTGTTAACAGGTAAACAAAGTTGAATAAGTATTCAATGTAGGAAACTATTGCTGGTCAACCAAGTGCTCTAGGGCCTAGCACAACACAAGGAAGTAGCACAGCAAAAGGAAGACAAAGTGATATATCCAACCATCACGACACAAGTAGTATAGGCCAATTGCTTTAATATGCGTGCTCTTCACTATTTTTTTCTTTTTTATAATATTTTTGATATTTTTTATTTACTCGGAAGCACATAATATGAAGCACACAAATTTGAAGCTCAATTGAATGTAATATGCGGCCTATAGAAAATCAAGAAGATTAATTAAAATTCGTGCTGAAACCTCGGAGGCCCGATAGCCTATGTTTCGAAGTGAATTTGGGCAATCTAATTTTCGCCGAACACGGCAAAGCCGCGGAAAACCAGATGCGAAATTTCGCTTAGATCAATTTAAAAAATCACCCGATTTTGTGTTCGTATGCGAAAGTTATGGCCATTTTATGGTAGGCTGTCCGAGTTACGGTTTTTGGATGTTGGTTCCAACTCGGTTTGAGAACAGAACTCGCAATCGAATATGAAAACGATCGGAATTTGGCACAGCAACTAATGAGGTGGTGTGTGATGATTCAAGGATGAGTGGCACAAAGGTTTTTCAACTAATCTAGGGTTGGCGATTGGGAGTTCACGCAAGGCGGCTAGCTAGGGCAAATCGATGAATGTGGTGGATCTGTTCGTTGTTTAGGGATTGTGGAATAGGTGTCGAATAGCAAGAAAATAAGGACAAAATACGATAACTAGGACCTAAAACACAAAGCTAAACCAGCAACAAGACTAACCCACACGAATGCAAACTCAACAATGCAAACTGAAAAACGAAACTGCAGGCACTATAGTCTAGGAAGCGGTAAAAATGATTTAATTTTTTGTGGCTTTTCTGAGGACTCTAGGTATGATACAAAACCAATATAATGGAAGGAAAAACAAAGATACCTCACGGGCAACCTGGAAATCTGATACCAATTGATTAGTAGTTTAGGCCCGATCTTCCAAAAGGTAAGTCGATTGGGGTGGAGAAGTCCACGTTGATGATCCGCGACCCTCGAGCAGTTCGAGTACCCCTACAATCACTACACCACTGCTCCGTTGGTTATCAGCCATATTGTACAGGCTTGACCTTCCCAAGGAGGCTAATCCCTACAAGTGCAACCGAGAACACAAGCAAGAACGTAGAAGACACGATATGAAATCGAGAAGTTGGGGTCTCACAAACCGTAGAACTGCGGAATTGTTAATCTAAGCAAAACCCAACAATATGACCATTTGCTGCAGTATTTAAGGGCTAGGTTTCAGCCAAAACAAGCACAGACGCGTCCCTAATGGACTCATATGGGATACAAGGCCCAAAGGCCTGATTCGGTGGTGCAGCACTAGACAGAAATCTAGACTCAACATGTTTCGAAGATTCCCAATGACTCCGGAGAAATTTTGAGGTAGGACCAAGGCCATTGGAAATTTTATCTTCTCCTTTTTCCGTGCATATGTGGAACGTCGAAAACGGAGTCTGTATGCATCCTGGGCATCCATTTTAAGGTGGACTGCTCCTGGACTCTGAGTTGAACTAAAGTCTGAGTTTTGAACTGATTCCATCAACTCATGGACATCCCAGCAGGTCTCCACGTTCCCAAGGCCTCTTCCCTTCACTTGTTGATCTTCTCCATTGTTCTTAATAACAATTAAATCATCATATAGCAATCTATTCTCAAACTCACGTGCAAAGGAAGTTAGGAACGAGTTCACCTGCTGATTTATTAACCGTGCTCTTGTGATTGGTCCTTGCAGTTAAATGTGCATCTTCGATGTTGTGATGTCCTCATCATAGAGTCCTAGTTTGGGTTGAGTTGGCTTTAGGCCTGGTTATATAAGCAAAAGAGGCCAGAGTTTGTGGGAAGAAAACTTTGGCTTGTTCCTCTTGTGTTCTATTGAATAAAAATCATAGTTTTAGAGGAGCTATTGTGCCTTGCTCGTCCGACTTGTTTCAGACAAGTTTTTCTCACCGAGTTTCTGGAGATGTCGATGTTGCTTCGATATATCGATCATAGCTTGCGTTTAACAGATCCCATTGACGTGGTTCTTTGTGATTTGTCTTCAAAACTTGATTCTCTATCATATATGAAAATTTCACGGTCATTGTATTTGTGGGTTTTGATGTACAAAAGATTCTTTGCATCATTGCTGATCTGTTTTAAAATCGGTTAGAACAGATTGACCTTCATCTAGTCTTTTGATCATATTTAAAGTTCTACATAGTGTTTTCATGTTATTCTTGTTGCATTGGTTCCATGACTTTATTCTCTACTATCTACACTTGTTCTTGTCACCGTTGGACATGTTGAAGATAGATTATACACACAGTTTCTTAACATATTGATTTTCTGCCGACAGGTTTTCATAGCTTCCGTTCAAAAGTTTTTAATCTACCATTCACCCACTTTAGTAGATTTTCACGTTACCACTGTGCATTAATCTTTGTGATTTGCACATATTTTGGCTTATCGACAAGGAGAAATACTCCTCATAACCTTGTGTGTTCGATGGCGTTGATTTTCATGTTTGGAAGGCTTGTATGGAGTCCTACATACAAGCGAAAGGCTTCACTATATTGGAAAAGGTCTACAAGTCTTTCGATGTGCCACCAAATGATCATGTTATGGCTGCGAACATGAGAGATGTCGACAACAATAACAAGGCTCGCAACTTGATTATACAAGGATTGACTCAAAGCAACTTCGATCGTGTTGCACACCAGCGATTCGCGTACAATGTGTGGAATGCATTTTGCGACTACCACGAAGTACCCAACGCAATCAATGAGGTAAGGCAAGATATGTTCAATAAAGAATATATGCGCTTTGAGTGAGTCCATCGACAATTTATTTGCTTGCTTTAATAAAATTCTCAGCAACTTGCGTAGTGTCAATGTTAATTTTTCGGCTGCTAAAAATGCTAGGCAATTGTTAAGTGCATTAGACATGTCGATTTGGAGATGAAAGTTACAGCGATCCGTGAATCTACTATCATAACTACACTTACTTTAGATGTTCTACATTCTAAATTGAAAACTCATGAACTGGACATAGTATCACGTAGGAACCACGACAAGTGTCTTGCATTTGTTTCTCAATGTGACATGCCTAGCTCTAGAAAATCTTCATCATGTGGTACACTTGCTTTGATGTCCTCTCTAATCCTTGAAATTATTGAAGAGTTTCCAGATGAGGAGCAAGAACTCTTTCTACTCGAATCTGAAAAGCAATGCAAAATGTGAGAACTTGAAGAAGAGGAAGTGGTGGTACTCAACGATGCTTCGAATGCTGTGGGATTGGACATTTTAGTACAAATTGCCCTGACCTTTCAGGTTCTACTCCCGATAATGAAAAGCAAACAAAATTCGAGTCCTCCTCTGCAAACAACAAGAATAAGTAGAAGTGTTTTACAGGACGCCAATTGGCTAACAGTTTTGTCTCCGCACTTCAAGAACTTAGCTCAAGTGATGTGGACATCGGAAGTGATGAAGATGAAGAGAATTTGGCAAATACATCCTTCATGACGGGCAACTCAAGATCAAGTATGGAGGAAGCAGAACACAACAGCGATGATGAAGTGGTATGTTCCACTTGCAAAGAAATGTGTGATGCCATTTCTCGTGCCACTATAATACTTAAGAAAATGGATGAAAAACTTATGGACAATGTTGTTAAAAATGAATCACTAGAATTTGAAATTAATCATCAAAAATCTTTCATTCCTAGTGATGATTATTGTTCCTCATGTGAATTAATATATGAACAATTGTCCTCTTTAAGGAGTGCACACACCTCCACACTTGATAAACTTGAGCTTGAAATTGAAAAGATCAAAAAGCTTGCTGCATTTAACGAAAAAAACATAAAAGATGCTGGTTGTACTACAATTGATTTGCATTGTTCTACTTGTGACGAGCCTGTCAAAAAACTACATGATGCTTTGAATGATATTTCTATTTTGAACAATGCTTTGAGATCTCATGAAGTGAAATAATGTTCTAATTTCAAATTGAAATGAAAAACTTCATGTGAAAATTACCTTGATATGTCCAAATAACATGATGACATGCATAGGACACTAGATCGGTTTTGTAATGCAAATAAGAACCTAAACTTGCTACTGAAATCTTCCAGGTCTTGCAATGATAAAACTGGTTTAGAGTTTGATTCTCATGCTCATTATAAAGCACACCCACCTAAGATTGTAAAATCATTAGGAATGGTTTGATTCAAACAGTTCCTAAACAAAAAGAAGTGTTTTTCAAACCTGTAAGAGTGTTGTCTCATTCGGTTTCTAATAAACATGTTGCTTGCTCATCTAGACTTGAACATAAGGTAACTTTTCATTGTACCTACTGTTGTAGAGATAGTCATATATAGATTTTTGTTATAGACTAGCTAAACAACAGAAAATGGAAAGAATGATTGCTAGACCACATAACAACCGAGCAAAACTTGTTGCGCATGCTTAACCGAATGTTAGGAACACGCATCCTGCTGTAATGAGTCATAAAAATGCAAAGTTGGGAAGAAGAATTCTAAAAATTCGACTCATAAACCTGTTGTATTTTCATAGATTTTACATGTTATCCCTGCTGGATGTCGTGTGACTCAGGGTGGACATAGCGTGTGGCGAGCAGCGCAGTGACACTCGGTATGGATGTGGCATGCGCGGCCAGTGAGGAAGGCGCACGGCAATGCGTTGCTACCAGAAAAAAATGCACGGCGCGCTGTGCTCGGTCGACGGCGGGAGCGTAACGGTGATTAGTGAGACGGCGATGCTGCTGGGTAAGGAGGCGAGGAGGTGTCTCCTGGAGGAGCGGTGGATTGGCACTCGACCGGCATGTGGGGCTGGAGCGAGCCCAGCGGCAGGGGCAAGTGGCGCGTGGCTTCGGCTTGCGGGGAGCAGAGGAGCGGTGTTGGGTGGGGGGGGGGGGGGGGGGGGGGGTTGGAGCGCGGCGCCAGGTGAGCGGCGTGGCCAGGGTGACGCGCCCAGGTGCGGGCATGTGAGTGAGGCGAGGACCAGAGCGGTGGCTGACCGGTGGTGAGGAGATAGCTGGGGCAGGGCACTGCAGGCGCCGCGCCTCTACGGACCGGACTGACCGTGGGAAAGCCACAACACTGCGCCGATGTGGGTGTGCGGCCGCGAGTGTGGGGTGCAGCATTAGTAGGGGAGGTGCAGGGTGGCGCTGTGCTGTTGTGGCCGACGCGCGAAGCCGGATAAGAGGGAGAGATAGAAGCAGTAAGCAGGCAGCTGCGTAGAGGCATGCAAGCTGTGTGTGGCGCCCGCTTAGGAACAGAGAAGTTGGCAACTGGTTGAAGCCACTGCTAGGTGGGTCCTGCAGACAGGTGGGTCCCACCTATCATACAAATCCCCTTGCTGGAGCGTTGAAAAATACAAACAGAATATCCGTCAAGGTTCAAAGCTATCCCAAAATTTGTATGTTGACTAAACTTGACAGGAGGAATCTAATTGTAAAATTTGTTTTGGATTTAGATCAGTTTAGATTGAATTCAAATTTAACCTTTGAAATAAACCTCTACGTACACACCTCTTCTAACCACCATAAATCACAATATTTTACAGGACCACCTAATAAATATAAACCATGTTTTGTGATGTCAAGTTTCAATCTGGCAACAATGGATTCCAAATTTAGGAATTATGTATTAGCATTTTACTTAACATTCGAATAAGTTCCTGTCGGAGTCTTGTTCCGGCAATTCTCCTGGTACTATTGCTGGTAGCCCGCAGAGTTTGTAGTTCTGTATTGGGTGCACAGAGATTCAGAACACGATGGTAAGTAGACACGAGGATTTACGTGGTTCGAGCCACCTAAGCGTAAAACCCTACTCCACGGGGTGTAGTTGTTGTATTGAGCGTCTGGGCACTCGTGAGTGTGTGTCAGAGCCGAGTCTGGAAGAGGCCTGGAAGAACTGTCCCTGTGTATCGCTCAACCAGTCCTTTTATAGAACAAGAACTGGTCATTACATCCCTAGCCTGGCCCAACATGTGGCCCTGGCGGTTACTGATGCTTAATACAGAATTAATGAGGTTATTTACCCTTAAAAGTGTGGTAACGAGCCTTGACAGTGCCGTTACTAGTATTAAGGGTCCTCTGATCGTGTGTCATTAAGATTGTATTAATGAGACTTAATCGGGTCTTGAAGTCCTTGATTGTCCCTTGAAGGTCCGAGCCGTTGGGGGTACACTAGTCTCATTGTTGAGGCTGAAGGTCTGGCGGTTGGACATGTGGCAGCTTCAGAGCTTACTGTCTGGGACGGGTAGGTCCGGTGCGGTTGTACACGTGTCGGTACCAGAGCTTCCCTATTTCGGGGGTTAGGTCTGGGGGTGCCGCGCAGGTATTTTGCTCGGAGCTATCCCATGTGTGGGATGTAGGTCCGGTTGCAGTATACACATGGCAGCACCGGAACTAACCATAGAAGGGAGACAGTTCCGGTCCCGTATGACACGTGGGGCCTTTGGAGGTCTTCAACTCAGACAGGTGAAGTTCCTTTGGTCTTCTTGTAGTCCCAAGGGGTATACGGTACGTAGGGTACCGACAGTGGCCCCCTCGGCCCACCTCTGGGAGAGGCCTTTTTGATGAAGTCATTTTGCCGGAGGTGGGTCCATCCTTCGATTTTTGAGTCGTGTCTTCAAGGGTCTTTGGATGTGCTGTTGGCGGTAGTTCGTAGTTAAGTCATTGTCGCGTGGCATATCCAGGATGCGGCAGGTGAGATCTGAGCGTGCGGATCTCACACAATTGAAGGTCGCCGGTCCCCGTGTCCTGTCAGGCTGCCGCCCTCGGGCTTCCCGCCTCTCATGATGACAAACGTTCGCTTGGGGTAAGGACCTGGATTTGATCGTCGGGGTGGCCCTGGGCCTCCTTGTCATTGGCAGGGTGAAGTTTTTGAACTATGTCATCGGCTCCTCTGCGGTTTCCATCCAAGCTTTGCGGGGACTTACTTAAGAAGGAAAGCGTAAAACGTTTGGGGATTTCTTACGCCTTCATTCGAACTTGCTCAAATTCTCCAAACTTTCGCTCACTTTTCCTCTTTCGCCACGTTGTGCTGTGATGAAGTTGGGACTTCCCAAGAGCTGCATCGGGAGCAAGAAGGAGTTGTCTAGGGTCCGGACCTACATGGGATGGTCCAGTAACTCCTTCGACAACGACATTCGCTACGACAAGTTTCCCTTCAAGAAGGAGCGAGCTGGAGATATGGTGTACTTCCTTCGGTACACCATGGCGGGCTTAATCTCGCCATTCTCCACTTTCTTTCCGATGTTGCTAGATTTCTATGGTCTGCAGCTCCACCATATGGGCCCCCACTCAATCTTGCTAGTGGCGACCTTTGTCCACTTCTGCGAGATGTGGGTGGGTAATCCTCCTGCGTCGAGCTCTTCTGCACCTTCTTTACCATGCACACCACCGGCAAGAGTGACGAGTACCTTGGCTTCTATTATTTTTTTAACGCAAGAAGTGCTCGTACAAGTACTTGAGGTCATTCCCTTCCTGTAAGTGGGACGACTGGATGAAGGATTGGATTGTCATCAGGGCATAGGAGCATGAGAAGCTGGATCTGCCCGAAAGCAACCCCAACATCGACACTGAAGCTTGGAGCAAAGTTCCGGTGCTATTGGACACCTTCAACCCTGCTCTGACCAGGATCCACCAATGTGTGAGGGGAGGGGTGACTTCCCAGGCGGTATTCTGCAACTTCAATGTGTGGTGGGCTTCGCTGAAGAAGAGGGAGAAGCTCGCCTGGGCCCTCAACAGCGTGATGGATGATGACCGGATCGAGACCGGTTTGAAGTCCAACTTGGAAGACTCAACTTTGGAGCTTCACCTCAAGAAGTTCCATCACAACATCGACGTCGAGGGTGACGACTTGACTCCACCGGCGGCTTTCCTCCCTCTGAACATGTAGGCGACGTTCAGCAGGGAGCTCCGGCGGAAGATGCCGGTGCTTGACGACCTCGGTGAAGTTGAGAGGCATTCGACCAACGGGTTGGCGATCACCGGAGCATCCGGGGGTGGTCTCCCTTCCGCCCCGAGACAGAGAGTTGAAGTCATGGCAAAGGGCAAAGAATTGGCTGAGCCCTCGAGCCAAAACAGGAAGTTGAAGCACACTGACGGGAGGTCCGTTAGACTTGCTCCTTCCACAGCAGCTCCTTCTCCCCGGAGGAGAAGGTCTTCAACGGCGGCAACCACTCCAGCATCGGCATCTCCCCAGGGTGCTAGCTCCAGCCATGTGGCTCCAGTACCAGGGCCTGCTGAGGGCTCTAGGTCCGGGGGTCCTTCTCAGTCAAGGGGGGCCTCAACCAAGGCAACGCCGACGGCAGCAGCAAGCTCTGGGGAACCTTCTGGAGCTACCACGCCAGTGGTGACAAGGTCCGGCCCCGAGCGTCCGGGGAAGAGGTTCCGCGCTAGCTGGAGCAGAAGCCTTCCAAGGTAAATTTGGTTTTTTACATCAGTTGGTTGTTTTTTATTGTAACTGCGTTTTGAATGTCTTCGTCCTTCATCCACAGGGTACCCAAGAATGGGGCTGAAGCTCTGGTTCCTGCAGCAGCAACTGGTGCTGCGCAGGCAGAGGCTCCAGCTCCAGTTCCAGCACCGCCCCAAGAGGTGGCTGAGGCCGCGATAGCTCCAGCGCCAGCTGTTGTGGTTCTTGACCTCGAGTCATCTCATGAAGCTCCCGTGGTAGCGCCAGACCACAGGAATGATGATGTACCAACGGCACCAGCCCCGGAGGTTGGAGCTTCGGGTTTGGATGTTGAGATGATGGACGCTCTGGCCTCAGAGCTGGAGGTAGCTGTGGTTCCAACCCTAGAGTCGGATGTTGTTGAAGCCCCGACAGCGGAGCCGGTGGTTTATGCAGTTCCGGCGCTGAAGCCGGTCGTCGAAGAAGTGCTGGCGCCCGAACCAATGGCGTTCAAAGCACCAGCGCTTGAACCGGCGGTGGAGGAGGCGCTAGCATCGGAGCCGGAATTGGCTTTGACTTCGGCCGATCCTTCAACGCCTGCCGCGGAGGTAGTGGATCCAGAGGTGCCTGCGCGTGAGCTAGGGTGACGAGATGAAGCTGATGGTCCTTCGCCTGAGGGACCGGTTACTGATGACCAGGCGGCAGGACCTTCGGAGCTGACTCCGAAGGTAGAAACTTCCGCTGTAGGACCTTCCTTGGCGGCGGCCAAGGCTATCCCGGAGGGCGGCCCTAGTGCCGTGGAAGCTCAGGGGGCCACTCTTCTAGAGTGGGAACGAATTTTTGTTATGGAGAACCCGCTGGAACCAGCGGCGAGGAGCCTGACAGGTCCGGAGCTGATCCCTTTGTCGTAGTCTATCGACAACGCCTGCTCCAGCCTTCGTCAAGTGCAGCTGGCCTTCTACCACGATAGCAAGACCCTCGAGGAGGAGTGCCAAACCCTTAGGAGGTGGCGCAACCGGCTCCAATTCGAGACCAAGCTGGTGCAAACAAGGCTGGCTGACGACAGGGTGAAGAAGGAGAAGGCCTGGATGGAGTATTGGGGCCAGCTGCTGGACGAGAGGGAAAGCATGGTGCGATCCCTCGACAACCAGTCTCGGGCCATCCATGAACAGGCCGTATCTACTAATAATGCAATGAATGGTCGCGAAGAGAGGCTCAGCGCCATCCACGACAGCCTCGTCAAGCGCCGGGAGGCTCTTGAGGAGCGCGAGAAAAAGCTCGAAGATGAAGAGCAAAAACTCCTGGAGCTGCAGGATGACCTCATGAAGAGGGAGGAGGAGCTCACTTAGAGGCTGACTCTGGGTGACAAGAGTCTTGCGGAGCGCACCAAGAAGCTGGAGGAGCACTGCGAGAAGGAGAAAAAGAAGGCCTGGCAGCGAGGACAGGACCTCCACAAGAGGGAGGATGAAATCGCTGCCAGGGAGAACAAAGTGCAGGGCTGAGGAAGGAACTGGTTGACCGTCGGAACGAGATCCACCTCCGGGAGGAGGAGCTCAGTAAACTCGAAAGGCAGATTGCTTAAAAGATTCAGCAGAATGCCAAAGAGGTTGAGTGCCTTGCCCGAGAGAATTAGGAGCTTGCGGCGACCTGAAGATCCTCAGAAGAGATGCAAGGCTCGATGGCTGCAGAGTCCCAACAAGTTTGGGACTTCTTGGGCAAAGCCAATGACGCGCTGACGCCGATGGGTTTTAGTCTCGCGCGTCCGGATGATCCGGAGTCGGAGCTGGACCAGTCATTGCATGCATTGAGTTCGGCAGGAAACAAGCTCACCAAGATGGGCGATGTCATCGCGGACCAGCTGGAAACCGAGGGACAATCCCTGGCGAAGAACATCACAGAGTTCATGCTACGTTCTACACAAGTCGGGACCCTCACTTCCCACTAGACCTGGTGCTTGAAGGCCCCATCGATGGAGAGGGAGAAGCCACCAAAGCCAACGTGTCGGAGGTTGCCTAGAACGTCGCCTCATTCTTCCATAGGGTCTAGGATTCTCTCTTTGTAGCTCCCGCTTGTATTCTCTCTTCTTTTTCTCCAATTTTGTAATCTCTTGTCTCCAGATTAATGAAATCCAAGAATTTTATGAATTTCATTTTTTTTCTTCAACACCTTTGACCCACATGGCCCCTGGTAGATGTATACAATTTGATTTGTGAACATGTACCAAGAGGATGTAGCATTTTGTTGAAGACTTGCGCACTTTGAACTTGTAGTTTGTAGGTCCGAAGTCGCCGATAGTAGGGGCCCCCTGAGGTTGTCGGATCTTAGTAGCTCCGTCAGTGACCCTTGTCAACACGTAGAGCATCGACGGTTTGTCCTCTGGGGTTGTCGGAGCTTGGTAGCTCCGGCAGCGACCACTATCAACACGCGGTGCGTTAACAGTAGACCCCACTGGGGAGTCTTCCCACCATATTTTCTTCATGTTGGCGGTCGGCCCCCTGGATTTGCCAGAACTTTGTAGCTCCGGTGATGTCTATTATCAGTGTTTGAAACATCGACAGTAGACCACCTTAGGGGATGTCGGAGCTTTGATAGCTCCAGCTTCATCCACCATCATCATGAGATCTTTATTTTTCCTGCACACTGAAGTCAAGAAAAACAGTAAAACCTATTTCTTCTCTATAACTCGTTTGCGGCTTAATATTCTCGAAAGAAATTTTTAGGTCGAACGCAATTCTAAATACAATCAAGTGCACTGACTTGTTTTCTCCAGGTCCGATCGATTCTGAACTCGCCTTACTTCGGCCTCCCGACGTGTAGGTAGAGTGGCGTACTTAGGGTGCAGGACCAGGCTAAGTCGATAGCACACTCCGAACCTAGATTGGCTTGGTGGCATTCAGACGAGTAGACCATTAACAATGTTTGGACCTGGAACAATTGGCAATGCAACTTGAATTATATATGAATTGGTCGAGCTAAAGTTTCCTAAGAATTGCACAACTTTGTTATAGACAAGAAAGAGAAAAATATAAAATATTGAGCTTGTACAAAATAAATGCACGTGGAGTCTATTTTCACACAATGATGTATTTCATCGTAGGTCCGGGGTACAGGGGAAACAAGTACACTATTAGGCTATGGACCAGGCTAAGTGTGTTGCGTTTCTCGTTTGACCCAAGGTAGCTAGCTACACTTTATGTTATGAGACTATGACTAGTGTTGCCTGAACTTTGCGGACCTTCGGGGGAAGGTCCGGCTGTTCTCCCGAAGGAGCTACACGACTCTGCACAATGACTCTATAACATACATCTCATGTAACTACAAACTCACCTACGTGATATTAATCGTAGAACTTATGGAGGTGCTCAATGTTCCAAGGATTAGGGAGCGGTGTCCCATCCTCAGTTGCCAAGGGAACGCATCCGGGACGGGATACTTTGATCACTCGGAAGGGTCCTTCCCAGCTGGGGGAGAGATTTTTTAACCCTTCTCGAGTTTGTATTCTTCGTAGCACCAGATTGCCTTCCTTGAGATGTCGGCTGTGAACATGCCTTTGGTGATAGCGCCGAAGAGCTTGGTGATATTGGGCATTCCAAACAGCTGCTCGACACCTTCCCTCTTCAAGGAGGTCAAGGTCTTCAAGTCGGAGCTGGTCCTGCGTGGCATTGTCGAAGGTCCGGACCCGGAGTGATCCCAAGATGATTTCTGGAGGAAGGACTGCTTCAGCTCCGTACACCAGGAAGAAGGGTGTCTCTCCAGTTGACCGGTTGGGAGTTGTCCTGTTGGCCCATAGTGTGGGCGGAAGCTCTTCAATACAGTTGGCTCCATGTTTTTCCAGGTGCTCATATGTGCGCCTCTTGAGTCCTTTTAGGATTTCTGCATTTGCTCTATCAGCTTGGCCATTGCTTGTTGGGTGAGCTACTGAGGCGTAGCTGACTTGAATATCGAGGTCTTCGCAATATCCTTGGAATGCAGAGCTTGTGAATTGGGTCTCATTATCAGTTATGATCTCGTTTGGGACTCCAAATCTGCATACGATGGACTGCAAGATGTTGATAGCTGATTGCTTGTTTATTGTCACAACTGGAGTTGCTTCCGACCATTTGGTGAACTTTTCAATGGCAACGTACAGGAACTTGTAACCTCCGACGGCTCTTGGGAAAGGTCCCAAGATATCCATCCCCCACACAGCGAAGGGTTATGTAGGAGTTATCATTTGTGGAGGTTGAGTTGGTGTGTGAATTTGCTTTGCATGGAACTGGCGTGTTTCGCATTTCTTCACTAGCTCAGTTGAATCCTGGAGTGCTGTAGGCCATTAAAAACCATGCTGAAAAGCTTTACTGACCAGCGTGCGGGAAGACGCGTGGTTCCCACACTCGCCTCCAAGGATTTCTGCAAGGAGCTCGCAACCTTCTTCCCTTGTATTGCACCACATTAGGACGCTGTTGGCATCACACCGGTAGAGATCCCCTTCTAACATTGTGTATCTTTTATCCAATCTGACTATCCGGTCAGCGGATACACTATCTTCAGGAAGGAAATTGTCATTCAAGTAGCTCCGGATCTCCGAGATCCATGCATCGAAGCTAACTTGAGGATTTGAGTCTTGCGTGTTGGGTTGCTCGGAGCTTCCTGCAGCACCTACAACCCTTGATGGACGCCATGGTAACAGGGCCATCGGGACCACCAGCTTCGAGGTGTTGGTCTCGCCCCATTCACTCAGTTCGGCGAGTTGCGCTATTGGTCCTGAAAATCTCCGGACGAAGGTTCCGTCAAGAGCCGAAGCTCCGGTTGAAGCTTTTGTCGAGAGTTCGTCGGCTTCAGCGTTAATGAGACGCTGGACATGGCAAAGATCCAGAACGTCGAAGTCCTTTTGAAGCTTCTGGACTTCAAGTAGGTGTGCAGCTAGTTGAGGGTTATTGCAGCAACATTCACCTTTGACTTGTTTTACAACAAGCTGTGAATCACCCTTTACCAACAGCTGCTTGACACCATACGTTAGTGCCACCTTGAGCCCATAGATTAGTGCTTCATACTCCGCCATGTTGTTGGTTGCCTTGATGTTAAGGTGAACCCTGTATTTGACCTTCTCCCCGGTCGGAGCGAGGAGAAGGACTCCAGCTCCGGCTCCCTGCTTTTGCACAAAGTCATCAAAGTAGAGAGTCCAGTGAGGTTTGGTGAAAACCGGAACCTTGGATTCTAGCTTCTGCTCACTGGGGCCCCCAAGATTTAATGGAGAGGGGGTCCATTCCGCCACAAAGTCTTCCAGTGCTTGACTCTTAATTGCTTGTCTTGGGACGAATTCAAGATCGAAATTGGCCAGTTCTACTGCCCACTTTGCAATGTTCCCAGTAGAGTTGGGGTTATGCGAGGTTGCACACGGTGGATAAGAAGTTACCACTGAAATCTTGTGATCTTGGAAGTAATGTTGGAGCTTCCTAGAAGCAATAAGAACTACGTAGAGCAGCTTATGCACCTCCAGGTACCGAGTTTTGGCGTCATGGAGTACTTTGCTGATGAAGTACACTGGGCGTTGAACTGTCCAGACCCTCTCGAAGGGGCCCGAAGCTTCCTCCTCATCAACCCGGACCATCCTGGAGGAGTACGGACCTTGTTCCGGGACTTCCGAGTTCCCGTTGGAGGAACTTGTAGCTTCTTCTATAGCGACCCGGACCTTCCCAAAGAGGTCCGAGTCTTGTTGCTCAGCAACAAAAACTTCTTCATTTGAAGGAAGTTGATTCTCTGGCATCTCGTCTTGAGGATTTGGGTCTGGGAGCTGGGACGCAGACTCGTCTTCAGGTAGCTTCGGACCCTCCCGAAGGGGTCTTGATTCCTGAACTGAAGATGGTTCTGGCCTTTCCGCAACCAGGACCATGCTGACAACTTCATAGAGTGGTGAGGAGCTACTAAGCTTGGTAGAGTGGTGAGGAGCTGCTTCAGCTCCTGGAATGCCTTTTCTGCTTCTTCAAACCACTGGAATGGTCCGGACTTCCTCAACAACTTAAAGAAGGGTAGAGCCCGTCCCGCCAATCTTGAGATGAACCGGCTGAGGGCAGCTAGACATCCGGTCAGCTTCTGGACGTCCTTGCTGGGGGCTGGTCGCCGCATATCTTCAATAGCTTTAATCTTCACCAGATTCGATTCTATTCCTCAGTGGTTCACCAAGAATCCAAGAAGCTTTCCGGAGCTAACCCCAATGACACACTTGTCTGGGTTCAACTTCATGCGTGTGACTCGCAGCTTGTTGAAGACAGCTTGCAAGGTGTCAAGGAATGATTCCTTGTTCTTGATCTTGACGACAATGTAATCGACGTACACTTCTACTACATCTCTGATAAGCTCTCCAAAAGTTTTGTACATAGCTCGTACAAATGTTGAAGATGCATTTTTTAGAGCGAATGGCATGGCAATATAACAATATAATCCATCTACTGTGATGAAAGAAGTATGCTCTTCATCTTCCCTGGACATTCTGATTTGATGATACCCAAAATATGCGTCTAGGAAACACAGTAATTCACACCCAGAGGTGGAATCCACTATCTGATCTATTCTAGGTAGTGGGAATGGATCTTTTGGGCATGCCTTATTCAATGTAGTGTAGTCGATACACATCTGAAGCTTCCCGCCGTCCTTAGGTACAACGACTGGGTTTGCCAGCCATTTTGGGTGGAAGACATCTCGGATGAATCCAGCTTCAAGCAACTTCTTCACTTCTTGACGTATGAATTTTTGTCGCTCTACTGATTGCTTCCGAGGCTTCTGATGTATAGGACGAGCATGGGGATTGATCTTCAGATTGTGCTCGATCACTTCCCTAGGGATCCCAGACATTTGTGACTGTTGCCAGGAAAACACGATGACATTAGCCCGAAGGAATGTGACGAGTGCGAGTTCCTATTTGTCATTCAGACCTCTCAATATACGGGTGGTCTGAGCAGCGTCGGAACTGATTTGGACATCTTTGACGGGAATGTCGGTGTCGCCTCTTGGTTGCACACGAGGTGCGGAGGTTGATCCTCTATGACGAATTCTCGGGGGTTTCGGAGCTTGCTCCTTTCTGGATTCTTCCTCCTGGAGTGTAGCAAGCACATAGAGTTCTTCCAGAGAAGTCAATCTGGCGGTGCGATCTCCACGGATCTGGAGAACACCGGCTAGCGTTGGCATCTTCAACACATAGTAGCCATAGTGGGCGGCAGCCATGAATTTGTACAAGGCTGGCCTGCCCAAAATGGCGTTGAATGGTAAGTTGATCTGCACCACATCGAAGACCAACTTCTTAGTGTTGTAATTCTCCCGGGTCCCGAAGGTCACCGGGTGAGTAATGGCACCTAGTGGGGTTATGGCCCCTGGACCTACTCCGGAGAAAGGTCGGGAGGGGCGAAGATCCGAAGGTCGGAGCTAAAGCTTGACTAAAGCTTTGAAGCTTATGAGGTTCAACCCCGAACCTGTGTCCACCATCACATGGTGGAGCTGGATGTTGTTAATGGTCAGAGATGCCATCAAATAAAGTTGGCTAGCTCGGATCATGTTCCGAGGGCAGTCTGAAGCATCAAAAGTGATGGCAGTGTCCATCCACTTCCAGTGCGGCTCCGCCCTGGCGGTGGGAGCTACTAAGGCCATGTCCTGCCGCATGGTCTTGAGGACATGGCAGTAGGTGATGTCCCACGAACGACCAAAGATGGTGTTCATGGTCTTCCGACGCTCGCTGTCGGAGACGTCGGAGTCATCATCGACATAGGTGTAAACAACCTTCAAGACTTTTTTAGGGTCCTAAAAGCCTAACTCCTCTTCAGTCGGAGCTTCGTCGACTTTTTGTTTTCCTTCCCTTTGATAGAAAGGAACTTCTTCCCGGCGCTTGTTGTAGCGCTCGGCAAGGTTCTGGACATCTTGTCAGCCTTCCAGGTTGTGGCTGTTCGACTTTTGTATGGGACACAACATCTTGGACCTGCCTCCGTCTTCAAATGACTGTCGAGGTCATTTCTCGGGGCGTGGCCCCTGGCCACCCGGAGCTGCAGTAGCTGCAACAATAGGCATGCCAGCCGACGGCTTTTTCTTGCCATTGGACTTTTTCTTCTTCTTGCCACTCCCGGAGGTAGTGGCTTCTCCCTTGGAGGACTTTTTGTTGTCCTCCGGTGGTGGTTGGGAGTGCATTTCATAGCCCTCCGCAGCTTCGGCGCACTTGTCTGCCAGGCTGAAGAGTTCCATGACACTGGTGACTTCCTTGGTCGCCAGCTTCTTCAGCATCTTCTTCTCTCATACGCCCTGTCTAAATGCCACAATAACAGAGGTTCTTGAGATAGAAGGAATAGTGTTTCGTACCTGGGAGAACCTCTGGATGAAGGATTGTAGGGACTCTTCCCACTTCTGCTTGACAGCAAAAAGGTCCAGTTCGGTGCCTGGTCGGGTTTATGAACTCCCAAAATTGGCGGTGAACCGTTGGCACAGTTCCGCCCCACTGTTGATGGAGTCGGGCGGTAGGCTCATGAACCAGGACCTGGCAGTCCCAGTCAAAGCCACGGGGAAATAATTGGCCATCACGGCCTCATTGCCTCCAGCCATAAGGATTGCGGTGGAGTAGATTTGGAGAAACTCAGCGGGATTGACAGTCCCGTCAAATTTCTCCGGTAGTTGAGGCTGGAACTTCTGCGGCCATCTGACCATGCGTAGGTGCATGGCCCGGGCAGAACAACCTCCTCCTACTCCCTCGGGAGCAGGACTGTCTCGAGCCTCTCGCCTTTCACGAGCGCACTCGATATGGACGCGGCCATCCTATTGATAGTAACGGCGATCAAGCTCCGCCCGGAGGTCATGAGTTGAAAGCTTGGTTACCGTATGGGTACGTCGAGTCCCAGAAGGCAGCGACGTTGTCTGTTGAGATGCAGCATGCCTCTTGTGTTGGGAAGCGTGCATACCAAGTCTACCTGACACGGTCCGATGCTACGATGGGGCCCGGCCTGAGGGGGGAGGACGTTAATTGCTTATGCAATCGGCTGCTGCTGCAACCAAGTGTTCCATATCAGCCCTCCACTATTTAATTGCACATTGGGATGCTCCTGGAGGTGGTGGACGACGGATAAGAGCACGCGTGGCATGGAGCGCATGTTCAGGGTTGTTGTTCGCTGATGCCGTGACCGATGCAGACGCCCCATCCCGCTGTACAGCTTGATTTGCTAGTGCGGACGGTGGCGGCGGTGGCATGACTCCTGCTGGAGCCACAACACCTGCTGGCTGCTGCATGTTGGAGGTATTGCCTCTAGCAGGTTGTGCAGCAGGGTTGCTGTTGGACGATCCAGCAACAGAGTTCATCATCCTTGAATCTCGAGCGCCCCTTCCTGGCACGCCAACTATCGGAGTCTTGTTCCGACAATTCTCCTGGTACTACTATTGGTAGCCCGCGGATTTTGTAGTTCGGTACTGGGCGCGCAGAGATTCAGAACACAATGCTAAGTAGACACGAGGATTTACGTGGTTTGAGCCGCCTAAGCGTAATACCTTACTCCACAGGGTGTAGGTGTTGTATTGAGCGTCTGAGCACTTGTGATTCCATGTCAGAGCCGAGTCTGGAAGAGGCCTGGAAGAACCGTCCCTATGTATCACTCGACCAGTCCTTTTATAGTACAAGAACTGGTCGTTACATTGCTAGCCTGGCCCGACATGTGGCCCTGGCGGTTACTGATGCTTACTACACAACTAATGAGGTTAATTACCCTTAATAGTGTGCTAATGAGCCTTGACGGTGCTGTTACTGGTATTAAGGGCCCTCCGATCGTGTGTCATTAAGATGGTATTAATGACACTTAATCGGGTCTTGAAGTCCTTGATTGTCCCTTGAAGGTCCGAGCCGTTGGGGGTACACCAGTCTGATTGTTGAGGCTGAAGGTCCGGCGGTTGGACACGTGGCAGCTTGGGAGCTTACCGTCTGGGACGGCTAGGTCCGGTGCAGTTGTACATGTGTCGGAACTGGAGCTTCCCTCTGTCGGGGGTTAGGTCCGGGGGTGCCGCGCAGGTATTTAGCCCGGAGCTATCCCATGCGTGGGATGTAGGTCCAGTTGCAGTATACACATGGCAATGCCGGGACTAACCATAGAAGGGAGGCAGGTCCAGTCCCGTATGACACGTGGGGCCTTCGGAGGTCTTCAACTCAGACAGGTGAAGTTCCTTTGGTCTTCTTGTAGTCTCAATGGGTATACGGTACGTAGGTACCGACAATTCCCGTTTTATGTGTGTTTTTGGCTTATGCAGTACCTTAGAATTCTTTGTTCTAATATTTACTTGAAATTTTCAAGTTTGTGTTTTTGCTTCTTGCTCCCCTAAAATTTGGGATTTTAGAGACATAGGCCTAATTTTACACACTTTAAGGTTTTTGGTTGCGAAGGCTTTGTTAAGAAACATGGTAATCTTGATAAATGTAGGATCGAAGAGCACGTGAAAAGCTACCAGAGGGGGTGAATGGTAGATTTAAAAATCTTACGCAGCGGAAACAATTAAACCCCAAACCCTTTCAGCAGATAAACGGTCTGTTAAAGAAATCGTGTGTGAGGCTAATATAAACGTGTTTCACCGTGACAAAAGTCATAGATATAAGAGAGAATCAAGTCACGAAGACAACACAAAAAGAATCACTCAAATCCGACGAGAAAAACTCAAGTTATGATCGAAAGATCAAACAATGGTCAAGCTGTCCTACCCGAGAAAAAAACAGTTCTGGAACGCTGCAAATAAACTCGTGTAGATTATAGACCACAAATCCAATGACCGTGAAATTTTGATATATGATAAAAAAATGAAGTTGTGAAGACAACCCAAAAATAATTACGTCCATTGGATCTGTAAAACTCGAGTTATGAGAAAACCACCGACGAAAGGTAGTGCTGTACCGAAACTCGACGAGTAAAACTTGTCTGGAACAAGTCGGATGAACAAGGCACAAAAGTTCCTTCAAACTAAGAATTTTATTCAATAGAACACAATAGGAACAGCCCTAAAGTCGTCCTCCACGAGCTCTGGGCTCCCTTGCTTATATAACCAGCCCTTAGGCCAACCCAATATCAACTAGGACTCCAATCCTACTCAGATCACGAATCGTAACTTTCCATAACTGCTCAAGATTCTTCTATACGCAGATAAAAGCAATCTTAAGACTTCCAAACACCTTAGGAACGTATCCTACATTCCTAAACAACTCAAATTCGTGACCCACACGAAATCCTATCATACTCAAATCTTTCCATATTTGAGTCAACCCCGACTCAGCCGTAGCCTGGGTCCATAACCCAGTCGGTTGGACCTTTCCGACCAATTCTTTACGTACACATCTCTTCATCACGTCTCGGAACCATGTAGAAACGTCCATGCACCCCTTGCACACGTGCAAACATCTTCCTTCGATGTCCACGATACCTTCATATGCATTGTTCTTGATTCAATCATGCTGCGCAACCTCCTGATCAGCTCAACCACAATTCCTCCTGAATTTGGTTGTTGGAACCTCATTTCCTCCCTGAGACTAGGTGAATGGATCCCGTCACCAGCCATGTCTTGAACTCAAGCAACACCTGCACATGAATAAACAACCAATCCATATGAGCCCAAGTCATTGACTTGACTCAAGTTAGTTCCGAACACAACACATAACGTGAGAACCTCACATAAGCATGTTGCAAAACCACAGTAACACGATATCATCCATATCAACTAAAATGCACCAAAAACTTAGCAAATGAATACTAAGCAATCTTTCCAACAATGAAAAGCAAGTACGAAACATTGCAAATGAAAAGCAGAAGCACTACGATCAAGTTCCGGACCATGCCAGACCAACCCGGACCTTGAGTCGGAGCTATCAAAAGCTAGTAGAACCTAGCGCCGGAGCTTACCAAAACTAGTACAATGAAGCACCTGCCGGAGCTTACCAAAACTAGTAGATCCTAGCACCGGAGCTTACCAAAAACTAGTCAGAACTAGTCAACCCAAAACCGGAGCTAGACAAAGTACGTCAGAGTTTAGCAAAAGCATGCCGGAGCTATCAAATATATGCCAGAGCTAACAAAGACATGCCGGAGCTAAATATAAAGCTCACCGGAGCTAACCAAAGCTAGTTGGACCTTACCAAGAAGTCGGACCTAGCATCTAACATAGCCGGAGCTACCCAAAACAAGTCGGACCTATGGTCAGACCTTGCTATAGCTCGTAGCTAGAGTCGGACATTGATAAAAAGGTGTTTTGGTGACATTCAAAACTTTTATCATCAAAGCCAAGTGTATTCACTACATGCCAATGTATTCAGCGCACATAGGTCTTACAATCTCCCCCTTGATGAATGCATTGGCAACACCATTTAAAATCCGAACATTGGCTTATTCAAATAAAAGTTTTGAAGGCAATTTCTCCCCCTTTGTAAATCAAAAGTAAAATGAGAAGAAAATCTCTCCCCCTTTATTAGCTCTCCTTATGCACATATTCATCTTTTTATGCTTATCTCTCCCCCTTTGACAATGTATTCAGCAAGCCATGCGCATATAAACAAATTATCTCTCCCTCTTTAGTTGTTATGAGCATATTATAACATATTCATATTAAAAAAAGCTCATCCAAGTCATACTATCAAGTACTTTACATTATCACATCAATGAAATACATAAGGTAGTGTAAGCCATGCTAGAGATCATATGTAATTTTCAATTTAAGCAAGTCATGATCTCACAAACTTAACTATTTCAAAACCTGAAAGCATGACACTAGTTGGTGCATTTTATTATTTTTCAAAGCATAAATTTAGATCATATGATATTTGCAAGAGATTATATGCGCATCTGCCTTATTCTAACCAACCAAGCCAAGCCTATGTCATTTGACAATCAGAAGCTTAAGGACATGGTTTTAGTCACACACAACTTCTTCCAAGTTCATATCTAAGTGCAATGACAAGCCATCTCAAAAGAAGAAGTGCGATGCATGCATATTCTCTTGATCTTTTCTCAATTTATATTTGTTCATAAAAACTCAACATGTGAGTTGATTACTTGATTAATTGTTTATGATTAAAAGCACTTGTGAACATGTAACAAGTTCAAAACAGCAAGAAAGTTCGAACATGACCAATTTTAGTGTAAGTAATTATTCCAATTACTAGACATGGCAAAAACTACAAAATGTATAACACGAGTAATGTAGTAAGAACTTTCAGCATGTAAAAGGAATCACAAAGTCATATATGTATGAAATACTATGCTCATATTATTTTTATTTCAGATCCACACATAGACTTCCCAAGTTTCAAAAACTCCCCCTCAATTTAAGCCATGAGGATGCATAACCCCTATTTCACTACGAATGAAACAAAAACGAGTGAAATCCAAAGGTTTCGTAAAAATGTCAGCCAATTGATGTTCGGTATCTACATGGTGAAGCACAATGTTTCCTTTTTCAACATTATCTCGGAGAAAGTGATACCCAATATCAATGTGCTTAGTTCTGGAATGTTGCACGGAGTTTTTAGCAATGCAAATGGCACTAGTGTTATCACAGAATAGTGGAACACTATCTAGATCAACCCCATAGTCCTTAAGTGTTTGAACAATCCAAATAATTTGTGAGCAAGCACTAGCAGCAGCTACATATTCAGATTCGGCTGTGGATTGTGCAACTGAATTTTTTTTTTTGTAGAGGACCAAGCAACAAGAGAATTACCAAGAAAATGACAAGCACCGAAAGCACTTTTCCTATCAATCCTACAACCCCAAAAATCAGCATCCGAAAAAGCTTTCAAAATAACGGTTGAGGAAGAAGGAAGAAAAGTGCCAAATTCTTGAGTTCCATGTAAGTACCTGAGAATCCTTTTGACGGCTTGACGATGTGAAGCACGTGGGGAAGCTTGAAACCGTGCACAACGACATACGCTGAATTGTATGTCCGGTCTTGATGCCGTGAGGTACAAAAGTGATCCGATCATGCTTCTATATTCTTTTTGATTCACAGATTCACCATCTTCATCAAGTTCAAGTGTTGTTGCTGTTCCCATTGTTGTCCGAAGAGGCTTGCTTTTGTCCATGTTGAAGCGCCTTAGGAGGTCTTTGGTATACTTCGTTTGATGCACAAAGGTACCCTCCTTGGTTTGCTTGATTTGCAGCCCCAAAAAGTAAGTGAGTTCATCCATCATACTCATTTCAAATTCGGAACTCATCATTGCTGAAAACTTGGACACAAGATCATGAGAAGCACAACCAAAGATAATATCATCCACATACACTTGAACAAATAATGAGTCATTGCCAAGCTTAAGCAAAAAAAGAGTGTTATCAACCTTGCCCATGGTAAAACCCTTTTCAAATAAGAATGTTTTTAACCTATCATACCATGCTCTAGGGGCTTGTTTGAGACCGTATAAGGCTTTGGACAGTTTGTAAACATGATTAGGAAAATCCAGATTTTCAAAACCCGGTGGTTGTTTGACATAAATCTCCTCATCCATGTAGCCATTTAGAAAAGCACTTTTAACATCCATTTGATATAGCTTAAAACCTTTAGATGCTGCAAAAGCTAACAAAATTCTTATGGCTTCTAATCTAGCGACAGCAGCAAAAGTTTCATCAAAATCTAGACCTTCAACTTGAGTGAAACCTTGAGCAACCAACCTAGCCTTATTCCTAACCACAACCCCATCCTCACTTTGTTTATTTTTAAACACCCATTTAGTTCCAATTAAAGTGTGACCTTGAGGTGGAGGTACAAGTTTCCAAACATTATTTCTTTCAAAATTTTCTAACTCTTCTTGCATGGCAATAATTCAAGATTCATTAGTGAGTGCGTGTGATATATCTTTGGGTTCAAAAGGAGCAACAAAAGCAGAATGAGCATGAGAGTTTGGATCACAAAACCTGGACTGTGTGACTCGTTCGTGCAAACTTCCAATCATCTATTGTGGGGGATGATCTTTGTAAAACCGTAGGGGAACAGATGTCTCACAAGCTTCTTCTTCATTAGGTTCATCGTAGATTGATGAGCTTGTGACTTGTGGACGATCAGGACCAGCATAGGTGATAGCCGGAGCTTGTTCAATGTTCGGAGCTGGACACGTGTCAACTTCGGAACTACCAGACAGTATCACCGGCTCTTCTTCATCTTCGAAAATACCCTCCCCCTGAGGATACGGATCTGGTCCTGCAACACCGGAGCTAGTACCTGGGCTAGCTTCATCAAAAGACACTTCACAAGTCTCCACAATTTTGTTAGTGTCAAATAAAAGCACACGGTAGCCTCTAGTATGAGATGGATAACCAAGAAACATGCCATCAGTGGATCTAGGTTCAAATTTATCAAGGTTACCATGTTTCTTAACAAAGCATTTGCAACCAAAGACTCGAAAGTGTGTAACACTAGGCCTATGTCCAAACCGGAGCTTATATGGTGTTTTACCTAGCGTAGCACGCAAGAAAACATGATTTGAGACATAACAAGCGATTGCTAACGCATCAGCCCAAAATTTCCTAGGAGTTTGATATTCAACAAGCATAGTCCTAGCCATCTCAACTAAGGTTATGTTCTTTCTTTCTACAACACCGTTTTGTTTAGGTACATATGGTGAAGAGAATTGATGATCTATTCTATTCTCAGCACAAAAGTGATCACAAGATTGATTTTTAAATTCAGTTCCATTATCACATCTAATTGCATTTAATGATCCTGGGTGATCAATTGATAATCTAAGAAATAAAGTTCTAAAGTGACTAAAAACTTCATTCATAGATGCCATAAAGTAAACCCAAGAGTATCTATAATAATCATCAACGATAACAAGAACATACCATTTACCTCCGAAGGATTGAACACGTGAAGGTCCTACGGTGTCAAGATGCAAAAGTTGACATGGTTCAGTTGTCATGATCATTGTGAGAGGGGTATGTGAACCTGCAACCATCTTAGCATGTCTACAAGAAGAGCACACAATTTCTTTGTCCCCTTTAAGCTTAGGCAGCCCATGTATGCGATCAAGAGCACTAACACGCGTTAGGTGATCAAAGCCTACGTCACCAAGTCTACGATGCCAAAAATATAAGTCTTTTGAATCATTAGCAACTAAACACCTATGCTTAGATGAAGACATATCAAAATCAGCTTTAAAAACTCTTCCAAACCGAGACATGTTAAAAATAAGCTCACTATTTGAACTTACAACTTTGCAGCAGTTTTTATTGAAAATAATTTCCATATTTTCATCTAGCAATTGTGAAACAGAAAGCAAGTTGTATTTCAAATTTTTGACAAGTGCCAAATCCTTCAAAGTGTAGTGATCATTTACTCTAACCGAACCCTTAGCAATTATAGGAGTTGAAGAATTATCGGCAAAAGTAACATTTTCTACACGTGACACAAAAGAGAGGCAGGAGAACCAATCTTTGTTACCGGTCATGTGGTGTGAGCAACCTGAATCCACAATCCAAATGTTCTCCTTCCTCAAACGTGTAACCTACATAGAAGCACAATACGTCGATGACTCAATACTGGGGTTAGTCAAAAGGCACTTAGGAATCCAGTACTGAGTCACGCGACGTGCAGCAGGAAAAACACGCGAAAGCTGAGATAAAACAGCATGTTTATGAGTCAAAGTTTGAGATTTTTATTCTTAACTACTGACCTATAAGGTGTTACTTGTGTAGCACAAAAATCATTAGCTCCAGAGGCAAAAACAGAAGGTCTGAAGGTAAACTTTGAATGTTTTTGACTCAAAACAGCAGGTTGTACATTCAGTTCAATGTGTGCAGCAAATTTTGCATGAAAGTTATGAGATCTAGCAACCATTCTTTCCCTTTTCTGTTGTTTAGCTAGTCTATAACAAAAGTCTATGACATTACCATCTCTACCATAGAAGGTACAATGAAATTTAACTTTGTGTTCATGTCTAGATGAGCAAGCAACATTTTTATTTGAAACCGAATGAGACAACACTCCTGCAGATTTGAAAACCACTCCTTTTTGTTTAGGAACTGTTTGAATCAAACCACTTCCTAATGACTTTACAATTTTAGGTGGATGTGCCTTAGCATGAGCATGAGAATCAAAACCTAAACTAGTTTTATCATTGCATGACTTGGAAGAATTCAGCAGCAAGTTTAGGTTCTTATTCCCATTACAAAACAGATCTAATGTCCTATGCATGTTATCAAGTTTCTTGGACAGATCAAGACAATTTTCACATGAAGTTTTTCCTTTTAGTTTACAATTGGAACAAAATTTAACTTCATGAGAACGTAAATCATTGTTCAATATAGAAATTTCATTCATAGCATCCTGTAGTTTCTTATCAAGATCATCACAAGTAGAACAATGCAAATCAATTGTAGAACAGCTAGCATCTTTCAAGTTTTTATCATTAAGTGCAGCAAGCTCTTTGTTCTTTTCAATTTCTTCATCAAGTCTATCTAGAGTGGAGGAGTGTGCACTTCTTAATGTGGACAATTGTTCATAGATTAAGTCACATGAGGGACATGCATCATCACTAGGAATCAATGTTTTTAAACGATTAATTTCAGATTCTAGTGATTCAATTTTAGCATCATTATCCCTAAGCTTTTTTTCCTTTTTCTTGAAAATAATAGTTGCACGAGAAATAGCATCACACATTTCATTGCAGGCAGAACATACCTCATCGTCTTGACTGTTGTGTTTTGCATCCTCCCGACTTGATGTTGATCTTGTTTTGCCCGCCATGAAGCATAAGTTGGCCAGATCGTCATCATCTTCATCACTTTCAAAGTCTACATCACTTGAACTAAATTCTTGAAGTGCGGTGATGAAGCTGTTAATCATCTTGCATCCTATGGTACCCTTCTTTTTCTTCGTATCTTTTGCAGAGGAGTGCTTCGTTCTTGTTTTCTTTTCATGCCGGGAAGTAGGACTTGAAAGGTTAGGGCAATCTGAATGAAAATGTCCTGTCTTACCACATTCGAAGCACCGTTGAGGTTCAGAGCTTCCTCTCCTTCTAGTTCTCACACTTTGCAATGCTTTTGAGAACCTCATAGAGAGAAGTGCTAGCTCCTCCTCTGGAAACTCCTCAATCTGTTCAAGGGTTAGAGAGGACAATGAAGCAAGTCTACTACAAGATGAAGATTGGACGGAGCTAGGCATTTCACGTTGAGAAACAAAAGCAATAGACTTGTTGGGGTTCTTACGTGATATTATATCAATTTCATGAGTTTTTATCTTGGAATATAGCACATCTAAAGTAAGTGTACTAATGATAGTAGATTCACGAATAGATGTAACTTTCATCTACCAAATTGACATGTCTAATGCACTTAATAATTGCCTAGCATTTTCAGCATCTGAAAAATTAACATTGACACTTCGCAAGTTGCTGAGAATCTTATTGAAACGAGCAAAGAGGTCATCGATAGACTCACCTGGTTGCATCTAAAAACGCATATATTCCTTTTTGAACATATCTTGTTTTACCTCCTTGATTGTGTTGGAGCCTTCATGATAATCACAGAGAGCTCTCTAAACATCGTATGCTGATCAGAGGTGCGCTACACGGTCAAAGTCGCTTTGAGTGAGTCCTTGGATGATCAAGTTTCTGGCTTTGTTGTTGTTGTCGACGTCCCGTAGGTTTGTGTCCATGACTTGATCATTAGGTGGCACTTCATAAGGCTTATACACCTTCTCCCATATTGCAAAGCCTTGTGCCTGGATGAAAGCCTCCATGCGTGCCTTTCAAACCTGAAAATCAATACCAGCAAACACACAAGGTTTGGCGAAGTACTTCTCCATGATGATTAGTTAAAAACACGCGCAAATCACAAAGATTAGAGCACCATTGCTCTGATACCAATTGTAGGATCAAAGAGCACGTGAAAAGCTACCAGAGGGGGGGTGAATGGTAGATTTAAAAATCTTACGCAGCGGAAACAATTAAACCCCAAACCCTTTCGGCAGAAAAATGATCTGTTAAAGAAATCGTGTGTGAGACTAATATAAACGTGTTTCAAAAGTGATATATATCAGAGATAATCAAGTCAATAAGACAACACAAAAAGAATCACTCAAATCCGACGAGAAAAACTCAAGTTATGATCGAAAGATCAAACAATGGTCAATCTGTCCTACCCGAGAAAAAAAACAGTTCTGGAACGCTGCAAAGAAACTCGTGTAGATTATAGACCACAAATCCAATGACCGTGAAATTTTGATATATGATAAACAATCAAGTTTTGAAGACAACCCAAAAAGAATTACGTCAATTGGATCTGTAAAACTCGAGTTATGAGAAAACCACCAACGAAAGGTAGTGATATACCGAAACTCGACGAGTAAAACTTGTCTGGAACAAGTCAGACGAACAAGGCACAAAAGTTCCTTCAAACTAAGAATTTTATTCAATAGAACACAAGAGGAACAGCCCTAAAGTCGTCCTCCACGAGCTCTGGGATCCCTAGCTTATATAACCAGCCCTTAGGACAACCCAATATCAACTAGGACTCCAATCCTACTCAGATCATGAATCGTAACTTTCCATAACTGCTCAAGATTCTTCTATACGCAGATAAAAGCAATCTTAAGACTTCCAAACACCTTAGAAACGTATCCTAAATTCCTAAACAACTCAAATTCGTGACCCACACGAAATCCTATCATAACCAACTCAAATCTTTCCATAATTGAGTCAACCCAGACTCAGCCGCAGCCTGAGTCCATAACCTAGTCGGTTGGACCTTTCCGACCAATTCTTTACGTCCACATCTCTTCATCAAGTCTTGGAACATTGTAGCCACGTCCATGCACTCCTTGCACATGTGCAAACATCTTCCTTCGACGTCCACGATACCTTCATATGCATTGTTCTTGATTCAATCATGTTGCGTAACCTCCTGATCAGCTCAACCACAATTCCTCCTGAATTTGGTTGTTGGAACCTCATCTCCTCCCTGAGACTAGTCCAATGGATCTCATCACCAGCCATGTATTGAACTCAAGCAACACCTGCACATGAATAAACAACCAATCCATATGAGCCCAAGTCATCAACTTGACTCAAGTTAGTTCCGAACACAACACCTTATGTGAGAACCTCACATAAGCATGTTGCAAAACCACAGTAACACGATATCATCCATATCAACCAAAACGCACCAAAAACATAGCAAATGAATACTAACCAATCTTTCCAACTATGTAAAGCAAGTACAAAACATTGCAAATGAAAAGGAGAAGCACTACGGTCAAGTTCCGGACCTTGCCAGAGCAACCCGGACCTTGAGCCGAAGCTATCAAAAGCTAGTAGAACCTAGCGCCGGAGCTTACCAAAACTAGTACAATGAAGCACCTGCCGGAGCTTACCAAAACTAGTAGATCCTAGCACCGGAGCTTTCCAAAAACTAGTCAAAACTAGTCAACCCAAAACTGGAGCTAGACAATGTACATCGGAGTTTAGCAAAAGCATGCCGGAGCTATTAAATATATGCCGGAGCTAACAAAGACATGCCGGAGCCAAAGATAAAGCTCACCGGAGCTAACCAAAGCTAGTCAGACCTTACCAAGAAGTCGGACCTAGCATCTAACGTAGCCGGAGCTACCCAAAACAAGTCAGACCTATGGTCAGACCTTGCTATAGCTCGTAGCTAGAGTCGGACCTTGATAAAAAGGTGTTTTGGTGACATTCAAAACTTTTATCATCAAAACCAAGTGTATTCACTACAAGCCAATGTATTCAGCACACATAGGTCTTACAATAAATTCGAAGCTAGATCTGTTGATGACATGTTACTTGGGTAACCATCTCATACTAGAGGCTAGCATGTGCTTTTACTTGACACTAACAAAATAGTGAAGACTTGTTAAGTTTGTTTTGATGAAGCTAGCCCAGGTACTTGTCCTAATACTGCAGGTCAAGATGCATATTCGCCGGAGAAGAGTATTTCATTGAAGATGAAGGAATTGAGTTGTTGCGCGAAATTTCAGAAATAAACAATGACATTCTAGCTCTTGACGTCGCTTCACAACTAGCACTGACAACCACTACTATTGGTCCAGACTGATTGGTAACCCCTCAGTCACAACGCGAGGAGTGGGTCGAAGAACTCGTCCCATGACACTCAAGGGGCTACCGATTGACAAGGAAACTCGACCAAAGTTCCAATAAACCAAAAAAAAAGAGTTACATGACCTGGCAGGCCTTCAGACATGGTGTAATAAGTAGGTCGAACCGCTTGTCCGGCGCCACTCGAGGGCTATCTGCAAAAGACATCTATGTACATACTTGCGGACCGAAAAATGTCTTCATGTATCATGCATTGTTCTGTGACATATAATAACATGGTTGGTTATAGGCATAAGATAAGGCACTCTCACTGTCGCTTTCTTTATAAATACACTCCAAAAAGATTACTCCCTCTCCAAATCATCTTTGCCAAACTTGTGATCGAGCCCACGTCAACCAGAACACCAAGTCAAGCTAGCCCAACAGACCATCGCTTGGCGAGGCTACCGAGTCATGTTAAAGAAAGACAAAGACCGACGGTTGGGGTCTCCTACCACGCATGGCTCCATCTCGCAACCGCCACCGGCGTAGGGGCTGAGGGCGAGTAACACCACTCGCCGCACATCATGACGTCTCGTGACCAGGGTCCTCATACGGACTGGCGGCGACCAAGGATGACACCAACAAAATCGGCTCTCCAACTAGAGGTAAGACAACTAACTATCTTATTTGTCTGCAGGACACATCAAGAACCCAGGCTCTAAGGACCGTTGGAGCCCCTCCATGACACCTGGGACCTTGAATCACGAACTGAGGCAAGGCAGGTAAACTCCCAACCTAACCTCGGGTACACCGAGTCTCAGGTTTGAAGGCCATCGTTGCGGTGTTTCGAGACCGCTTGGGTAAGACCATCATGAGGGATGGACGACTGTGAGACGGCCTTGCGCGAGGCTTCATCTTGGGTAGCGGATACTATCAATGTCTCCGACATTCCATATCCGAGTCCCAGCTCAGCTATCCCTCGGTAGCCCCTTGAAAGGTCGGCATCGTGCCACCCATGCCCCTAAATGGCCTGAACAGGGTTTGATGAAATGCGAGCACCACACCCCAATCACACAGCTTGTCAAACCAGATGTGTGGCTTTGTCCCCCTAGTGATCTGGGGAGATCGAGTTTCACAAGGATTGACCTGGTAGGTAGCTCAACGATCTTGGGAGTTCGTCTATCGAGGTAAACTCTTGAGCTCTTCGCCTCCAAGCCATTGCAGGCTCGCAAACGGGGCAAGAATTTTTGTCCACACTAAGGGCAAGCTGCCTAGAAGGAGTTGATGTCTGTCGCCAAGGTCCCAGCAGAAAGGACTGTGAACACCCGAAGCCTACTGACCCACGAGCTACCAAACTCGATTCAAGGCCAGTAAGGGCGCTAAAATGAGCGGGACTCGCGCTCTAACCCCGCCATCCTTAGCTTGAGCGATGACACACTGGCCCGATACTCTCCTGACCCTGCCTCGCTCGGAATACCAATACAAACTTCAACACAAAAATTGCTTCAAGGGTCGAACATGCTTGGCTCGGGTCAGCATGACCCGCCCTGGGCAGGGAGCTAATCCCTAGCCGTGCTGCAGCGCTCGACCCCGCTACAAAGGAGATAAGTACTTATAACCCTCACCAAAAATGCCAACTCCCATCGCGAAAGCGTAATCTAATCTCGAGCTCAGGCCAAGACAGAATCCCCAACCCCGACCCCGAAAGTCCAACTCGGGGGCTGTCACATGACCACGCCCACTCAAAGTCTTAGGATCCATTCCCTTAGGACGATCCTCCTCGCCTAAGTACTTCTTCCATGTTCCACAAGCTACGGTTTACAGCAAAAGTTTGAAGGCTATTGTTCGTGCAGGATCATTGGACAAAAAATGCACAAAGGGTAAGCACTTCCAAAAATCATTAAGAAAATCTCATACTACATGGTGGTTTGGATCATTACATGATGAAGCACATATTACATCTTCAAGAAATCATCCCTATACAGGTACTACACTCGGGGTCAGCAACATGGACAACTTTGGGCTCCTTCGACCCTTGAGCTCTATGGACGTTTAAGGTTGGCGACTCCAACGCCTTCAAGTTTTGCCGACCCACAGGGTCTGCAGCTCCAACAGCTTCGCACCCATCCTGGACAAATGGTTTCTTTCTCGGCGGCTTCAACGGCCTCACGCTCAGCCTTCGATTGTCATTTCTCCAGAATCTAACAAACACAGGAAGCTCAGTGGCAACCGCCTTCTTCTCGGTCAGGGACGTAGATCCCCGACATGCGATGGGCCACTAATCTCCAAATACAGAGATGGTGACTCCTCACCGCACGCCAAGGTGGGTTAGGATGATGAAGCCCATTGAGGTGGGCTAGGGTGCGCCCAACTTATTTCCTGACCACCCCAGTGTCGTGCAAGAAGGTTTGGTACAGCCTTGAAGAAGCCCTGCATCCATTTTGAACCATCTCCCTTTCGAGTTTCTAGCCGTTCCCCCTGCTGTCAAGCCTCTGAGAGGTTCTGCCCCGTTTCGAACTTCTAGGTAACTCCTCCTCTTCCTCCGCACCTCTAATCTGGACCTCTCCACGTGGGCTGACGACCCCAGTCAGATGGGAGCGAAGTCCCGGTGCCACACCCTCATGTCGTGGGAGGCGATTGGGCTGTAAGATGGAGAGATGATGGGAAGGAGTGGAAGAAGGTTGGGATAATAGAAGCTTCATGTTGGGACAATTTATAGTACCACCAGGGGAGTCGATGGGATATTTACGATGGTGGTGGGGAACCAAGCTTCCCTCGCATTCTTCTTCACCTCCTCAAAAGTCATGCCATAATAAAGACTGGTGGAGACCACAAACACTCGTGACCCACTTTGCCTCCCTCATTCTCGAAGCTCACACAAGTTTGCAAGGATGCACTTCCCACAATGATAATCCCATGGCCAAGCAAGGGACAAAAGCAAACTACATCACCTCTGTAGCCTAAACCTGCCTGATCAGAGCAAGGAATCTAGGAGCTTAACTTACGTGCAGAATCCGACTGAGTTATGGGTTCGAAGGTCGCCCCGTTGGGTTTCGAGATTGCCCGTACGAACTATAGCGAGTGATGGACAACGAAGAGAGGATCCAATGTTGTATATCATCAAGGTAGTGGATACCTTCGACATCTCCAATGTGTTGTATCTGAGTCCTAGGATGGTGATTCGACGTAACTCAACGAAGGGATGGCATCGAGCCACCCAGACCCCAAAAGGTCCAAGATTTATGTGAATGTACCAAAACAAGATCTTAAGAAATGCATGCATCAAACCCCGACCTCGACCACTAGTCAAAATCAGGAGTTGGGTTTCGTTTACCCTTACAAAATAGGGTGATTGGGTTTCACTTCGATCTGCTTGATAGGTAGATTAATCAGACTCAGGAACTCAACCATCGTGGTAAGTTTCTCGTTCCATCCCCTTTGAGTCGGAACAGCTCGAGGATGGGGCAGGGCATGACTTTGTTCACACCCACGCACTACAAGGATTCTGCCCTGTTGCAATGACTGTAATGCAACAAATACTAAATCATTGTAGTAAGCTTGGTATTTTGTCACGATTCAGTAGCTCGTAACATTAGCATCTATCGCCATGGATTAAGATCATTGCATTCGGATTTGTTGTCACGATTCACTAGTTCGTAAAATTAGGATCTATCACCATGAATTTGTTGCCACGATTCACAAGTTCGTGGCATTAGCATCCATTGCCACGGAATACGATTATTGCATTAGTATTTGTTGCCACGATTCACTAGTTCGTGGCATTAGCATCTATCGCTATGGAACATGATCGTTGCATTAGGATTTGTTGCCACGATTCACTAGTTCGTGGCATTAGCATCTGTCGCCATGGAACATGATCATTGCATTAGGATTTGTATCCATGATTCACAAGTTTGTGGCATTAGGATCTATCGCCAAACCACACAATCATTGCATTAGGATCTGATGCCACAAATTACCGGTTCGTGGCGTTAGGATCTATTGCCATGATTCATTGGTTCGTGGCATCAAGATCTGTTGCCACGATTCACTTTTTTGTGGCACCAGGATCTATCACCACGGCACACAATCGTTGCATTAGGATATGATACCACAAATTACCGATTTGTGGCGTTAGGATCTATTGTCACGGAACAATATCGTTGCATTAGGAACTTTTGCCATGAATTACCAGTTTGTGGCGTTAGGATCTGTTGCCACAGAATAGAATCGTTGCATTAGGAACTTTCTCTATGAATTACCAATTTGTGGCATTAGGATCTATCATCACAGAATACAATCATTGTACTGGGAACATTTGCCACTATTCACCAGTTCGTGGCATTAGGATACATCGCCAGGAAACACAATCTTTGCATTAGGAACTTTTGCCACGATTCACCAGTTCGTGGCGTTAGGATCTATCACCAGGGAACACAATCATTGCATTAGGAACTTTTGCCATGACTTACCAGTTCGCGGCATTAGGATCTATCACCATGGAACACAATCGTTGCATTATGAACTTTTGCCAAGATTCACCAGTTTGTGGCGTTAGGATCTATCGCCACGGAACAATCATTGCATTAGGATCCTTTGCCACGATTCACCGGTTCGTGGCATCAGGATCTATCACCATGGAACACAATCGTTGCATTAGGAACTTTTGCCATGATTAACTAGTTCGTAGCGTTGGGATCTAATGTCACGAAACACAATCGTTGCATTAGGATCTATTGCCTCAATTCACCAGTTTGTAGCATTAGGATCTATTATCACGGGAAACAACCATTGGCCTCACAATATAATACAAAATGTTGGCCACTGTGTGAACAAATGAATGTGTGGTGTGTTCATCGTGTTCCTACAGAATTATAAGGACGGATTTGTTTATTTTATGCACAAGTGAATGTGCTCTAAGTTTAGTGACGTGTGATATCAACAGCAAACGGAAGAAAAATCTAGAAAATCACAAAGCTAAAAGGAGACGTCATGAGGCAGGACACGCTTTTCATATAAGAAATGCATTTCGCTGCTAATTAAGCGCGTCTCCATTTTGCTTGTGCAATCATTGCATTAGGATTTGTTGCCACGACTGTACTAGTTCGTGGCATTAGGATCTATCGCCATAGAACAAACTCATTGCATTAGGATCTGTTGCCAGTAATCACTAGTTCGTTCCATTAGGAATTTCTGCAAAAGCGTCATTTCAAATTATGGGTATATTCTAAAGATGTGGGATTATTCAATATCGGCATGCTTCTAAGCTTGCTGCTAAATAGAAGAGCGGCTTCTATGTTTTCCAAAAAAAATAATATAGTTCATGTACAGCTAGCTCACACAATACATATATAAAAAAATCATCATCTTCGTTGTTGCCCACCCTCCCCCCCCCCCCAATATTGGAGGTACAATACCATCATTGATATATGTATCATCATCGTCGTCGTCGTCATCTTCATTTTCTAATGGAACTCTATGTGCCCCAAACTGATCACATGTTCTTATTTGAAGAGAGGAAGCATCACCGGATGCTCCCTCAATGTCATTCCTAGTCCATGTGGTCCTATCCTCCTCTATGTGTGGCATATTGAAATTAGTAAGTCGCCGATCATCAAACATCTCAGCCTCCATAATCTCAGTGACATTATTTTCACTGTCCCCCCAAGGCATGGCAAAAACATTTCGTGGCTTTGTTTTAACAACTGTAGCCCATTTAAGTTGCTTGACACTTCGAAAGTAACAAACTTTTGGTGCTTCGGTGGCTAGAATGTAAGGCTCATTTTTAAATTGAAAAAGTGTACTGCCAACATCTATTATTTTGTATCGATCCATTTTGTAGCCTCTGCTTTGGCACTGGCCGGAACAAGGCCGATCAAACCAAGCACATTCAAATAACAGAACCTCTTGAGTTTTTTCAAAATCAATAAAAATCATTTTCTTGATTACTCCAAACCACACGTGATCACCATCCCGAACAGCAACGCCACAGTTTTACGTCCGTAAATCTTTTTCCACCTTTGCAGTTCAAAAGAAGAAGTCATTTATGAATGATAGACTAAAAAAAGTGCTCGGCTATCAGGTCCTCTTGATAATGCATCCAAATAATCGGCTACTTTGCCTTCTTTGTGTAATGTCTTAATCTGTACACATTAGTATAAAAGGGGTCATCGATAAACCAATATCAAAACACATATTTGTTCAATATTTCATCAAAGTAAAAACTTGCATGTACTTACTCGTTTATGAAACCAATAAACAAACTACCCTCTATGGCATTTTTCAACATCACGAGAGTAAATCTTTTTCGGCTCTTCAAAATGCTCACTGAAAAGGGTAGAAAATTAAATTAGCCATCTACAATAAGAATGATCCAATGGAGCGGCCTCTTTGACATTAGAAATAATATAATGCCTGATGTTATGTTGTTCCACCATCGTAAGTTGGCCCCATTTAAACCATTTTTTAGAATTATCAGCTTCTGTAAATATATTAGACTCGAGTGAAGGTTCATTCCTAGCTACAACTTCATGACGTTCTTGCCTATTAAGCTTGGTGGTGATGTTATCCAAAAACTGACTACAATAAGTCATACACTCTTCCATAATATATCCCTCATCTATAGAATCCTCCGGGTGAGCTCTGTTACGTACATACCTCTTCATTGTACCAAGGTACCTCTCAGTTGGATACATCCATCTGTAAGATACAGGTCCACCCAAGCGAGCTTCTACGGCAAGATGGATTGGAAGATGTACCATGATATCAAAGACAGCGGGAGGAAGCAACATCTCAATCTTACAAATTGTTTCAGGAAATTGTTTGATCATCTTATTCAAATATGATTCCGCCAATTCTTTAGAACAAATTTCAGAAAAGAATTTGCTAAAGTCAATTAAAGGTGCAATAACATTTTTAGGCAATATGTGACATATTGCAATATGAAGGAGCTTCTGAAATATAATATGGCAGTCATGAGTTTTTAGACCTAATACCTTACGTGCTTTTATGTCAACACATCTCTTGATGTTTGAGGCATAACCATCAGGCATCTTCACATCCCCCGAAAACTTGCACAAGGTGGTCTTCTCATCTCTCTGCAAAGTATATGATGATGATGGACAATCATACTTCCCATTTATATCCACCAGATGTTGCTGTGGCCGTACACCCATATCCTGCATATCAAAACGAGCTTGTAGACTATCTTTTGGTTTACCATCCATATTAAGCAATGTCACCAATATGCTATCATAAATTTTTTTCTCAATGTGCATGACATCCTAGTTATGCCTTATTAGCAATGTCTTACAATACGAGAGCTAAAAATATACTTTTCTTCTTCCAACTATGCCACCCATCTTACTTAGTGTGCTTTCTCTTATTATTCTTCTATCCAAAACTCACTTGATCAAAAATCTTGTATTTTTGGAGTACTTCATCACCAGGGAGTGATGTTGGAGCCTCTCTATTCTCTATCTTGTTGTTGAAAGAAACATTGTCTCGATGCCACCTGTGATTCCGAGGTAGGACATGACAATGACCCATGTAGCAATACTTCCATCCATGTTTCAACCACAAGACGTCAGTGTTTACATTGAAGTATGGATATGCTACCTTACCTTTTGTGTTCCATCCACATAGCATTGCATATGCTGGAAAATCATTTATTGTCCACAATAAAGAATATCACATGAGAAATGTCTCTTTCTTTCAACTATCGTATGTTTCAACACTATCAGACCATAATTTCAGTAGCTCATCAATCAAAGGCTGCCGATACACATCAATGTTGTTTCCCGGTGACTTTGGCCCAGGAATTATCATTAATATCAACCAATAAGGCTGCTTCATACACAACCAAGGTGGTAGATTATAAGGGATTAGAATCACAACCATGTACCGTAAGAAACATTCATTATTCAAAGAGGATTAAAACCATCAGATGCTAGCCCAAGTCTTATGTTGCGAGGATCGAATGAGAAATTTGGGTGAATGATATCAAAATGCTTCCATGATTTCGAATCTGGAGGATGGTGTAATATTCCATCATCAATAAGTTCTTCTTTGTGCTAGTGCATGTTTGATGTCGTTGATTCTGCCATATAAAACCTTTGAATACGAGGAATAGGAGGGAAGTATCATAGAATCTTTCGTGCTACAAGCTTCTTGGCTTTTCCACAAAGTAAAGCCTCTCTTGAATCCCCACCAGTACTATTTTTCCATCTTAATTCACCACATTTTGGCCATCGTTCTAGTAGAGAATAGTCTTTCCAGAATAACACACAGTCATTGACACATATGCATCGATCTTTTCGTAGCCCAGTCCGAGGTCACGAACAACCTTCTGATCTTTATGAAGTGTATTAGGAATGTAGTGGCCCTTTGGAAGCACATATGAGAATAGTTCAAGGATCAACTCACACGCGTTTTTGCTCAAACTAGTTAAACACTTTATGTGGTACAACCTGACGATGAAGGATAATTGGGTCACCTTCTCATAATCTAGATACAACTCCTTTTTGGCATCATTTAATAAGTCATCAAATGCCTTTGCACACCCAGTTGGCTCCTATTGGTTTATAGCATTTTCTGGATCATCAACATCTGCTGATGTACCACCATGATGAGTGCCTCTAAGTACACTGGACATCATATTTGCCATAGCAACATCATCAGAAATTGTCTCCTCATTATTTGCTGGTTGCTCAGCAATATTTTTCTCAACTCGTTTTTCTCCATTGTGTACCCAACAAGTATAATCAAATGACATCACATTATGAAGCAAGTGAAAATGAGCTTCCTTGCGTGTCTTGCGACAAATATTATGACATTTCATGCAAGGACAAGGCTTAGTTTCTTCTTCACGAGTGCCCTGGAATGATAAATTTAAAAAATGACTTCATTCCATCCTGGCACACCTTCGTACGCCTGTCTTTTTCAATCCATGTCTTATCTTCTGACATCGCTTCCTACAATTCAACCATTGTAATTGTAAGAGGATAGAACTACAATAACATTATGTGAGCAACTGTTGTTGATCCACGTGCGGTGGCTGGCGGATGCTCCTCCATGCCGGTGGGTGGCGGATGCTCTTCCAAGGGCGTGGCGGTTGGCGGATGCTCCTACAAGAGCGTGACAGCCGACGGATGCTCCTCCGAGAGTGTGGCGGCTGGCAGATGCTCCTCCAAGCAAGTTTCATACAGTCGGGAGAGGGGCCACTGTAGATCGAAGGGTCCCGCGGGCAGGTAGCCAAGATAAAGCGTACTTGAAGCTATCAGAGTAGGCCCAACAATGCGCTGGGTCGCTTGTTATTCGTGGGCTAAAAATGTGGTGAGTGAATTTGTATTCGTGGGCCGAAACTGCGCTGGGACGCTTGGTGTACGTCCCTATGATGCTGGAGCACATCTACGGGTGCATGTCTGGCTCTGGCAATTTGTTATCTAAATAAGTTAATATTGCAATGGGGGTAGTAATTCGATTAAAATAAAGCACACGCATAAAATCTCTTGAACCGCAGCTACACAGTGATATAAACAAGGTTTAAATACTAGATATAAACATCGACGGAACAAGAAAGTAATGTTGAATGTACCATTCCAGGCAAAAAATTAATCAACATAACTAGTTGTTACATAATCCCCAATAAACAGATCAACACATCTAGTCCGCAGCACTTCCCTTCAAGCAAGGGTAATAACTTCTGGCCGCGTATAGGAGTAGTGGTAATGATGACACCGCGTATAGAGGCATTGGGCCAGTGGTACGTTGGATTTTTACCTATCTTTTTTCTAACATTTTTCTCGTCCTTTCTTTTATTTTCTCTCTATTCATTGTCTCCACTTTTCTTTTTAGACGTCGCTACCTGTTGCGTTTTCCTGTTACTGCGTACTAGTACTATATACTACTTTATAGACCACTCTGTAGGCCCCGCTATGCACGATATCCTCTGGCACGTCCAGCAGCCAAAGTACCGTACCAACCATTTAGAGGCAACCGGTGGTGTGGACGGTCATTCATTAACAGAGGATACGGATAAAACAGATAGTTCACTAAGCAAACAGATAGAAAACAAAATAACAGTTCGAACAGACGAATGATATTGAGTTCATCAACATAAAACCTTACTAGAAAACACGAAAAATGACATTATGAAACAAGAAAAACAACATCACACAGCCTTATAAGACTTTTATATATAGCCCATACGGGATAACACCTCATGGCAGAATGTGAAATGCTCGTGTCTAATACTACAGAAGACCATGTAGCCGCTTCACCCTCACTTCCAGCAGCCGGCAGTCGTGCACGGGTCAACCTCCTTGTTGGGCAGCAACACCATCGGCAGTGTCGGAGGAGGGCGCGGATGTGCCCACGTTAGATTACTGATTTCAGACAGGGCTTGAATTCGACATCGCCTATACTCATTATTGGCCCTCATGATGTCGATGGACCCGACCGCTTTCTCACCGACATCGACCTCGCCTTCGACTTGCTAGATATACTCGAAGGCATCATGGGCCCCATGGTCAGCGTCGTAGCAGAGGAGGCCACAGACGTTGGCCGCCTCCATATGGCCGGCCCCGACCGCCTGGGCACGAAACTGGGTGCCTGGCTCCGCGCGATTGTCCGTGAAGACGAGCTCGAGCCCGGTGACGTAGGACGTATGAGGGTTGCCGACGATGGACAGGTTCTACACGAGGGCTTTGTAGTGCCTTGGGTCGCACCACATCCTCCAGGTCCCTCGCTCCAGTGCCACCCGCCTGCCCACAACACCATCCCAGCACACCCCATGCATGGCCTTGTAGGTGGCACGCAGACTGGAGAGGTCATCCAAGGTTCGTAGGAGGCTTGCGGCGAGGTGCCTTGCCATCTGGACCGCAATATCGTACGTGAAAAACAACTCCATAGGCTTCAGCGTCACCGTTCTGTGAAGGGAACCAATTACGGTGCGCACGGCGACGACAAAGAGGAAGCTAGAGTACGTGTGGAGAAGACGGTGATGCGTCTTTATAGAGTATGCGCAGAGAAGACGATGGAGGCATTATATAAAGACATGCTCCGTCGTCTTCTCCACGCGTACTAATGGGGATCGCGCGCAGTGATGGTTCGGCTTCCGCCGATGGCAGATTCCACACATCCTCTGCAGTACTGCGTAGGTGCAATAAGGGTGGCAGACATGTGAAAAGCACAACCTATGGTACCCATGCCTCTTGCATGCACTAATGGGATGCGCCAAGTAATGGAGCCGCTGTATTTTCAACATCAGCACAAGAATAAGTTTCTGTCATCAATAGAGATAACATAATATGTTTGACAGGATTAAAGGCTTTGTTCGGGAACACAATATTTTTCGACATTTAGAGCAATACTTTTATATTTGAGATTATCATGGTATTTTTTACATAATGGTGTTTGGCAACCAACTCAAAAACTATGTATTTAAAACTATGGTTTTGTCTATACTACGGTCTTTAAAACCAAAGTTTTTCTCTGCTTGCTACTTTGCTCCCAAACAGTCAAAACTGCGGTATTACAAAACTGTGATATTGAAATACTTTGATATTGTCATGACATCTTAAAAACTGTGGTTTACAATAACTTTGATATTAAAACTCTGTTCCCAAACACAACCTAAGGCTGGAGTAATCTGCGCCAAAAATTTCATGTTTTACAGTTTGGTTCTCCACGCTCTTTCACCGTAATTCGTATGTACTTCCTATCTTTTTCTAACATTTTTCTCATCCTTTCTTTTCTTTTCTCTCTATTCATTGTCTCCAATTTTCTTTCTGTCGTCGCTACCTATTGTGTTTTCCTATTACTACGTACAGTACTGTATACTACTCCCTCCATCCCAACTCAACTCAATTTTTAGCTTTAGTCAAACTTACTTTTGACTAATGATTTCTATAGATACTATTAACTTCAATGATATGTAAATTGTATATTATAAAAATATTTTTCATGGTGAATCTAAAAGTACAGTTTTTATATTGTTAAAATTGATCAAGATTACATAAATCAATTTGACCGAACTTAGAAATAGAGTTCACATGGGACAGAGGTAGTACTTTACAGACCACTTTGCAAGCCCCGCTACGGACGATCTCCTCTGGCACCTCCAGCATCTAAAGTATCGTACCAGCCACTTAATAGGCTACCGGCGGTGTGGAGGGTCATTTATTAACATAGAATACAGATAGAAAAAATAGTTTACTAAACAAACATATAGAAAACAAAATAACAGTTCGAACAAACGAACAACATCGAGTTCATCAATATAAAACATTATTATAAACAAGAAAAATGACATCATGAAACAAGAAAAACGACATCACATCCTTATAAGTATATAGTCCATACCGGATAACACCTCATAGCATAATGCGAAATGCTCGTGTCTAATCCTCTAGTATTCACTAAAGAAGAACCTACAGCAGCTCCACCCTTGCTTCCCACATCCGGCAACAGTGCACGGGTCAACCTCCTTGTTGGGAACCGACATCATCGGCGGTCTCGAAGGAGGGCGCGGAAGCACCAACGTCAGATTACGAATTTCATCCAAGGATTGAATCTGACACAGCCTGCACTCTTTGTTGGTCCTCATGACGGCGACGGACCCGACCGCTTTCTCACCAACGTCGACCTTAGCTTCGACCTGCCATATATACTCGATGGCATCGCGGGCCCCGCAGTCGGCATCTTAGCAGAGGAGGCCAAGGACGTAGGCTGCCTCCATGTGGACGGCCCTGGCCGTTCGTGTGAGAAACTGGGCGGCCTGTTGCGTGCGATTTACCGCGAAGTCGAGCTTGAGCCCGGTGATGTAGCATGCATGAGGGTGGCTGATGATGGCCAGGTTCTCCATGAGGGATTTGTACCGCCCCGGGTCGTGTCACATCCTCCTGGTAACCAGCTCCAGCGCCACACGTCGCATGCATGGCCTTGCAGGTGGCGCACAAACTGGATAGGTTGTCCAAGGGTCGCAGGGAGCTTTCGATGACGCGCCCCGCGATCTCGATAACAACATCATGCATGAGCGGCAACTCCATAGCCTTCAGCATCACCGTGCTATGAAGCGAACCAATGAGGGTGCGCGCGATCGAGACAAAGAGGAAGCTAGAGTATGTGGGGAGAATACAGTGGTGAATCTATAGATTATGCACAGAGAAGACGATGGTGACATTATATAAAGACACAAGCCATCACCTTCTGTGCATGTACTGATGGGGGTCGCGCGCAGTGATGGTTTGGCTTCAGGCAGTGGTGGATTCCACATCCTTTGCAGTACTGCAGGTGCATTAACGGTGGCTGACATGTGAACCCCACAGCCTATGGGACCCACGCCTTTCGCATGCACTGATGGGACGCGCGATGTAATGGAACCGCTCTATTTTCAACATCAACACTGTCAGTGGTTTTGATCCGGCAGATCTCCTGACACTACCAAAGTGTTTGCGGAGTTTGAAGTTCAGTGTGGGCGCGTGGAGATTCAAGAAGGTGAAATGTAAAGTGACACAGGAGACACAAAGGTTTACGTGGTTCGGGCCGCCTGAGCGTAATACCCTACTCCAAGGGATGTGTTGATGTTGTATTGGATGTATGAACTCAACTCAGGTGACATGAGTTGAGTTTGCGTGTGAGCCGATTAGACCAGATCAGATCAGAGCAGGTCAGATCAGTCTCCCTCCATGTATCGTCGGCCTGTCCTTTGATAGTATAAGGACAGGCCGTTACAAGTTCGCCTGGCCTGACATGTGGCCCCGGCGGTTACTAATATTAATACATATTTGATGCGCTTAATTACCCTTAATGATTGAGTTACAGGCTTTGACAGCATCGTTACTGGTAATTAAGGTCGTCCGATCGTGTGTCATTAACATAATATTAATGACACTTAATCAGGTCTTGAAGTCCTTGATTCCCCTTTGAAGATCCGGAGCCGTTATGGAGTCTACCGGAGGTTTGAGGCTGAAGATCCGATGGTAGGACACGTGGCAGCTCCGGAGCATGTTGTGAGGAACAGATAGGTCTGGTGCCACAAGACACGTGTCAGTTCCGGAGCTTCCCTCGATCTAGGATTAGGTCTGGGGGTGCTGTTATGGTACATAGCCCGGAGCTTCCCCCTTGTGGGAGGTAGCTCCGGTTTGATGGTACACGTGGCAACCCTGAGACTAACCATATTGGGGAAGCGGGTCCAGTTATGTCTGATATGTGGGCCTCCAAAGGTCTTCAAATCAAGTAGATGACATTTCCTTAAGATCTTTGCAATCTCAAGGGGTATACGGTACCCAGGGTACCGAAAGTGGCCCCCTGGGCCCACATCTGGGGAAGACCCCTTGGGTGAAATCATTCCGCCGGAGGTGGGTGCATCCTTCGACTTTTAAGTCGAGTCTTCAAAAGTCTTCAGATGTGCCGTTGGCAATATTTTTGGAGTTAAATCCTCACCGCGTGGCATATCCCGAGTACGGCAAATGAGATCTTTGGCGTGCGGATCTTACGCAATTGAAGGTCGCCGGTTCCCGATACGAAAATCATATCGGTTCCGTGCGCCTTGTCAGGCTGCCGCCTTCGGGCTTCCCGCCTTACATGATGACAACCGTTTGCCTGGGGTAAGAACCTCGACTTGATCGTCGGGGTGGTCCCGGGCCCTCTTGTCATCGGCAGGGTGAAATTTTTGAATAGTATCTTCGGCTTCCCTGCGGTTTCTATCCAAGCGTTGCAGGGGCTTACTTAAGAAGGAAAGGGCGCACCGTCTGGGGTTCTTTACGCCTCTCATCTGATCTTGCGCTCGAACTCCCAAACCTGTGCTTGATTTTCCTCTCTTGCCTCGTTGTGCTGCGATGGAGTTGGGTCTCCGCGAGAGTGATTTGAAGACCGAAGGTGATCTGAAGAAGGTCCGGGCCCTCATGGGGTGGTCCCCGGACTTCTTTAACCACCTGGTCCGTGCCGGGGGAGAGCTCCCATTCGAGAAGAAGCACGCCGGCGAGATGGTGTACTTTTCTGCGTACGCCATGGTGGGGTTGATCCCACATTTTTCCTCCTTTTTCTTGATGCTGCTAGACTTCTATGGTCTGCAGCTGTACCACCTTGGCCCCCACTCCATTCTTCTAGTGTCTGTCTTCGTCCACTTTTGTGAAATGTGGGTGGGCATCCCCCCCTGCATTGAGCTTTTCCGGACCTTCTTCACCGTCCGTACCACCGGAAGGAGTAATGAGTACCTTGGCTTCTACTACTTCGTGAAGCGCAAGAAGTGCCCATTCAAGTATCTCCGGTCGTTTCCCTCTGGAAGGAGGTATGATTGGAAGAAGGACTGGATAATCATCCTGGTGGAGGAGCACGAGAAGCTGGAGCTGCCCAAAGGACTCCCCAACTTCGACACTGCAGTCTGGAGTGAAGCTCCGATGCTGTCGGATGCCTTCAACCCTGCTCTGACCAGGATCCGCCATTGTGTGGAGGGAGGATTAACTCCTCAGGCGGTATTTTGCAATTTCCTGGTCAACAGGTGGGCACCGCTGAAAAGGAGAGAAAAACTCGCTTGGTCCCTCAACAGTGTGATGGAAGACGACCGGGTCGAAACTGGGCTGAAGTCCAACATGGAGGGGACGACCTTGGAGTTTCATCTCAAGAAGTTTCAGCACGGCATCGACGTCGCGGGTGATGACTTGACCCCACCACCAGCTTTCCTCCCTCTGAACGTGGAAGTAGAGTTCAGCAGGGAGCTCTGGTGGACGATGCTGATGCTTGACGACCTTGGTGTCATTGAGAGAAGATCGACTTCCAGGGTGGTGATCCCTGGGGCTTTTGAAGGTGGCTCCGACCATGCCCCGAAGCCAAGGACAGAAGTCATTGGCAAGGGCAAGGAGCCGGTGGCCGAACCCTCGAGCTGGAAGAGGAAGATGAAGCATGCCGACGGAAGGTCCGTCAGGCCTGCATCCTCTGCATCAGCTCCTTCTCCCTGGAGGGGGAGGTCTTCTACAACTGCAGCCACTGTACTTGTAGCAGTGTCTTCCCGGGGTGCAAGCTCCGGGCAGGTGACTCCAGTACCAGGGCCAGCTGAGGCCTTTGGGTCTGGAGGTCCTTTCCGGTCGAGGGGGGCCTCGACTAAGGAAATGCCTGCGGCTGCAACAAGTTCCAGGGGGCCTTCCGAAGCTACGACACCGGTGACGGCTATGGTCAGTCCATAACGCCCGGGAAAGAGATTTCGTGCAAGCTGGTGCGGAAGCCTTCCGAGGTAATTTTTAATCTTTACCTCAGACAGTTGTCTTGTTGTAGTAACTATTTTTTATGTTTCTTCATCCATCATATGCAGCGTCTCTAAGAAGAGGAGTGAGGCTCCACCCTCAGCCACAGCAGCTGAAGCTGTGAGGGCGGAGGCTTCTGCTCCTGTCCCGGTGCTGCCCCAAGTGGTGGCTGAAGCTGTGGCAGCTCCGGCGCCAGCTGTCGTGGTCATGGACCTCGACTCATCTCCCGAGACTCCCGTGGTAGTGCCGGACAATGGGAGAGAAGATGCGCCAGCGGCACGTGCCCCGGAGGTTGAAGCCCCGGGTCTTGATGCTGAGATGATGGAAGCTTCGACCGTTGATCCGGAGGAAGCAGTGATTCCGGCCCCAAAGCCAGAAATTGTCGAAGCCCCGGCGGTTGAGCCAGAGGTTATTGAAGTCCCGGTGAGTGAGCCGGATGTTGAGGAAGTCCCGGCGGGTGAGCCGGCTAATTCCGAAGCTCCGGCCTCAGAGCCGGTTGCCACTGAAGCTATTCCGGCGCCTGAGCCGGTTGAGGTTGAAGCTTCCGCCTCAGGGCCGGTTTGTGTTGACCTTTCGGCGCCAAAGCCAGTCGTTGAGGAGGCATCAGCACTCGAACCCATGGTGGTCGAGGTGCCAACACCCTAGCCACCAACAGAGGAGGAGCCCAGGCCGGAGCCTGAAGTTGCCCCTATTCCGGAAGTGATGACGGTGGAGGTGCCTGCTGCTGAGCCAGGGTGCCAAGATGAAGTAGCTGGCCCCCTGCCCGAGGGGGCAAATGAAGACCTGGCGGCAGGGCCTTCGGAACCACTTTCGGAGGTTGGAACTTTTTTCTGCGGAACCCTCCTCGGTGGCGACTGAGGCTATCCTACAGGATGGCCCTAGTGCCGTGGAGGCTCAGGGGACCGCTCGTTTGGAGTGGGACCCAATTTTTGTATGCGAGCACCCGCTGGAACCAGCGGAGGAGGCCCCAGCAGGTCCGGACCCTATTCCCCTGTCGTTTTCCATTGACAACGCTTGCTCCAGTCTGCATCAAGTCCAGCTGGCATTACCACGACAGCAAGGCTCTTGAAGAGGAGCGCCAAACCCTTAGGCGGTGGCGTAATCGACTCTACTTCGAGACCAAGCTGGCACTGTCAAGGCTAGCAGACGACAAGGAGTGGATCAAACAGGAGAAGGTCCGCCTGGAATACTGGGGCAAATTATTGGATGATAGGGAGAGCTTGACTGGTGCCCACGACGCTCAATCCCGGGCCATTTATCAGCAGACAAAGGCAGCTAATAGTGCGGCTGATGATCGCCAAGAAAGGCTTGAAGCCATTAACACTACTCTCATCAATTGCCGGGAGGCACTTGAGGAGAGGGAGAAGAGGCTCGAAGATGAAGAGAAAAAACTCCTAGAGCTGCAGTATGACGTCTTGAAGAGGGAGGAGGAGCTCACCGAAAAGGTGGCTCTGGCTGACAAGGGCCTCGAGGAACGCGCCAATAAATTGGAGGAGCGTTGCATTGAGGAGTAGGAGAAGGCCTGGGCGCGAGTGCAGGAACTCTACAAGCAAGAGTGTGCCATCGCTGCCAGCGAGAAGAAAGTTAGGGGCTGGGAGAAGGACCTGGTCGTCCACCTCCGGGAGTAGGAGCTCGGAAAACTCGAGAAGCAGGTTGCTGAAAAGATTCAGCAAAATGCCAAAGAGGTTGAGCGCCTTGCTCGTGAGGATTATGAACTGGCGGCGGCCAAAAGATCCTTGGAAGAACTGAAGGTCTTGAGGACTGCGGACTCCCTACAGTTTTGGGAGTTCCTGAGCAAAGCCAACGATGCGCTGACACCAATGGGCTTCAGTCCCATGCATCCGTATGATCCGGAGCCGGAGCCGGACCTGGCGTTGCAAGCGTTGAGCTCGGCGGGTAACAAACTCTCCAAGGTGGGTGACGTCATCGCGGACTAGTTGGAGGTTGAGGGGCAGTCCCTAGTGAAGAACGTCGCAGAGTATGTGCTGACGTGCTACCAGCCGGGATCCCCAATTCCCTCTGGACCCGGTGCTTGAAGGTCTCGTCGAAGGAGAAGGTGAAGCCACCAGAGCCAACGTGTCGGAGGTTGCTCAGAAGGTCGCCCAGTTCTTCCATAGGATTTAGGACCATCTCTGTAGCTCCCACTTGTATTCTCTCTTTTTCTTCCCCAATTTTGTAATCCCTTGTCTCCAGATAAATGAAATCCAAATTTTTGTGAATTTCATTTTTTGTCTTCAACACTTTTGTCAACACTTTTGTCTTCACTTGGCCCCCTGGTAGATGTACACAATTTGATTGTGAACATGTATCAAGAGGATATTGTGTTTTGTTGAAGACTCGTTTGCTTCGAACTTGTAGAGTGTAGGTCCGAAGTCTTCGATAGTGGAGGCCCCCTGAGGTTGTCCGAGCTTAGAAGCTCCGGCATTGACTACCGTCGGAGCTCAGTAGCTCCGGCAATAGTCCCTATCAACGCGTAGAGCATCGATAGTTAGCCCTCCGGGGTGTCGGGGCTTAGCAGCTCTAGCAGTGACCTTTGCCAATGCATAGCTTGTTGGTAGCAGACTCCGCTTGTGGGGTCTTCTCACCATCTTTTATTCTGCGTCGACGGTTGGCACCCCTAGCTTTACTGGATCTTTGTTGCTCCGATGATGCTCGTTTTCAATGTTTAACATCAATTACAATCCACCTAGGGGGAGTCAGAGCTTTGTTAGCTCCGACTTTTCTCCATCAACGTGAATTCTTTATTTTTCCTGCACACTGAAGCCAAGAAAAATAGTAAAATTTGCTCCTTGCCTATAACTTCGTCACGGATTATGATTCCTAAGAAAGTTTTAGGTCAAACACAATTCTGAATACAACCGAATGCATTGCCTTCTTCCTTCCAGATCCAATTGTACTCGGACCCGCCTTACTTCGGCCTGCCGGGGTGTAGGTAGAGTGGCGTACTTAGGGTGCTTGACCAGGCTACGTCGATAGCACACTCCGGCCCTAGATTGGCTTGGCAGAATTGAGGCGAGTGGGCCATGAACAATATTTGAATCCAAAAGAATTAACAATACAGCTCGAATTGTACGTGAACTGGCCGAACTAAAATTTCTTAAGAATTGCACAACTTTGCTATTGACAAGAAAGAGAAAAATAAAAAATGTTGAGCCTGTGCAAAATAAATGCACGTGGAGTCTGTTTCACATGAAGATGTCTTTCATTATAGGTCCGGGCTACAGGGGAAACAAGTACACTCTTAGGGTACGGAACCATGCTAAGCGTGTTTCATTTCTAGTTTGACCCAGGGTAGCTAGCCACACTTTTAGTCCTGAGACTGTGACAAGTGTTGCATGAACTTTGCGGACCTTCCGGGAAAGGTCCGGCTGTTCTCCCGGAGGAACTACCCGACTCTGTAAAATGACTCTATAACATACACCTCAAGTTACTACAGAGTCACCTCCGTGATATTAAGTGTAGAACTTACGGAGGTGTCAGAGACGTCAGAATCGTCGTCGACGGAGGTGTAGACGACCTTCAGGACCTTTTAGGATCCTGAAAACCTAACTCCTCTTCAGCCGGAGCTTCGTCAACTTTTTGTTTTCCTTCCCTCTGTCGGAAAGGAACTTCTTCCCGGTGCTTGTTGTAGCCCTCGGCAAGGTTTCGGACCTCCCGACAGTCTTCCAAATTGTGGCTGTCCGTCTTATGAATTGGACACAACACCTTGGGTTTGCCACCGTCTTCAGAAGACGGTCGAGGTCGCTTCTCGGGGCGTGGCTCCCGGCCACCTGGAGCTGCAGATGCAGCAGCTGCCGCATTAGATGCGCCGACCGACGGCTTCTTCTTGCTGTTGGTCTTTTTCTTCTTATTGCCACTCCCAGAGGTAGTGGCTTCTCCTTTGGAGGATTTCTTCTGATCCTCCGGAGGTTGTTTGAAGTGCATTTCACAGCCCTCCGCAGCTCTGGCACATTTGTCAGCCAAGCTGAAGAGTTCCGTGACACTGGTGATCTCCTTGATCGCCAGTTTCTCCAACATCTTCTTATCCCGTACACCCTGTCTAAATGCCACAATGATAGAAGCGCTAGAGATAGAAGGGATAGTGTTTCATACCTGAGAGAATCTCTGGATGAATGATCGCAGGGATTCTCCCCCTTTTTGCACGACTGCAAAAAGGTCCAGTTCGGTGCCTAGTCGTGTGTATGAACTCCTGAAGTTGGCGGTGAACTGCCGGCACAACTCCTCCCAACTGTTGATGGAGTTGGGTGGAAGGCTCATAAACCAGGACCGGGCGGTCCCAGTTAAAGCCACTGGAAAATAGTTGGCCATTACGGCATCATTTCCTCCAGCTGCCAGGATAGCAGTGGAGTAAATCTAAAGAAATTCGACGGGATTAACGGTACCGTCAAACTTCTCCGGTAGGTGAGGCCGGAATTTCTGTGGCCACCTGACCATACGCAGATGCATGGCCAGGGCTGAACAGCCTCCTCCTACTCCTTCAGGAGGAGGAATGTCCTGAGCTTCTCGTCTTTCACGAGCACGCTCGATATGGACTCGGCCGTCTTGTAGAAGGTATCAGCGATCAAGCTCCACACAAAGGTCATGAGTTGAAAGCCTTGATACCGTGTGAGTGCGTCGCGCCCCGGAGGGCAACAACGTCACTTGCTGTGATGCAGCACATCTCCTATTGTTGGAAATGTGTGGACCAAGTCTGCCAGACAAGGTCTGTCGCTACGACAAGGCCCGTCTTTGAAGGAGGAGGACCATGGTTACTGATGCGGTCGGCTGCTGCTGTAACCAAGTGTTCCACATCGGCCCTCCACTGCTCCATTCCATCCCGGGATGCATCCGGAGGTGGTGGGCGCTGAAGGAGAGCACATGCTGCATGGAGCGCGTGTTCCGGGTTGTCATGATTCGCCGACGCAGTGATTGACGCCGGTGCACCATCGCACTGCCCAGCTTGATTTGCTGGCGGAGGCGGTGGTGGTGGAAGTGTGACTCCTGCTGGAACTGAGGTTCCTGCTGGTGGCTGCATATTGGAGGGATTGCCCCCAGCAGCTTGAACAGCGGGATGACCATTGGATGATTCAGCAGCTGAGTTCACCATTCTTGAAATCTCAGGCGCCCCTACCTGGCGCGCCAACTGTCAATGGTTTTGATCCAGCAGATCTCCCAACACTAACAAAGTGTTTGCGGAGTTTGATGTTCAGTGTGGGCGCGCAAAGATTCAAGAAGGTGAAATGTAAAGTGATACAGGAGACACAAAGGTTTACGTGGTTTGGGCCGCCTGAGCATAATACCCTACTCCACGGGATGTGTTGATGTTGTATTGGATGTATGAACTCAACTCAGGTGACGTGAGTTGAGTGTGCGTGTGAGCCGATTAAACCAGATCAGATCAGAGCAGGTCAGATCAGTCTCCCTCCATGTATAGTCGGCCTATCCTTTTATAGTATAAGGACAAGCCATTACAAGTTCGCCTAGCCCGACATATGGCCCCGGCGGTTACTGATAGTAATACACATTTGATGCTCTTAATTACCCTTAATGACTGAGTTACGGGCTTTGACTGCGCCGTTACTGAAAACTAAGGTCATCCGATCGTGTTTCATTAACATAGTATTAATGACACTTAATCGGGTCTTGAAGTCCTTCATTCCCCTTTGAAGATCCGGAGCCGTTATGGAGTCTACCGGAGGTTTGAGGCTGAAGATCCGACGGTAGGACACGTGGCAGCTCCGGGGCATGCTGTGAGGAACAGATAGGTCCGGTGCCACAAGACACGTGTCAGTTCCGGAGCTTCCCTCGGTTTGGGGTTAGGTCCGGGGGTGCCGTTATGGTACATAGCCCGGAGCTTCCCCCTTATGGGAGGTAGCTCCGGTTTGATGGTACACGTGGCAACCCTGAGACTAACCATATTGGGGAAGCGGGTCCAATTATGTCTGACATGTGGGCCTCCGAAGGTCTTCAAATCAAGTAGATGACATTTCCTTAAAATCTTTGCAATCTCGAGGGGTATACGGTACCTAGGGTACCGACAAACACAAATATAATATGCTGTCATGAATAGAGATAACATACTATGTTTGCCAGTAAGCTGCGCCAAACATTTACTTGTCTTATAGTTTGGTTCTACATGCTCTTTCACCTTAATTCGTACGTACGTACTACCTATATTTTTCTAACATTTTTATCGTCCTTTATTTTCTTTTCTCTCATTTCATTGTCTCAACTTTTCATTCCAGTCGTTGCTAATAGACAGAACTAGCTGTTACATAATCCCCAATAAACACAAAATAAACAAATCAGCACATCTAGTCTGCAGCATCTACCTTCAAGCAGTGGTAATAACATCTGGCTGTGTAAAGGAGTAGTGGTAATGATTACACCGCGTATAGAGGCATAGGGACAGTGGTACGTTGTAGTTTTACCTATCTTTTTTGAACATTTTTCTCGTCCTTTCTTTTTTTTCTTTGTTCATTGTCTCCACTTTTCTTTCCAGTCGTCACTACGTGTTGTGTTTTCCTGATAGTACTATATACTACATTGCAGACCACTTTGCAGGCCCCGCTGCGTGCGATCTCCTGGCACCTCTAGCGGCTAAAGTATTGTACGACCACTTTAGAGGCCACAAGCGTTCTGGGGGATCGTTCATTAATAGAGAATACACATAGAACATATAGTTCACTAAACAGCAGATAGAAAACAAAATAACAGATGGAACAGACGAACAACATTGAGTTCATTATCATAAAACATTACTCTCCTTCCTATATTACTTGTCGTTAGAACAAGTTTTTTAGTTCATATTTGAACTAGAAAACTTGTCCTTTTTATTAGCGACATGTAATATGCGAAGGAGAAAGTACAAAACAAGAAAAATAACATCACACAACAAGAAAAACTAAAACATCACAAAAACAAGAAGAGAAAAACATGATGACTGGATTAATCAGTGTCAAAAGATTTCCTATTTTACAATTGAGTTCAAGTAGAATGTAATCAGATGTCTGGTGCAATCGTGCAATCATCCTTCTTCAACTGTTGGATCGATCTACATTGCGGTCGTTGAATCTTTTTATTAAACCCCCTCCACCAGGTGGAGGGGTGGTGGTGGTGGTGGTAGGGGTTAAAGATGTACTAACCGTAAGATGTAGATACAACAGATGAAAATCTTTGATTACACGATTGCACCAAAACTTCAATTGCATATAGGGTTGTCAACGAGTCAAATTGGAGTGAGCTTGTCTTTGTAAGCTTGAGTTTGATAAAACACCGAGTCGATCTCAATTCGAGCAAAGAATTCATGTATATACAATAGAATCTACTAAATTTAGGTTCACAACTAATTAATTGAGTAGGAAGGTGGATGACGTTGCACATTATTTGTTTCTATCATATATAAAAATTGTGTCCCATAAAACATTTTTAATAGAATTATATAGTTTAGTTAATCATACGTACATATCATAGATGACAACAATAAATGAGCTTACTCGAGCTTGAGCTCATGAAGCACGCAATCTCAAGCTTGGCTCGTTTAGAATTGGCAAAATACTCAACTTCATCCTAAAACATTGAATCAAAACTTAGTCTGGTACTTGAACTTTCGAATGGGTCAATTATTTAGTCCATGAACCTCACACAACTGTTTCACTTTCATCCTTAGTGTGAGTTGGACATCCACATTTGCATGCCACATAAGTTATTATGCCATGTACATCATCTACCCCGACCACCTCACTTGGAAAAAGATAATAATTTTTTATCATCTTAAAAAAATAACTAGCTAATTAATTGGGTGGATTTACGTAGTTGCATGTGATATACATGTTTCTCCTCTAGTTTTTTTTATTTGCAAAACCATCAAGTGATATATCCTATGTCATATTACATATGTAAAAATATTGTACAATATAAAACTTTTAAGCCTAGGGAAGAGCAAATAGAGCATGCAGAGAGGAAGAGCAAACTTCTGAGCCTAGGGAATAAAATATAAAATAAAGCTACACGGCTGGCTGGGTACACGTACAATCCGGACCGGTGTGCTGGTGCACCTTAACCCCCGTTGTGCGTCATCGGGTGTTGTTGGGAAGACCCTTGCAAGCAGACCAGGATCGCCTTGCATAGTGAATTTTACTGCATGCGTGCAGTAAAGACTGCATCCACCGTTTGTTTTGATCTGACGATTGTACTTCACAGTGATCCTCATCTGAGCCCAACAGAGGGGTCCACCTGAATCGTCTCCTATCCTATTGCCTACTTGCTTCAATTCGAGACAAAGTTTACTCTTACTAATACATACTTCAACCATCTAAATAAAACAAACTTCTATAATTGGGGACATTAGGGGGGGGGGGTTGAAAAATATTTTGCTATTAATTATTTCATGCATCTGTCGACAATCTTTTTCATATATCATCTGTGCAAATTAAGGGTTGATATAATACCAAAAGTATTATCTATTTCATATTATTTATTTGTGATTTCCAATTAATAAGTAATGCTTATCATCAAAACTTAATCCTAACAGATGAAAAAATTAATATTTTTTCTATAGCCCATACATTAATACAACATTATTTCAGCTGGTTATTTTACAATAAACATAATCTTTAGCAATTAATAGATCATCAGCATCACTGATCACGTGGTAGTTAGGTTTCATTCAGAGCATAATGAGGTTGGGAGTAAAGATGTGACGATAAGTTGATTTGCACGAATCTCAAAAGTAGAATCAATTTTCACCTAAAAGAAATCCTATTTTTAGGAGTGTTAAATATGGTATTTTCTCATTAATTATTGCGGTCTACACTATATTTCGAGCACTAGGCAAAAAAACAATAAGAAAGCATCAGAACCCTCCCCAATGAAAGCATTCATCGGAACGCTCCCTAATGAAAGCATTAATTATGGCAAAACAAGAGGCAATTAAAATAAAAAATTCTTGAGTTCTTGTCAAGTTTACAAAATGAAGGCATCAGAACCCTCCCTAATGTCCTCAATAGTTAATGTGTTTTTAATCCTGTTAATTTGTTATAGAAGTTTGTTTTATTTAGATGTTTGAAGTATGCATCATTATATGCATGTAAAATCTTTCCCATGTTGAAGCAAGAAGGCAAGAGTTTATGAAACGATTTGAATGGACCGCTTACTTGGATAGTTGGGAAGTACAGCCATCGGATCAAATCAAACAGTGGATGCAGTCTTTACTAAACGCATGAAGTAAAATGTCGCAATGTCAAGCGATCCTTGTCCAGGCAGGTATGCTCCGATTCCTGTCCTCCAACTCCATCTAGACTTCTAATGAAGCAGGCGGTTCACTACCAGACTGTAGAAAGGATAAGCATGCACGCATATAACAGTCATTGTTGATTGCATTGGTCTAATGTTAACATCATTGTTTGACTGCATTTGCCTACGAGTAATTAATGCTAGCATTTGAATCTGTGTAGTGTGAAAGGGTTTAGTTTTGGTTTCACACTACACTAGCTAGCCTATATAAAGTGTATATGTGTTCTCTGATGAATACACAACAAACATTCTCCATACAGAATAGTCTAGTAACCATTTCTATATGGTATCACGAGACCAGTAATCTTTCTCTACATGCTTCCGCTTTCTTCTGCCATGACGTCGAGTTTCTTGATGATAAGCCTCAGCGATTAGCGGCATGCAAGTTTCTTGATGATAAACTGACTGAGGGGGCAGGCCTCAGCATGCATGTTTCACAGGAAAGATGTTCCCTCGATGGTTTGAGGATAAAAGGTACTCCCTCCATTCCACATTAATTGTTGTTTTGGACCTTATTTTTAGATCATATTGAACTAAAAATGAACTAAACATCTTGCCCAAAACGACAATGTTATGGAAAGGAGGGAGTATACCATCTAGGATGCCAGTCGAAGGTTCGAAGGAAGCTACACAACTGGTTGGGTACACGCACGGTCCGGGTGTGCCGGTGTACCTTAACCCTCTGTCGTTCGTCCCTGGTGGTGGTTGAGAAGAGCCTTGCAGATATGCTATGATTCCTCTCCTCCAACTCCATCTAGGTTTCCGATGACGCGACCGGTTCACCAACAGACAAACCAGCAAAGCCTCGATGATGAGCGACATGCAAGATTTTTGATGAAAAACTGCTCCACCGGGGATGCACGACGGGGGTTAAGGTACACCAGCACACCTGGACCAAACATGTGCCAGTTAAGATGGAACCCAGCAACCTCACGTTTTATGGATAGAAAAAAGACAAAGAAAAAGGATGGCGCACGTTTTGATCCATGAACCGTGAGACTGCTGACTTTCATTTTAATTGGCCAGTTCCTTATTCCGTTCATCTCTCCAGCATGCATTCACACTAGCTACTATTTGGTGGCTGGACCCAGGGAATGTTGTGGCCCATCTGGCATACCCAGTGGGTGTGTCCCTGAGTAAAGTTGTTGTTGTACGTGGTGTTTGGTTGAGACAATGCAACTTGTGGTCATAACGATAAGAATTAAAAACTAGGAGTATATCAGATTCAAAAATCTTTATTACTTTCTTTACTCGGGGCTCGGGCTTGTCAAATTCAGAAACTCCTCCACTCATATCATAACTGCATCAGTTATGTATCCACGCACGTTTCCAAAATCCAAACTAGAGGTGTAGACAAAGGTTTTGCTCAAGAGAGAAAATGCTCCACACCGTGATCACCACCACTATGACGTCCTCTGGCGAGGCTATGGAGAACTTGCACAACGAGGTCCTCTCCGTCCACCGTCGGTGCCTTCACGAGCTCGTCGTTAGGCTCGATGTCGATTAGCGCCACAGCTACTCCGCCGATCAGAACCCTGTCACCGTTCTGAAGGTCTGCGTCGGCCACCGTCGGTCACCCCAATTAATTGCATCTGGGGCTGTCAACGAGTTGAACTTAAGCGAGCTTGTCTTTCTAAGCTTGAGTTTGATAAAACACCAAGTCGATCTCAAGTCGAGCCTAGAAATTATGTATATACAATAGAATATACTAATTTAGGATTCACAACTAATGGAGTAGGAAGGTGGACGATGTTGCACAATATTTGTTGCTATCATATATAAAAATCCAGTCCCACAAAACATTTTTAAAAGAATTACATTGTTTAGTTAATCATACGTACGTACATATCATAGATGACAACAATAAATCAGCTTACTCGAGCTTTTAGAGCATGAGCTCATCAAGCTCGCAAGCTCTTGGCTCCTTTAGAATTGGCGCAATACCCAACTTCATTCTCAAACTTTCAATCAAAACTCAGTTCGGTCCTTGAACTTTCAAATGTGTCAATTATTTAGTCCCTCGACTTCACACAACCGTTTCACTTTCATCCTTAGTCTGAGTTGGACATCCACATTGGCATGCCACATAAGCTATTATGCCACATCATCTACCCCAGCCACCTCAATTAGAAAAAGATAATAATTGTTTATCATCTTAAAAAATAATCTAATTAATTGGGGTGTATTTACGTAGTTGCATGGGATATACATATTTCTCATACATGTTTTTTGCAAAACTATGAAGTGATATATCCTATGTGCATATTACATATGTAAAAATATTGTAAAATATAATTTTAAGCCTAGGGAAGAGAAAACAGAGCAAACCGGGAGAATGAGCAAACTTTTAAGCCTAGGGAATAAAATGTAAAACGAAGCTACACGGCTGGTCGGGTACACTTACGGTCCAGGTGTGCCGTTGCACCATAACCCCCATGTCCCGTGTCAACTCTATTCTTAGGTTTGGTCAAATCTATCTTTGACCAATGATTTACGTAATTTTGATCTGTTTTAACAATACAAGAATTGTACTTTTAGATTCACCATGAAAAATATTTCCATAGTATACAATCTATATGTTATTGAAGTTAATAAATTACATATAAATCATTGGTCAAATGTAAGTTTGACCAAAACTAGGAATAGAGTTAAGTTGAAGCGGAGGAAGTATTATATGTTGCATTTTTCCGCAAGAGGTTTGGTCCTTGAAGCTGTAGCCATTTGTACAGGCGGCTGATGCGATCGGGTGCATCGAGCTTACGTTCGCGCCAATTACCGATGCGCCTTAAACGCATGCAACACATGTGCCTCTTTGAATTCAATTGGAACCGATCTGCGTCCCATCAACACTACTACGCATGTTGAGAGATGAACAACCAGACTGCTACTACGCTATAAGATCACCCGGGCAGACCATCGTCTTCTCCGCACATCTACTCTTCCTCTCTTCCCAAAACTGCACCGAGAACACAATGGTTGAAAAGAAAATGCCACTGCCAAGCCCGCCGAAGGACGCCAAGGGGAAGCGTCCCCGACCAGACTCCCCCCCCCCCCCCGGACAAGGAGTCGGCTATCCGGAAGATGGTGCGCGATGTATTTGAGAATACATCATGCTCCATGCGTTGCCTTGGGCTTGGTGCCCTTCCAGAGTATACGGGAATGGAAACCATATGCCAATATGTCTTCAACATGATGCACATGATCGGTCGCCCCGATGTCCTCTGGGACACGCTAGCGGTCGAGCTCAGCGTCGTCGGTCGTGACAACATGGTGACGGCGATGTCCAGGAAACTGGGCTTCCCGTCTGCACCACAGGAGGCGCCCCCGCCCTGCCAGGAGCCCAAGGAGGAGGAAGAGTGGGAGGAGGAGGAGAAGGAGGAGGAGGAGAAGGATAAGGAGGTGGAGGTGGAGGAGAGGAAGTAGTTTTTTTCTTGTTCTTAGATGTGTTGTTTTTCTTTTCTTGTTTCTATTTTGTGTTTTTCTTTTTTCATGTTTGTAATATATCATCATAAGGTAACGAACATTATTTCTGTTGTTCATTGGTGCCCAAAAATAGTTCTAATGTTGCTGTTATAACTATAAACTAGTGGACTATTTATCTCTTTTATTTTTTTCGAATGGAATATATTTCCACTTCCAACTCTACTAAACTGGAGATCCGAAAAGTGACTTCCACCTAGTTAATCTGACAGCAACAGGGAGAACATTCCCCCTCATCCCGTGCCTACTCTATATGTTGAAACCCAACATGGATCCAACATAATGATCAATCAAACATCAAAGTACGTAGTCAATCACAAAAGGCGCTAGAAAAATTTCTGGAGTATCAACTTTAGCCCAGATTAAATGCTCGTGGGCGTCATTGCAAAAGGGTGAAGACAAAAAATACTTGATTCAGATGGCTTGCAAAGACATAGAAGTCAGGGTCATCGAAGTTTTTGCCCGATTTGGATTGAGTTTTAGTTATAGACCTCCATATTAATAAAATGTATTGGGTGTTTTACTTTGACTAGTGTGTCAGCTTGAGTCTTTTGTTGTTGATCTTCACAACTTGGTGTATTAGTATGGTCGTACTATCTACTGAGGGAAAGGTCAGTTTAATATTTTGCATTATTTATAAAAACTTTAGCCCATATTAACAAAGCGCCATCCACCAAGCGTCGTCCTCACTCTCGTCGTGCATGTTTGACACGTAGATTGTCCCCTCTAGGGTCCGAGGATAGAATATCATCTAGGAACAGCTCACTACATACGCGGTTCATCAAATTAATTGCATGCCTTGCACAGTACAATATAATTTCCAACCATGCTATACTCGTCCTTTCGAAGAGATGACGGTTGTAGGCGCTAGCCGCTACGTGTTCAGATTTTAGAAACAATATGAACACACTAATGACAACATGTAGGCCATATCCAATCCTCAATGTCATAAAATTATGATGATCATCAACAAGGGAAACAACGTCTCTCCACGATGTTCCGCCTGGTGTTGCACACACGGTTCTTGCCTCACGTCGGCCGCGTATCCTGATCCAACCGTAGAACTTCAAATAAAGGAGGGCTAGAAGATTGGTGGAAAAATAATACATATAAGAAAAGGGAAGAAGAAAAAATATAGCACGTGTTTTGATACATGAACCGTGAGACTGCTGACTTCCATCTTCATTGGCCAGTTCCTGATTCCGCTGTTCTCTCTAGCATGCATTCACACTAGCTACTCACTAGTGGCTGGATGCAGGGTATCCAGTGGCCCACCCGGCGTACCCAATGGGTTCGCCTCTGAGAAAAGTTGTTGTTGTTGTACGTGGTGTTTGGTTAAGACAATACAACTTGTGGTCATTACGATAAGAACTAAAAAATAGAAAAAGTATGTCAGATTCAAAAATCTTCATTACTTTCTTTACTTGGGGCTCAAGCCCGTCATATTTGGAAACTCCTTCGCTCATATCATAAATGCATCACTGATATATCCAAGCCCGTTTCTTAAATCCAAACTAAAGGTGTAGATGAAGGTTTGCACAAGAGAGAAGTTGCGCCGCGCCGCCGAAGACGAGAACCGTAGGAAAGACAAGAAGAGAGGACCCAATGGTGGGGACTCAGGTGTACAACGTGACGTTCGAGGAAGACGTGATGACCACCAATTTGACATCCTCCAGCAAGGCAGTGGAGGACTTGCTCGACGAGGTCCTCTCCATCTGCCACCGGCGCCTTCAGAAGCTCATCGTCCGGCTCGGCACCGAGTGGCGCCCCAGCTATTCCACCGACCAGAACTCTAACGTCGTTCTGCAGCTCTACGTCGGCCGCATCTGCCTCATCTTCTAGGTCATCGATGCTGACTACTTCCCTGACGAGCTGGAAGATTTCCTCGTCGATTCTGATGACCGCTTCATCGACGTGGGCGTGGAGGGTGACACCAACACACTTTGGAAGGATTGGCAACTGAAGTTGTCCAAAACGATGGACCTGGCCGATCTCGCGGTGGAGGATATGGAGCGCCTGAGCCTCCACCGTACGGGGCTAAAGGACATCACGAGCGCCATGATGGGCGCCGATATTGAGAAGCCTTACCTGGTGAGGATGAGCAACTGGAACGCGTACAATCTCTCCGGCAAGTAGATCAACTATTTGTGCATAGACGCCTTCATCTCCTTCGAGGTCAGCCGCAAGCTGCTCTCCGGCAACTACTAATCTAACCACCGAGTTTGCGGATCAGCTGTCGTCGATCATCCCAATATGGAATTTGCAAGAGCAGCGCTCAATTTCTAGCTTTTCTGCTTTTGCACCCAATCTCTCATAAAATTATTTTTTCTTGAGGAAGCACTATATCTTGGGTTCATATCAGATGTGTGCTCCACCGTTGTTGTGTCCACATGTCAGATGCAGTAATAACTGCACGGCGGAGGATTTCATCGCCACTGTCTTGGCATTTAAGTTAATGTTTTAGTAGTTTATGTGATGATTGTTCAAAAAAAAAGAATATTTTTTGTGATGGAAGAATTATATGGATTTTGTAGGATCGAAGAGCACATGTAAAGCTACCAGAAGGGTTGAATGGTAGATTAAAACTTTTCAGCGGAAGCAACGAAAACACCCCTCGACAGAAAATCGATCTAATAAAGAAATCGTGTGTGTGACTAATATACAAGTGTTCAACTGTGACAAAACTAGTTTATATTGTAGAGAAACAAGTCACGAAGACGTCATAACAAGAATCACGAAAATCCGTCGAGAGAAACTCAAGTTACGATCAAAAGATCGAACAAAGGTCAATCTGGCCTACCCGAGAAAAACAGTTTTGGAACACTGCAAAGAAACTCGTGTAGATCATAAGCCACAAATCCAATGACCGTGAAATTTTCACAATGATACAAAATTAAGTTCTAAAGACAACCCAAAAAGAATCACGTCAATCGGATCTGTAAAAATCGAGTTATGATAAAACCACCAAAGAAAGGTGTGCTGTGCAGAAACTCGATGAGAAAGACTTGACGAAAACAAGTCAAACGAACAAGGAACAAAAGTTCCTTCAAACTACAAATTTTATTTATCCAAACACAAGAGGAACAACCCCAAAGTCGTGCCCCGCGAGATCTGGCCTCCCTTTCTTATATAACCAGCCCTTAGGCCACCCCAAACCTAACTTGGTCTATAATCCTACTCAGTTCACGAATCGAAACTTTCCATAACTGCTCAAGACTCTTCTATACACAGATGGAAGCAACGTTAAGACTTTGAAACACCTTAGAAAAGTATCCCACATTCCTAAAACAACTCAAATTCGTGACCCACACGAAATCCTATCATAATCAACTCAAAACATTCCATATTTGAGTCAAACCCAACTCAGTCGCAACCGGAGTCTATAACCTAGTCGGTTGGACCTTTCTGACCAATTCTTTACGTCTGCATCTCTTCATCATGCCTTGCAACCATGTAGCCACGTCCATGCACTCCTTGACACGTGCAAAAATCTTCCAACGACGTCCAAGATACCTTCATTTGCCTTATTCTTGATTCAAACATTCTAGGCAACCTCCCGATCAACTCCATGCGAGAGGCAGCTCGATGCAGGCTTCATCGATGGGCACATCAGGTCGCCACATCTTGCAGAGAGACATCAAGATGCAGTCCCTCTGACAAACCGTAGAAGAGAACATCAGGCGACAGGAAGAGGAAAGGAGAGAGGCGGAACATAAAAGGATAACGGTGGAACAACAAAGGATCGTGATGGTGGCCACGATCTCTTCCCAGGAAGCCTGGATGGCGTAGATGCGGGACACAATGGAGGTAACAAAATGAAAACTGAAGTTCTCATTAATTAAGCGTAAATGACTTACTAATAGGTAGCATTTGATGTTTGCAATGACAGGACATACCTCGGGCGAAAGGTATGGGGATCCAGCTACCGCCACAACTGGTCCTTCCAGGCAATCCTTCTTCTGCGGGTCAGGTAATTTTCTATGTCAACTTAACAATTCTAGTTTTAACTCAACTCATCCAAAATAATGCAAGGAAATAGAGTGACAATGAGAGATAGTCAGATAGAGGAGAGATGGAGTTAGAAGGGGGAAGAAGATAGAGAGAAAAGGATTGAGATAGAAGAAAGAGGGAGATATTTAGAAAGAAGAAAAGGATTGAGATAGAAGAAAGATGGACATAGAAGAAAGAGTAAGAGATAGTTAGATAGAGTGGGAGAGTAATGAAGAGAGAGGGAGAGGGAAATGTAGATGGGGATAGAGGAAGAGGAAGATAGAGGGAGAGAGGGAGATGTAGATGGAGATAGGGGGAGGAAGATAGAGTGAAAAGGATAGCAGTAGAGAGATAGAGTGAGAGAGATAGATAGATTGAAATAGAGAGAGAATAATAAAAAGAGAGAGGAAGAGAGGGGGATCTAGATGGAGATAGAGGGAGATGAAGGGAGGGAGAGTGTGAGAGCTATGTGTGATGAATACATTGGCTTCTACTCAATACATTGGCTTTTATGATAAAAGTTCTGAAATTCTGCAAAACACCTTTTTTTAGCAAAGTCTGACTCTAGCTCCGAGCTTCTGCAAGGTCCGACAATAGGTCCGACATATGTTGGTTAGCTCCGACATGTTTTTCTAGGTCTGGCTTTTTAGTTGACTAGTTGACTAGTTCCGACTAGCTTTGGTAAGCTCTGGCGCTAGGTTGTACTAGCTTTGGTAATCTTTGGCGCTAGGTTGTACTAGCTTTGGTAAGCTCCGGCGCTAGGTTGTACTAGGTTTGGTAAGCTCCAGCTCAAGCTCCGGTTAGCTTTGGCAAGGTTCAGAGCTTGATCGCAATGTTCCTGCTTTAACTGTGAAATGTTTCAAACTTGCTTTACATTGTTGGAAAGATTGCTTAGTATTCATTTGTTAAGTTTTTGATGCGTTTTGGTTGATATGGATGATATCACTTTTCTATGGTTTGCAACATGCTTACATGAGGTGCTCACGTAAGATGTTGTAGTTTCGGAACTAACGAGAGTCAAGTCGAGGACTTGTGCTCAGAAGTATTGGTTGTTTGTTCTTGTGAAGGTGTTGCTTGAGTTCAAGACATGGTTGGCGACGGGATCTATTGAACTAGTCTTAGGGAGAAGATGAGGTTCAACAACCAAGTTCTGGAGGAATTGTGGTTGAGTTGATCGGGAGGTCGTGCAGCATGTATGAATCATGAACAATGCATATGAAGGTATCGTGGACGTCGTTGAAAGATGTTTGCACGTATGCAAGGAGTGCATGGATGTGGCTACATGGTTCGGAGGCGTGATGAAGAGATGTGGACGTAAAGAATTGGTCGGAATGGTCCAACCGACTAGGTTATGGACTCAAGCTGCGGCTGAGTCGTGTTTGACTCAAATATGAAATGATTTGAGTTGGTTATGATAGGATTTCTTGTGGGTCACAAATTTGGATTGTTTTAGGAATGTGGGAAACGTTCCTAAGGTGTTTTGAAGTCTTAAGATTGCTTCTATCTGCGTATAGAAGAGTCCTATGTTGTTATGGAAAGTTTCGATTCGTGATTTGAGTAGGATTAGAGTCCTAGTTGAGATTGGGTTGGGCTAAGGGCTGGTTATATAAGCAAGGGAGGCCAGAGCTCGTGGTGCACGACTTTTGGGCTGTTCCTCTTCTGTTCTATTGAATAAAATTCGTAGTTGAAAGGAACTTTTGTGCCTTGTTTGTTCGACTTGTTCCAGACATGTTTTTCTCGTCGAGTTTCTGCACAACACTACCTTGTTTCGGTGGTTTTATCATAACTCGAGTTTTACAAATCCAATTGATAGGATTATTTGTGGGTTGTCTTCACAACTTGATTTTCTATTATCTTTGAAAATTTTGAGGTCATTGGATTTGTGGATTCTGATCTACACGAGGTTCTTTGCAGCATTCTAGAACTGTTTTTCTCGGGTAATTTAGATTGACCTTTGTTCGATCTTTCAATCGTAACTTGAGTTTCTCTTGACGGATTTGAGTGATTCTTATTGTGTCATCTTCGTGACTTTATTCTATCTGAAATCTGTCACTTTTGTCAAGGTGAAACACGTTTAGATTATTCTCACACACGATTTCTTTAATAGATCGTTTTTCTGCCGAAGGGGTCGGGATTTAATATTTTTCGCTGCGTAAGATTTTTAAATCTACCATTCACCCCCCTCTGATAGCTTTTCACGTGCTATTTGATCCTAACAATTGGTATCAGAGCCACGGTGCTCCAATCATTGTGATTTTCATGTGTTTGTGACTAATCATCATGGAGAAATACTCCGCCAAACCTTGTGTGTTTGCTGGTATTGATTTTTAGGTTTGGAAGGCACACATGGAGACTTTCATCCAGGCGCAAGGCTTCGCAATATTGGAGAAGGTGTACAAGCCTTATGAAGTGCCACCTAACAATCACGTTATGGCTCCAAACCTACGGGACGTCGAAAACAACAACAAAGACCGAAACTTGATCATCCAAGGACTCACTCAGAGCGACTTCGACCGCGTTGCACATCTCCGATCGGTATACGATGTATGGAGAGCACATTGTGAATATCACGAAGGATCCAACACAATCAAGGAGGTAAGGCAAGACATGTTCAAGAAAGAATACATGCGCTTCAAGATGCAACCGGTGAGTCCATCTTAGATCTCTTTGCTCGCTTTAACAAAATTCTCAATAACCTGTGTAGTGTCAACGTTAATTTTTCTGATGCTGAAAATGCTAGGAAACTTCTTAGTGCATTTGACATGTCAATCTGGGAGATGAAAGTTACATCTATTCGTGAATCTACTGTCACGAGTACACTTACTTTAGATGTGCTTTACTCTAAACTCAAAACTCATGAAATTGACATCTTATCATGTAAGAACCCAAATAAGTCTATTGCATTTGTCTCACAACGTAATAAACGTGGACATTGGAAGTGACGAAGACGAAGATGATTTGGCCAACTTATGCTTCATGGTGGGCAAAACAAGATCAAGATCAAGTCAGGAGGATGCATAACACAATAGTGATGACAATGAGGGATGTTCTACCTGTAATGAAATTTGTGATGCAATTTCTCGTGCAACTATTATTGTTAAGAAAAAGGACAAAAAGCTTAGGGATAATGCTGCTAAAGTTGAACACTAGAATCTGAAACCAACCATTTGAAAACCTTGATTCCTAGAGATGATTCTTGTCCCTCGTGTGATTTAATCTATGAACAATTGTCCACACTAAGAACTGCCCACTCCTCCACTCTAGATAGACTTGAACTTGAAATTGAAAATAACACAAAGCTTGCTGCACTTGACACTGGAAACTTAAAAGATGCTTCTTGTTCTACTATTGATTTGCATAGTTCTAGATGTGATGATCTGAAAAAGAAACTAAAAGATGCTATAAATGAAATTTCAATATTGAGTAATGCTTTACTTTCTCATGAAGTTAAATATTGTTCCAATTGCAAATTGAAAGGAAAAACTTCATGTGAAAATTGCCTTGATCTGTCCAAAAAACTTGATAACATGCATAGGACATTAGATCGGTTTTGTAATGGGAATAAGAACCTAAACTTGCTGCTGAATTCTTCCAAGTCTTGCAATGATAAAACTGGTTTAGGTTTTGATTCTCATGCTCATGCTAAGGCACACCCACTTAAAATTGTAAAGTCATTAGGAAGTGGTTTGATTCAATCAGTTCCTAAACAAAAAGAAGTGGTTTTCAAATCTGCAGGAGTGTTGTCTCATTCGGTTTCAAATAAAAATATTGCTTGCTCATCTAGACATGAACACAAAATTAAATTTCACTGTACCTAATGTGGTAGAGATGGTCATGTCATAGATTTTTGTTATAGACTAGCTAAACAACAGAAAAGGGAAAGAATGATTGCTAGATCTCATAACTTTCATGCAAAAATTGCTGCACATGTTAAATCGAATGCCAGGAACATGTAACCTGCTGCTATGAGTCAAAAACATTCAAAGTTTACCTTCAGACCTTCTGTTTATGCCTCCGGAGCTACTGATTTTTGTGCTACACAAGTAACACCTTATAGGTCAGTAGTTAAGAATAAAAAACCTCAAACTTTGACTGATAAACCTGATGTTTTATCTCAGCATTCGCGTGTTTTTCCTGCTGCATGTCGTGTGACTTAGTACTGGATACCTAAATGCCTTTTGACTAACCCCAGTATTGAGTCATCGACGTATTGTGCTTCTATGTAGGTTACATGCTTGAGGAAGGAGAACATTTGGATCGTGGATTCAGGTTGCTCACGCCACATGACCGGTTTCAAAGAATGGTTCTACTCCCTCTCTTTTGTGCCACGAGTAGAGAATGTTACTTTTGCCGATAATTCTTCAACTCCTACAATTGCTAATGGTTCGGTTAGAGTAAATGATCACTACACTTTGAAGGATGTGGCACTTGTCAAAAATTTGAAATACAACTTGCTTTCTGTTTCATAATTGCTAGATGAAAATCTAGAAATTATTTTCAATAAAAACTGCTGCAAAGTTGTAGGTTCAAATAGTGAGCTTATTTTTAACATGTCTCGGTTTGGAATAGTTTTTAAAGCTGATTTTGATATGTCTTCCTCTAAGCATAGGTGTCTAGTTGCCAATGATTCAAAAGACTTATAGTTTTGGCATTGTAGACTTGGTGATAGGAAAATTGGTTGAGTCCCGATCTTCCGAAATGTAATGGATAAGTTGATTGATGTGGAGATCTCGACGTTGATGATCCGAGGCTCTCGAGTAGAACACAAACAGCCCCTGAAATCACTACACCGTGGCTCCGTTGGTTATCAACCGTGCTGCACATGCTTGACCTCGCCAAGAAGGCTAATCCCTGCAAGTGCAACCGAGAACACGAGCAAGAACAAAGAAGACACGATCGGAAACCGCGAAGTTGGGGTCTCACAAACTGTAGAACGGCGATTTTATTGATCTAAGCAAAACCCAATTGTCTATGGCGGCTAGCATGGAGTATATATAGGTGGGAGGACTTCCAATGGGGTGTTGGGGTCGTGACCTAACCCTAACACACGAAAATAATGGACTTAGACTTGATACAAGGCCCAATGGCCCAATACGGTGGCGCAGCACCCTGACAGATTCTGTACTTGATTTTGTTTCGATGATTTCTTTCGACTCCAAATGAATTTTGACATGGGACCGGCCCCATTGGAAAGGTTATCCTCTCCCCTTTCCGTGCATATGTAGAACATCCAAAACGGAGTTCGTATGCGTCCTTGACGTCCGTTTTAGTGCGTACTGCTCCTGGACTCCGAGTTGAATATGATTTGGAGTTTGGTTCGGTTGCCATCTTCTTTGAACGAATTCTCTGGTCTTTCACGTCCCTAATACTCCCTCCAAGTACTACTTGAACCTCTCCATGGATCCTAATCACAAATAAATCATTAAGTAGCAATCTATGCTCAAAAACATATAAAGAAATATATAAGAACGAGTTCACCTCTGAAATTAATTGTTGTGTATGAACTCTATTGATTGCATCTTGTATGTTCAATGGAGTGTTGTTTGTATCCATAGAAGTGATGTCCTTATCATTTTCCCCTTCTTGAATTGGAGTCGTCCTCGACTCAAGTTCATCTCCTCTCATATGTTGGTCGAAATGTTCAACACCATCAAATCTTCTTGTATGCAAGAATGGAGGAGGCCAAGGTGGTGGACGACATAATGCGCCATATTGATCTTGTCCATCAAATAAGAGTGCACATTCACTTGAGCCAGGATCCCAAACAAATAAACATTGTGTCATGTTTGTATGTGCAATGATAACGTGCATGATCTCATCATTCTCCCCTTCTTTATGACAAGCCGTCCTCGGCTTGCTTGTATGTCCAGCAAAGAGGCTTTTGAGGATAGAGTGAGCACTGTCCATATTGCACAACCGCAGTGAGTAATGCTTTTGTTGTCCCTGCTGCAAGGAAAAAATACTAGAAAAACTTGACAAGACATTATTAGCGCTAGTACATTCATTTACTTGACCATGTTATTGCAGCACAAAAGGAGCTTCCTCATTTGAACATATGTAAACTTTATGCACCATAAACATACCACTATGTTTATATTTGCCTATAGCATGAAAAATATTTCTACTTAACAAAGGCAATTCAGATTGAGAAAATATTATCTTCTCTACGATATCTAGATCACAAAGAGTGTCAAATTCAATATAGCCCAAAGTATTTAGAGAAGATAACAATTTCAGCTCATCCCTTTCACAAGTAATTGGAATCAAATTCTTAATTTCAGCACATGTGGGTGATAAAGTATCAAATTCATTCAGTTGTTCTAGCATAGGTACAATATACTTATTGGCACACAACTCATTTTTAATAGAAGGATCAGCAGGAAAATCAACATGTGGCAATGGTGTATCAATAAAAGATTCCACTAGTCGCTCCTCGACAATAGCATGATTGGTGAAAAAATTCAGAACATCCAAAAACTTCTCACCTTCAACAAGTGTGTTGTGATATTCGTTACCTTTATTCTCATTTTCAGCAGTAATTGTGGGTGAAATATAAATTGATAAATCTGAATTTTCACAGGAGTTGTTGAACACCTCATTCGCTTTTGGATTTTCTACAATTATTTGTTCTTGTTCCTGCAAAAGGTTAGGCATAGGAGGAGGTACAACAAGAAAATTCTACTCAAGCTCATGTATTTCATCTTTGCATTTGGATACACTAGTAAATGTTTCTCGCATAAGAATTTTCATATCTTTCCATGTTCGAGGTTTTTCTAAATCATTTAAATTATTCCACCAAGTTAATGCACAACCTACTAATGCACTTGCAATATTTCTAATCTTCCTCCTCTCACACATATGAGATTTTCCAAAAATTTTATCCAACTCTATTTCCCGAGCAATATATTCATCATAACCAAGACCATCAAAAGAAGGAAAAGATGGGAGAATGTAATTACTTATTGTTGAAGGAGTTGTAAAGGTGGTCTGAATGTCATGTGAAACCTTGGTTGATGTTTGATTTTAAGTGAGCAACTCCATCGCCGTCTTCATCATGTCCATCATCTCAGCATATAATGCATGATTCTTGCTTTTACCTGGCATTGTTAGTAGCAAACAGAAGACAACAAAAAAAATATGTTATCCCTATCAACTACAAAGTGCAATCACACACTCTCAAGCATCTTACCACGCTCTTACAAGTGTTCTTACCGACACTGCAGGTGGCAAACGGTAGACGGTATGAAGAAACCAATGAAGCGTGGGATGATTGCAAAGGTGTATCGATTCTGCTCAAGAGTAAGGTGTAGCTTGGATGGCACTTTATATGTAGCAAGGATTGGCAACAATGAAATCAGATAGTAAAGTTGAGTAAGTGTCCAAAGTACTTGTCAAAGTTGCTGGCCTAAATGTGTTCCTAGTAGTTCAAGCTAGCAAGGCATGAGACAAAACTAGATGACACAAAGAATGCAAGCACTTCTGTTTTTTTTTGTTATTTTTTTCTCCTTTTTTTGTGCGGCTTTTGTATCTTCTTTTGCACTTGCCTTTTTCTTTTTTTCTTCTTTTTTTTTCAGAATGTGCTGCAAAGGAAGAACACAATGCAAACACTCAAAGATATCTTGTATGTCTGTTACAGATTTTCTGCTCAATGTTCTACGGACAATTAAGCACCTTAATATTCCCCAAATCTAAAAACTTTGAACGTAAATATTATAGATCTATCTCTCCTCTTTAATTTCAGTATATGGAAGATCTATTTTGGATAAGAACAATGGGAGATATTGTCCCCGAAATACAGACTGTTAAGAATTTCTAGATCAATAACAGATTCAGATCTAATGCAATTTCGACATCGATAACTATACTTTCTGGGAGAATGATGAATAAGAAAGTTATATAAAACTTCTTAAGATTTCCAGAAAGTACAAGAACACAAAAATCCGAGTTTGTATGAGCGAGATATGATAAAAATACCGAATTGGACAGAAGTGAATCTAATCTGGACGTGATGACGTGATTCAAGAGGATGAATCAACACGATGCAAAACTCAAACTAAGACCAAAAACACTTTCTAGACCAGCAATATGACTCCACAACGGACACAAAATCAACAAAACTAAACTGAAAACAAATGTTGCAAAAGCTCAATGGTGGTTTGGACAAAGTAATGAATAGATCTACTAAACTGCATGTTTTTTGTGGCTTTTTTGTGGACTCTAGGTATAAAAAACAAAACTAATGTAATGGATAGATGAATTACCTAACGGGCAACCTAAAAATATGATACCAATTGATAAGAAAATTGTTTGAGTCCCGATCTTCCAAAAGGTAATGGATAAGTTGATTGATGTGGAGATCTCGACATTGATGATCCGAGGCTCTCGAGTAGAACACAAACAGCCCCTGCAATCACTACACCATGGCTCCGTTGGTTATCAACCGTGCTGCACACGCTTGACCTCGCCAAGAAGGCTAATCCCTGCAAGTGCAACCGAGAACATGAGCAAGAACAAAGAAGACACGATCGGAAATCGCGAAGTTGGGGTCTCACAAACCGTAGAACGGCGATTTTATTGATCTAAGCAAAACCCAATTGTCTATGGAAGCTAGCATGGAGTATATATAGGTGGGAGGACGTCCAAGGGGGTGTTGGGGTCGTGATCTAACCCTAACACACGAAAATAATGGACTTAGACTTGATACAAGGCCCAATGGCCCAACACGGTGGCGCAACACCCTGATAGATTCTGTACTTGATTTTGTTTCGACGATTCCCGTCGACTCCAATGAATTTTGACATGGGACCGGCGCCATTGGAAAGGTTATCCTCTCCCCTTTCCATGCATATGTAGAACGTCCAAAACGGAGTTCGTGTGCGTCCTAGACGTCCGTTTTAGTGCGTACTGCTCCTGGACTCCGAGTTGAATATGATTTGGAGTTTGGTTCGGTTTCCATCTTCTTTGAACGAATTCTCTGGACTTCACATCCCTAATACTCCCTCCAAGTACTCCTTGAACCTCTCCATGGATCCTAATCACAAATGAATCATTAAATAGCAATCTATGCTCAAAAACATATAAGGAAATATATAAGAACGAGTTCATCTCTGAAATTAATTGTTGTGTATGAATTCTATTGATTGCATCTTGTATGTTCAATGGAGTGTTGTTTGTATCCATAGAAGTGATGTCCTCATCACTTGGTCACGTAGGCTTTGATCACCTAACGCATGTTAGTGCTCTTGATCGCATACGTGGGCTGCCTAAGCTTGAAGGGGACAAAGAAATTGTGTGCTCTTCCTATAGACATGCTAAGACGGCTGCAGGTTCACATACTCCTCTCACAATGATCATGACAACTGAACTGGGTCAACTTTTGCACCTTGACACCGTAGGACCTTCACGTGTTCAATCCTTCGGAGGTAAATGGTATGTTCTTGTTATTGTTGATGATTATTCTAGATACTCATGGGTTTACTTTATGGCGTCTAAGAATGACACTTTTAGTCACTTTAGAACTTTATTTCTTAGTTTATCAATTGACCACCCGGGATCTTTAAAAGCAATTAGAAGTGATAATGGAGCTGAATTTAAAAATCAATCTTTTGATCAATTTTGTGCTAAAAATGGAATATATCATCAATTTTCTTAACCATACGTACCTCAACAAGATGGTGTTGTAGAAAGAAAGAACAGAACCTTAGTTGAGATGGCTAGGACTATGCTTGATGAATATCAAACTCCTAGGAAATTTTGGGCTGATGCGATTGCAACTGCTTGTTATGTCTCAAATCAGGTTTTCTTGTGCGCTAAGCTAGGTAAAACACCGTATGAGCTCCAGTTTGGACATAGGCCTAGTGTTACGCACTTTCGGGTGTTTGGTTGCAAATGCTTTTTAAGAAACATTGTAATCTTGATAAATTTGAACCTAGATCCATTGATGGCATGTTTCTTGGTTATCCATCTCATACTAGAGGCTACCCTGTGCTTTTACTTGACACTAACAAAATTGTGGAGACTTGTGAAGTGTCTTTTGATGAATCTATCCCAGTACTAGTTCAAACATTGCAGGTCCAGATCCATATCAGCAGGGGCAGAGCATTTTCGTTGAAGGTGAGGAAGAGGTGGAGCTACTGCCCAAAAATTCAGCAGCTAATGACATTGTTCGAGCTCATGATTCTGATTAACAGCCAGCACTGACGACCACCATTGCTGGTCCAGATCCTCCCCAAGTCACAAGCTCATCGATTCGTGATGAACATGCAGAAGAAGAAGCTTGTGAAGTGTCCACTCCCCTCCGGGTTCTCAAAATTCATCTTCCACAACAGATTATTGGAATCTTGCACGAACGAGTTATATGGTCCAGGTTTTACGATCCAAACTCTCATGCTCATTCTGCTTTTGTTGCTTCTTTTGAACCCAAAGATATATCACACGCACTCACAAATGAATCTTGTATTATTGCCATGCAAGAAGAGTTTGAAAATTTTGAAAGAAATAATGTTTGGAAACTTGTACCACCTCCTCAAGGTCACACTTTAATTGGAACTGAATGGGTGTTTAAAAATAAACAAAGTGAGGGGAGTTGTGGTTAGGAATAAGGTTAGGTTGGTTGCTCAAGGCTTCACTCAAGTTGAAGGTCTAGATTTTGATGAAACTTTTGCTCCTGTTGCTATATTAGAAGCCATAAGAATTTTGTTAGCTTTTGCTGCATCTAAAGGTTTTAAGCTATATCAAATGGATGTTAAAAGTGCATTTCTTAATGGCTACATAGATGAGGGTTTTTATGTCAACCAACCACCGGGTTTTGAAAATTCAGATTTTCCTAAACATGTTTACAAACTGTCCAAAGCCTTGTACGGTCTCAAACAAGCCCCTAGAGCATGGTATGATAGGTTAAAAACATTCTTACTTGAAAAGGGGTTTACCATGGGTAAGGTTGATAAAACTTTTTTTGTGCTTAAGCATGGCAATGACTCATTATTCGTTCAAGTGTATGTGGTTGATATTAACTTTGGTTGTGCTTCTCATGATCTTGTGTCGAGTTTTCAGCTATGATGAGTTCAGAATTTTAGATGAGTATGCTGGGAGAACTCACGTACTTTTTGGGGCTGCAAATCAAGCAAACCAAGGAGGGTACCTTTGTGCATCAATTGATGTATACAAAAGACCTCCTAAGGCACATCAACATGGACAAAAGCAAGCCTCTTTGGACACCAATGGGAACGGCAACAACACTTGAACTTGATGAAGACGGTGAACTCATAGATCAAAAAGAATAAATAAGCTTGATCGGATCACTTTTGTACCTCACGGCATCTAGACCGGACATACAATTCAGTGTATGTCTTTGTGCACGGTTTCAAGCCTCCCCACGTGCTTCACATCGTCAAGACGTCAAAAGGATTCTAATGTACTTACATGGAACTCGAGAATTTGGCATTTTTCTTCCTTCTTCCTCAACTGTTAGTTTGAAAGCTTTTTTTGGTGCTGATTTTGGAGGTTGTAGGATCGATAGGAAAAGTACTTCCAGTGCTTGTCATTTTCTTGGTAATTTACTTGTTGCTTGGTCCTCTAGAAAACAAAATTCAGTTGCACAATCCACAGCGGAATCTGAATATGTAGCTGCTGCTAGTGCTTGGTCACAAATTCTTTTGATTGTTCCAACACTTAAGGACCATGGGGTTGATCTAGATAGTGTTCCACTGTTTTGTGATAACGCTAGTGCCATTTGTATTGCTGAAAACCCTGTGCAACATTCTAGATCTAAGCACATTGATATTAGGTATCACTTTCTCCATGATAATGTTGAAAAAAGGAAACATTGTGCTTCATCATGTAGATATCGAACAACAATTGGCTGACATTTCTACAAAATCTTTATATTTCACTCGTTTTTGTTTCATTCGTAGTGAAATAGGGGTTATGCATCCTCATGTCTTACATTGAGGGGGAGTTTTGAAACTTGGGAAGTCTATGTGTGAATCTGAAATTAAAATAATATGAGCATAGTACTTCATACATATATGACTTTGTGATTCCTTTTACATGCTGAAAGTTCTTACTACATTACTCGCGTTATACATTTTGTAGTTTTTTCCTGGTCTAGTAATTGGAATAATTACTTACACTAAATCTGGTCATGGTCGAACTTTCTTGCTCTTTTGAACTTGTTTCATGCTCAGAAGTGCTTTTAATCATAAAGAATTAATCAAGCAATTAACTCACATGTTGAGTTTTTATGAACAAATATAAGTTGAGAAAAGATCAAGAGAATATACATGCATTGCACTTCTTCTTTTGAGATGGCTTATCATTGTACTTAGATATGAACTTAAAAGAAGTTGTGTATGACTAAAACTATGTCCTTAAGCTTCTGATTGTCAAATGACATAGGCTTGGCTTGGTTTGTTAGAATAAGGCAGATGCACATATAATCTCTTGCAAATATCATATGATCTAAATTTGTGCTTTGGAAAATCATAAAATGCAGCAACAAGTGTCATGCTTTCAGGTTTTGAAATAATTAAGTTTGTGAGATCATGACTTGCTAAATTGGAAATTACATTTGATCTCTAGCATGGCTTACACTACTTTATGTATTTCACTGATATGATAGTGTAAGTTACTTGATAGTATGACTTGGATGAGCCTTATTTTATATGTATATGTTATAATATGCTCATAAAAATTAATATTTCTCTTATAAACCTTGCTGAATACAGTGTCAAATGGGGAGAGATAATATATGATTTTTTTTTAGAAAAACAAACATGCAAGGGGGAGACATTGATTACACATTGCACATATTCACAATTGTTTTTGGCACGATTCTTCTCAAGGGCAGAATTTATTTTTCTCATTTTATTTCTATTTTACAAAGGGGGGGAGAAATTGTTTTCAAAACTTTTAATGTGAATAAGCCAATATTTGGATCTTATGTGGTGTTGCCAATGCATTCATCAAGGGGGAGATTGTGAGACCTATGTGTGCTGAATACATTGGCTTGTACTGAATACATTGGCTTTGATGATAAAAGTTCTGAAATTATGCTAAAACACCTTTTTTAGCAAAGTCTGACTCTAGCTCCGAGCTTCTGCAAGGTCCGATAATAGGTCCGACTTATGTTGGTTAGCTCTGACATGTTTTCTAGCTCTGAATTTTAAGTTGACTAGTTCCGACTAGCTTTGGTAAGCTCTGGCGCTATGTTGTACTAGCTTTGGTAATCTCCGACGCTAGGTTGTACTAGCTTTGGTAAGCTCCGGCGCTAGGTTGTACTAGCTTTGGTAGGCTCCAACTCAAGCTCCAGTTAGCTTTGGCAAGGTTCGGAGCTTGATCACAATGTTCCTGCTTCTGTGAAAGGTTACAAACTTGCTTTACATTTTTGAAAAGATTGCTTAGTATTCATTTGTTAAGTTTTTGGTGCGTTTTGGTTTATATGGCTGATATCATTTTTCTATGGTTTGCATCATGCATACATGAGGTGCTCGCGTAAGATGTTGTAGTTTCGGAACTAACAAGAATCAAGTCGAGGACTTGTGCTTAGAAGTATTGGTTGTTTGTTCATGTCCAGGTGTTGCTTCAGTTCAAGACATGGTTGGTGACGGTATCCATTGAACTAGTCTTAGGGAGAAGATGAGGTTCGACAACCATGTTCGAGAGGAATTGTCGTTGAGTTGATCGGGAGGTCGCGCAACATGTATGAATCAAGAACAATGCATATGAAGGTATCATGGACGTCGTTGGAAGATGTTTGCATGTACGCAAGGAGTGCATGGACGTGGCTACATGATTCTGAGGTGTGATGAAGAGACGTGGACGTAAAGAATTGGTCAGAAAGGTCCTACGGACTAGGTTATGGACTCAAGCTACGGCTGAGTCGTGTTTGACTCAAATATTGAATGATTTGAGTTGGTTATAATAGGATTTCGTGTGGGTCACAAATTTGGGTTGTTTTGGGAATGTGGGATACATTCCTAAGGTGTTTGGAAGTCTTAAGATTGCTTCTATCTCCGTATAGAAGAGTCCTAAGCAGTTATGTCAGACCTATGTGTGCTGAATACATTGGCTATGGCAATAAATGTTTTGAATGCTGCAATAATATCTTTTTAGCAAGGTCCAACTCTAGCTCCGAGCTTATGCAAGGTTCGACAATAGGTCCGACATTCTTTGTCTAGATCCGACATGTTTTTGGGTAGCTCCGGTGAGCTTTGTCTTTAGCTCCAGCATGTCTTTGATAGCTCCGACATGTCTTTGTTAAGCTCTGATATGTCTTGCTAAGTCTGACTTATTTTGGATAGCTCTGGTGCTAGGTCCGACTGGCTTTGGTTAGCTCCGGCACTAGGTCCGACTAGCTTTGGTAAGCTCCGGCGCTAGGTTGCTAGCTTTGGTAAGCTCTGGCTCAAGCTCCAGTTAGCTTTGGCTAGGTTCAGAGCTTGTTGCAATGTTCCTGCTTTTATCTTGGAGTGTTTTGAACTTGCTTTATATTCTTGGAAAAATTGCTTAATATTCATTTTCTAAGTTTTTGGTGCGTTTTGGTTTGTATGGCTGATATCGTTTTACTGTGTTTTTGCAACATGCTTATGTGAGGTGCTCACGTAAGGTGTTGTGTTCGGAACTAACTTGAGTCAAGTCGCGGACTTGGGCTCGTACGGGTTGGTTGTTTATTCATGTGCAGGTGTTGCTTGATTTTAAGTCATGGCTGGTGAGAGGATCCTTTGGACTAGTCTCACGGAGGAGATGAGGTTCCAACAACCAAATTCAGGAGGAATTGTGGTTGAGCGGGTCAGGAGGTCGCGCAGGATGATTGAATCAAGGACAGTGCACATGAAGGTTACTGGATGTCGAAAGAAGGTGTTTGCACGTATGCATGCGGTGCATGACGTGGAAGCATGGTTCCAAAGATGGTTTATGGATGGGAAGATCTGGTTGGAAGGATCGGATCGTATCAGTTGATAACTTTGGCTGCGACGGAGTCGGTTATGGCTCAGTATGGAAAGTATCGAGTGGGTTATGATAGGATTTTGTATGGGTCATGGATTTGAGTTGTTTTAGGAATGTGGTATATGCTCCTAAGGTGTTTGGAAGTCTTAAGATTGCTTCTATCTGCGTATAGAAGAGTCCTAAGCGGTTATGGAAAGTTTTGATTCGTGAACGGAGTAGGATTGGAGTCCTAATTGAGATTGGGTTGGCCTAAGAGCTGGTTATATAAGCAAGGGAGCCCAGAGATCGTGGTGCACGAATTTGGGGGCTGTTCCTCTTGTGTTCTATTGAATAAAATTCATAGTTTGAAGGAATTTTTGTGCCTAGTTCGTCCGACTTGTTCCAGACAAGTCTTACTCGTCAAGTTTCTGGACAGCACTACCTTTCGTCGGTGGTTTTATCGTAACTCGAGTTTTACAGATATAATTGACATGTCTTTTTGGGTTGTCTTCACAACTTGTTTATGTATCATCTATCAAAATTGCAAGATCATTGGATTTGTGGTTTCTGATCTACACGAGTTTCTTTTCAGTGTTCCCGAATTGTTTTTCTCGGGTAGGACAGATTGACCATTGTTCGATCTTTTGATCATAACTTGAGTTTCTCTCGACGGATTTGAGTGATTCTTCTTGTGTTTTCTTCATGAGTTGATTCTCTCATATATATCACTTCTGTCACGGTAAAACACGTTTAGATTAGTTTCACACACGATTTCTCTAAGAGATTGTTTTTCTGCCGAAGGGGTTGGGATTTAATTGTTTCCGCTGCAAAGATTTTTAAATCTACCATTCACCCCCCTCTAGTAGATTTTCACGTGTTCTTCGATCCTACAATTGGTATCAGAGCCACGGTGCTCTAATCATTGTGATTTGCACGTGTTTTGGACTAATCATCATGGAGAAATACTCTGCCAAACCTTGTATGTTTGTTGGTATTGATTTTCAAGTTTGGAAGGCATGCATGGAGACTTTCATCCAGGCCCAAGGCTTTGCCATATGGGAAAAGGTGTACAAGCCTTATGACGTGCCGTCAAACGATGAAGTTACGGCTACGAACCTACGGGATGTCAAAAACAACAACAAAGCCCGGAACTTGATCATCCAAGGACTCACTCAAAGCAACTTCGACCGCGTTGCACACCTTCGATCGGCATATGATGTGTGGAGAGCGCTTTGTGACTACCTCGAAGGATCCAACACGATTAAGGAGGTGAGACAAGATATGTTCAAAAAGGAATATATGCATTTCGAGATGCAACCCGGTGAGTCTATCGATGACCTTTTCGCTCGCTTCAATAAAATTCTCAACAATCTGCGTAGTGTCAATGTTATCTTTTCTGATGCTGAAAATGCTAGGCGACTTCTTAGTGCATTAGACATGTCAATCTGGGAGATGAAAGTTACTTATATTCGCGAATCAACTGTCATGAGTTCTTTTACATTAGATGTGCTTTACTCTAAACTAAAGACTCATGAAATTGACATCTTATCATGTAAGAATCCAAACAAGTCTATTGCTTTTGTTTCACAACGTGACATGCCTAGCTCCGGTCAATCTTCATCTTGTGGTACACTTGCTTTGTTGTCCTCTCTAACACTTGAACAGATTGAGGAGTTTCTAGAGGAGGAGCTAGCACTTCTCTCTACTAGGTTCTCAAAAGCATTGCAAAATGTGAGAACGAGAAGGATAGGAAGCTTCGGATTTCAACAATGCTTCGAATGTGGTAAGACAAGACACTTTTGTACAGATTGTTCTAACCTTTCAGGTTCTACTTCCTGAGAAGAGAAAAAATCAAGGACGAAGCACTCCTCAACAAATGATAAGAAGAAGAAGGGTTTTTCAGGTCATCAAATGGTGAACAGTTTTATCTCCGCACTCCAGGAACTTGGCTCAAGTGACATGGACATTGGAAGTGACGAAGATGAAGATGATTTGGCAAACTTGTGCTTTATGGCGGGCAAGAAGTATGGTGGAGGCAGAACAAGACAGCGACAATGAAGAGGTATGTCCTACTTGCAAAGAAACGTGTGATGCTATTTCTCGTGCCACTATTATTGTTAAGAAAAAGGACAAAACGCTTAGGGATAGTGCTGCTAAAATTGAATCACTAGAATCTAAAATCAACCGTTTAAAAACTTTGATTCCTAGTGATGATGCATGTCCCTCATGTGATTTAATATATGAACAATTGTCCTCATTAAGAATTGCGCACACCTCCACACTTGATAAACTTGATTTAGAAATTGAAAAGAACCAAGAGCTTGCTGCACTTAAGATAAAAACTTGAAAGATGCTAGCTGTTCTACAATAGATTTGCATTGTTCTACTTGTGATGATCTTGATAAGAAACTACAAGATGCTATGAATGAAATTTCTATATTGAACAATGCTTTACGTTCTCATGAAGTTAAATTTTGTTCCAAATGCAAATTAAAAGAAAAAACTTCATCTGAAAATTGCCTTGATTTGTCCAATAAACTTGATGACAAGCATAGGACATTAGATCGGTTTTATAATGGGAATAAGAACCTAAACTTGCTACTGAATTGTTCCAAGTCTTGCAATGATAAAACTGGTTTAGGTTTTGATTCTCATGCTCATACTAAGGCACATCCACCTAAAATTGTAAAGTCATTAGGAAGTGGATTGATTCAAACAGTTCCTAAACAAAAAGAAGTGGTTTTCAAATCCGCAGGAATGTTGTCTCATCCGGTTTCAAATAAAAATATTGCTTGCTCATCTAGACATGAACACAAAATTAAATTTCACTGTACCTACTGTGGTAGAGATTGTCATGTCATAGATTTTTGTTATAGACTAGCTATACAACAAAAAGGGGAAAGAATGATTGCTAGATCTCATAACTTTCATGCAAAATTTGCTGCACATATTAAACTGAATGCCAAGAACATGCAACATGCTGTTATGAGTCAAAAACATTCAAAGTTTACCTCCGGACCTTCTGTTTTTGCCTCCGGCGCTACTGATTTTTGTGCTACACAAGTAACACCTTATAGGTCAGTAGTTAAGAGTAAAAAACCTCAAACTTTGACTCATAAACCTGTTGTTTTATCTCAGCTTTCGCGTGTTTTTCCTGCTGCGCGTCGTGTGACTCAGTACTGGATACCTAAATGCCTTTTCACTAACCCCAGTATTGAGTCATTGACGTATTGTGCCTCTATGTAGGTTACACGCTTGAGGAAGGAGAACATTTGGATTGTGGATTCAGGTTGCTCACGCCACAAGACCGGTAACAAAGATTGGTTCTCCTCCCTCTCTTTTGTGTCACGTGTAGGGAATGTTACTTTTGCCGATAATTCTTCAACTCCTATAATTGCTAAGGGTTCAGTTAGAGTAAATGATCACTACACTTTGAAGGATGTGGCACATGTCAAAAATTTGAAATACAACTTGCTTTCTGTTTCACAATTGCTAGATGAAAATCTAGAAATTATTTTCAATAAAAACTACTGCAAAATTGTAGGATCAAATGGTGAGTTTATTTTTAACATGTCTCGGTTTGAAGAGTTTTTAAAGCTGATTTTGATATGTCTTCCTCTAAACATAGGTGCCTAGTTGATAATGATTCAAAGGACTTATATTTTTGTCATCGTAGACTCGATCACGTAGGCTTTGATCACCTAACGCATGTTAGTGCTCTTGATCGGAAATGTGTGCTGCCTAAGCTTAAAGGGGACAAAGAAATTGTGTGCCCTTCTTGTAGACATGCTAAGATGGTTGCAGGTTCACATACTCCTCTCACAATGATCATGGCAATTGAACCGGGTCAACTTTTGCACCTTGACACCGTAGGACCTTCATGTGTTCAATCCTTCGGATGTAAATGGTATGTTCTTGTGATTGTTGATGATTATTCTAGATACTCTTGGGTTTACTTTATGGCATCTAAGAATGAAGCTTTTAGTCACTTTAGAACTTTATTACTTAGATTATCAATTGATCACCCAGGATCTTTAAAAGCAATTAGAAGTGGTAACGGAACTGAATTTAAAAATCAATCTTTTGATCACTTTTGTGCTGAAAATGGAATAGATCATCAATTTTCTTCACCATATGTACCTCAACAAAATGGTGTTGTAGAAAGAAAGAACAGAACCTTAGTTGAGATGGCTAGGACTATGCTTGATGAATATCAAACTCCTAGGAAATTTGGGCTGATGCGATTGCAACCGCTTGTTATGTCTCAAATCTTTTTTCTTGCACGCTAGGCTAGGTAAAACACCATATGAGCTCCAGTTTGGACATAGGCCCAGTGTTACGCACTTTCGGGTCCTTGCTTGCAAATGCTTTGTTAAGAAACATGGTAATCTTAATAAATTTGAACCTAGATCTATTGATGGCATGTTTCTTGGTTATCCATCTCATACTAGAGGCTACCGTGTGCATTTACTTGACACTAACAAAATTGTGGAGACTTGTGAAGTGTCCTTTGATGAAACTAGCCCACGTACTAGGTCAAACATTGCAGGTCTAGATCCATATCCGCAGGGGGAGAGCATTTTCATTTACGATGAGGAAGAGGCGGAACTGCTGACCGAAAATTCAGCAGCTAATGACATTGTTCGAGCTCCTGATTTTGATTCACAACCCGCACTGACGACCACCATTGCTAGTCCAGATCCTCCTCAAGTCACAAGATCATTGATTGGTAATGAATATGAAGAGGAAGAAGCTTGTGAAGTGTCCAATCCCCTCCGGGTTCTCAATTCATCCTCCACAACAGATTATTGGAAGCTTGCACGAACGAGTTACACGGTCCAGGTTTTGCGATCCAAACTCTCATGCTCATTCTACTTTTGTTGCTTCTTTTGAACCCAAAGATATATCACACGCACTCACTAATGAATATTGGATTATTGCCATGCAAGAAGAGTTAGAAAATTTTGAAAGAAATAATGTTTGGAAACTTGTACCTCCTCCTCAAGTTCACACTTGAATTGGAACTAAATGGGTGTTTAAAAATAAACCAAGTCAGGATGGGGTTGTGGTTAGGAATATTGCAAGGTTGGTTGCTCAAGGTTTCACTCAAGTTGAAGGTCTAGATTTTGATGGAACTTTTGCTCCTGTTGCTAGATTAGAAGCCATAAGAAATTTGTTAGCTTTTGTTGCATCTAAAGGTTTTAAGCTATATCAAATGGATGTTAAAAGTGCTTTTCATAATGGCTACATAGATGAGGAGGTTTATGTCATACAACCACCGGGTTTTGAAAATTCAGATTTTTCTAATCATGTTTACAAACTGTCCAAAGCCTTGTACGGTCCCAAACAAGCCCCTAGAGCATGGTATGATAGGTTAAAAACATTCTTACTTGAAAAGGGGTTTACCATGGGCAAGGTTGATAAAACTCTTTTTGTTCCTAAGCATGGCAATGACTCATTATTCGTTCATGTGTATGTGGATGATATTATCTTTGGTTTTTCTTCTCATGATCTTGTGTCCAAGTTTTCAGCTATGATGAGTTCAGAATTTGAGATGAGTATGATGGGAGAACTCACGTAATTTTTGGGGCTGCAAATCAAGCAACCCAAGGAGGGTACCTTTGTGCATCAAATGAAGTATACAAAAGACCTCCTAAGGCGCTTCAACATGGACAAAAGAAAGCCTCTTCGGATACCAATGGGAACAACAACAACACTTGAACTTGATGAAGATGGTGAACCCATGGATCAAAAAGAATATAGAAGCATGATCGGATCACTTTTGTACCTCACGACATCAAGACCGGACATACAATTCAGCGTATGTCTTTGTGCACGGTTTCAAGCCTCCCACGTACTTCACATCGTCAAGCCATCAAAAGGATTCTCTGGTACTTACATGGAACACAAGAATTTGGCATTTTTCTTCCTTCTTCCTCAACCGTTACTTTGAATGCTTTTTTCGATGCTGATTTTGGAAGTTGTAGGATTGATAGGAAAAGTACTTCTGGTGCTTGTCATTTTCTTGGTAATTGATTGTTGCTTGGTCCTCTAGAAAACAAAATTCAGTTGCACAATACACAGCTGAATCTGAATATGTAGCTGTTGCTAGTGCTTGCTCACAAATTCTATGGATTGTTCAAACACTTAAGGACTATGGGGTTGATCTAGATATTGTTCCACTGTTTTGTGATAACACTGGTGCCATTTGCATTGCTAAAAAATCCATGCAACATTCTAGAACTAAGCACATTGACATTAGGTATCACTTTCTTTGTGATAATGTCGAAAAAGGAAACATTGTGCTTCACCATGTAGATACCGAACAACAATTGGCTGACATTTTTACAAAACCTTTGGATTTCACTCGTTTTTGTTATAATCGTAGTGAACTAGGGGTAATGCATCCTCATGGCTTAAATTGAGGGGGAGTTTTCAAACTTAAGAAGTCTATGTGTAAATCTAAAATTAAAATAATATGAGCATAATATTTCATACATATATGACTTTGTGATTCCTTTTACATGCTAAAAGTTCTTACTACATTACTCGTGTTATACATTTTGTAGTTTTTGCCATGTCTAGTAATTGGAATAATTACTTACACTAAATCTGGTCATGGTTGAACTTTCTTGCTGTTTTGAACTTGTTGCATGCTCACAAGTGTTTTTAATCATAAAAAAATTAATCAAGTAATCAGCTCACATGTTGATTTTTTGTGAACAAATATAAGTTGATAAAAGACCATATGATCTAAATTTGTGCCTTGAAAAATAATAAAATGCAACAACAAGTGTCATGCTTGCAGGTATTGAAATAGTTAAGTTTGTGAGATCATGACTTGCTTAAACTGAAAATTATATTTGACCTCTTGGCTTACACTACTTTATGTATCTCATTGTTGTGATAGTGTATGTTACTTGATAATATGACTTGGGTGAGCTTTGTTTTATATGTATATGTTATAATATGCTCATTATAATTAAAATTTGTCTTTTGAACCTTGCTGAATACATTGTCAAAGGGGGAGAGATACTATGTGAATTTTTAAAAACAAATATGCAAGGGGGAGACATTGATAACACATTGCACATATTCACAATTGTTTTTGGCACGATTCTCAGGGGGAGAATTTCTTTTTCTCATTTTATTTATGTTTTACAAAGGGGGAGAAATTGTTTTCAAAACTTTTAATGTGAATAAGCCAATGTTTGGATCTTAAGTGGTGTTGCCAATGCATTCATCAAGGGGGAGATTGTGAGACCTATGTGTGTTGAATACATTGGCTATGGCAACAAAAGTTTTGAATGTTGCCATAATATCTTTTTAGCAAGGTCCGGATCTAGCTCCGAGCTTCTGCAAGGTCCGACAATAGGTCCAACTTTCTTTGTCTAGATCCGACATGTTTTTGGGTAGCTCCGGTGAGCTTTGTCTTTAGCTCTGGCATGTCTTTGATAGCTCCGGTATATCTTTGTTAAGCTCCGACATGTTTTGCTAGGTCCGACTTATTTTGGTTAGCTCCGGCGCTAGGTCCGACTGGCTTTGGTTAGCTCCGGCCCTAGGTCCGACTAGCTTTGGTATGCTCCGGCGCTAGGTTGTATTAGCTTTGGTAAGCTCCGGCTCAAGCTCCGGTTAGCTTCGGCTAGGTTCGGAGATTGTTCGCAATGTTCTTGCTTTTATCTTGCAATGTTTTGAACTTGCTTTATATTGTTGGAAAAATTGCTTAGTATTCATTTTCTAAGTTTTTGGTGCGTTTTGGTTGATATGGCTGATATCGGTTTACAGTGTTTTTGCAACATTCTTATGTGAGGTGCTCACGTAAGGTGTTGTGTTCGGAACTAACTTGAGTCAAGTCGCGGACTTGGACTCGTACGGATTGATTGTTTATTCATGTGCAGGTGTTGCTTGAGTTTAAGTCATGGCTGGTGACAGGATCCTTTGGACTAGTCTCAGGGAGGAGATGAGGTTCCAACAACCAATTCAGGAGGAATTGTGGTTGAGCGGGTCAGGAGGTCGCGCAGGATGATTGAACCAAGGGTAGTGCATATGAAGGTTATTGAACGTCGAAGGAAGGTGTTTGAACGTATGCATGCGGTGCATGATGTGGAAACATGGTTCCGAATATGGTTTATGGATGGGAAGATCTGGTTGGAAGGATCAGATCGTATCGGTTGATGACTTTGGCTGTGGGGGAGTCGGTTATGGCTCGGTATGGAATGTATCGAGTGGGTTATGATAGGATTTTGTATGGGTCACGAATTTGAGTTGTTTTAGGAATGTGGCATATGTTCCTCGGGTGTTTGGAAGTCTTAAGATTGCTTCTATCTACGTATAGAAGAGTCCAAAGCAGTTATGGAAAGTTTCGATTCATGAACGGAGTAGTATTGGAGTCCTAGTTGAGATTGGGTTGACCTAAGGGCTGGTTATATAAGAAATGGAGCCCAGATCTCGTGGTGCACGACTTTGGGGGATGTTCCTCTTGTGTTCTATTGAATAAAATTCGTAGTTTGAAGGAACTTTTGTGCCTTGTTCGTCTGACTTGTTCCAGACAAGTTTTACTCGTCAAGTTTCTTGACAGAACTTCCTTTCGTCGGTGGTTTTACAGATCCAATTGACGTGATTCTTTTTGGGTTGTCTTCAAAACTTGTTTATGTATCATCCGTCAAAATTTCACGGTCATTGGATTTGTGGTTTCTGATGTACACGAGTTTCTTTTCAGCGTTCCAGAACTGTTTTTCTCGGGTAGGACAGATTGACCTTTGTTCGATCTTTCGATCATAACTTGAGTTTCTCTCGACGGATTTAAGTGATTCTTATTGTGTTTTCTTTGTGACTTGATTCTCTCTGATATATATCACTTCTATCACGGTGAAACACGTTTAGATTAGTTTCACACAGGATTTCTCTAACTGATCGCTTTTCTGCCGAAGGAGTTGGGATTTAATTGTTTCCGCTGCGTAAGATTTTTAAATCTACCATTCACCCCCCTCTGGTAGCTTTTCACATGCTCTTCGATCCTACAAGCTATGGAAAGTTTCGGTTCATGATTTGAGTAGGATTAGAGTCGTAGTTGAGATTGGATTGGCCTAAGGGTTGGTTATATAAGCAAGGGAGGCTAGAGCTCGTGGTGCATGACTTTGGAGCTGTTCGTCTTGTGTTCTATTGAATAAAATTCGTAGTTCAAAGGAACTTTTGTGCCTTGTTCATTCGACTTTTTCCAGACAAGTTTTTCTCGTCGAGTTTCTGCACAACACTACCTTGTTTCGGTTGTTTTATCATAACTCGAGTTTTACAAATCCAATTGACATGATTCTTTTTGGGTTTTCTTAGCAAATTGATTTTCTTTCATCTTTGAAAATTTTACGGTCATTGGATTTGGTTTCTGATCTACACGAGTTTCTTTGCAGCATTCCAGAACTGTTTTTCTCGGGTAGTACAGATTGACCTTTGTTCGATATTTCAATCTTAACTTAAGTTTCTCTCACCTTATTTGTGTGATTCTTTTTGTGTTATCTTCATGACTTGATTCTATTTGATATCTGTCACTTTTGTCACGGTGAAACACGTTTATATTAGTCACACACACGATTTCTTTAATAGATCGTTTTTCTGCCGAAGGGGTCGGGATTTAATTGTTTCCGCTGCGTAAGATTTTTAAATCTACCATTGACTCCCCTCTCTGGTAGCTTTTCAAGTGCTCTTCGATCCTACAGAGATATATGTTGATGCATTTATATTCTAACTCCAAGTTTCATTAATTCCAGGGATCTGCGACGGCTGCTAAAACTCCGTCACCGTCGTTACCGCCACCTGGGTTGAGGCGCGACGACGATTTCGACTTCGAAGATGGATTTGGAGGTGGCTTTGGAGGTCAGCCGGGCAAGTAAGCCCTTGTTTGCTTTGTTGATGTTGATGTGCGGTGTATCGACAATATATTGTGATGCTGTTTGTGACTGTGATATATTGTGTTGTCTGTTCTGTTATTATGGCCATCGAGCCGGATAGCATTTCCTTTTTTCAAAAAAAAAACCTTATTTGCAACGGGTTTTTATACAGTAGCTTCACAAATAAGGATCCGGGCCATCGCAAACTAGCCTCTGTTATTTGCGACGGCCCGACCGTCGCAATTAAGGCCCTACTTGCAACGGTCAGGCTGCCGCAGATGGCTGCGTGGGTCCCATCAGAGGTCGCGCGGGTCCGATCAGCTGGACTTATTTGTGACGGCTCGGCCGTCGCAAATAGGGCCTTAATTGCGATGGTCGGGCCGTCGCAAATAGACGCGTGGGACCCACCCGCCCCTGGCAATAACTTGCAATGGCTGTAGCCAGCCATCGCAAATAGCATTATTTGCGATAGGTGGCCATCGCAAATAAGCTTAATTGCGATGAATAACTTGCGGCGGCCAAAAACCGTTGCAAATAGCTTATTTGCGACGGTTTTCCCCTTATTTGCGACGGCACTGACCGTCGCAAATCATCAGGATTCCTGTAGTGTAATCTATATGTGTTCAACTGTGAAAAAACTAATATAGATTGTAGAGAATCAAGTCACGGAGACGTCACAACAAGAATCACGAAAATTTGTTAAGAGAAACACAAGTTACGATCGAAAGATCGAACAATGGTCAATCTGTCCTACCCGAGAAAAATAGTTCTAGAACACTGCAAAGAAACTCGTGTAGATCAGAAACCACAAATCCAATGACCGTGAAATTTTTACTGATGATAGAATCAAGTTGTGAAGACAACCCAAGAAGAATCACATCAATCAGATCTATAAAACTCGAGTTATCAAGGTAGTGTTGTGCAGAAACTCGATGAGAAAGACTTGAAGAAAACAAGTCGGACGAACAAGGCACAAAAGCTCCTTTAGACTACCAATTTTATTGATCAAAACTTACAAGGAACAGCCCCAATGTAATGCATCATGAGCTCTGGTCTCCCTTGCTTATATAACCAGCCCTTAGGCCAACCCAAACCTATCTAGGACTCTAATCCTACTCAATTCACGAATCGAAACTTTCCATAACTACTCATGACTCTTCTATACGCAGATAGAAGCAATCTTAAGACTTCCAAACACCTTAGGAACGTATCCCACATTACTAAAACAACTCAAATTCATGACCCACATGAAATCCTATCATAACCAACTCAAATATTTCTATATTTGAGTCAAACACGACTCAGCCACAACCTGAGTCCATAACCTAGTCGCTTGTACTTTTCCGACCAAATTTTTACGTCCACATCTCTTCATCATGCCTCGGAACCATGTAGCCACGTCCATGCACTCCTTTCACACGTGCAAACATCTTTCAACGACGTCCACGATACCTTCATATGCACTGCTCTTGATTCAAACATGTTGCATGACCTCCCGATAAACTCAACCACAATTCCTCCCGAACTTGGTTGTTCAACCTCATCTTCTCTCTAAGACTAGTTCAATGGATCCCGTCACCAGCCATGTATTGAACTCAAGCAACACCTACACATGAATAAACAACCAATACTTCCGAGTACAAGTCCTTGACTTGACTCTCGTTAGTTCTGATGATTACAAAACCTTATGTGAGCACCTCACATAAGCATGTTGCAAACCATAGCAAAAAGATATCAACCATAACCACCAAAACACACCAAAAAACTTATTAAAAGAATACTAAGCAAACTTTCCATAATCCAAAAAACAACTTCAAAACATTGCAAGTTAAAAACAGAACCAATGCGATCAAGCTTTGAACCTTGCCAAAGCTAACCGAACCTTGAATCAGAGCTTACTAAAGCTAGCCGGACCTAGCACCGGAGCTTATCAAAGCTAGTCGGACCTAGCGCCAGAGCTTACCAAAGCTAGTCGGACCTAGCGCCAGAGCTAACCAAAGCTAGTCGGACGTAGCCAAAACAAGTCGGACCTTACGTCAGACCTTGCCGGAGTCCCTCTATACTTATTTCTCTCCCTTGCATACTTGTCCCCCTTTGACAATGTATTCAACAAGGTAGAAAAGAGAAATTTTAATTTTTTTATGAGCACAAAACAAAGATCATCCAATTCATACTATCAAGTAACTTACACTATCACAACAATGAGATACATAAAGTAGTGTAAGCCATGCTAGAGATCAAATGTAATTTTCTATTTAAGTAAGTCATGATCTCACAAACTTAACTATTTCAAAACCTGAAAGCATGACACTTGTTGCTGCATTTTAGTATTTTTCAAAGCACAAATTTAGATCATATGATATTTGCAAGGGATTATATGTGCATCCGCCTTATTCTAACCAACCAAGCTAAACCTATGTCATTTGACAATCAGAAGCTTAAAGTCATGGTTTTAGTCATACACAACTTCTTTCGAGTTCATATCTAAGTGCAGTAATAAGCCATATCAAAGGAAGAATAGCGATGCATGTATATTCTCTTGATCTTTTCTCAATTTATACTTATTCATAAAACTCAACATGCGAGTTGATTACTTGATTAATTCATAATGATTAAAAGCACTTGTGATCATGCAAAAATTTCAAAACAGCAAGAAAGTTCTTTCATGAACAGATTTAGTGTAAGTAATTATTCCAATTAATAGTCATGGCAAAAACTACAAAATGTATAACATGAGTAATGTATTAAGAACTATCAGCATGTAAAAGGAATCACAAAGTCATATATGTATGAAATACTATGCTCATATTATTTTAAATTCAGATTCACAGATAAAGTTCCGATGTTTCAAACTTCCCCTCAATTTAAGCCATGAGGATGCATAACCCCTATTTCACTATGAATGTAACAAAAACGAGTTAAATCCAAAGGTTTTGTAAAAATATCAGGTAACTGTTGTCTGATATCTACATGGTGAAGCACAATGTTTTCTTTTTCAACATTATTATGGAGAAAGTGATACCTAATGTCAATGTCCTTAGTTCTAGAATGTTGCACGGGGTTTTTAGGAATGCAAATGTCAATAATGTTATCAAAAAATAATGGAACATTGTCTGGATCAACCCCATAGTCCTTAAGTGTTTGAACAATCCAAACAACTTGTGAGCAAGCACTAGCAGCAGCTACATATTCAGATTCGATTGTGTCTTGTGCAACATAACTTTGTTTTCTAGTGGACCATGCAACAAGTGAATTACCAAGAATATGACAAGCACCGGAAGTTCTTCTCCTATCAATCCTACAACCCCCGAAATCAGCATCCGAAAAAGCTTTCAAAGTAACAGTTGAGGAAGTAGGAAGAAAAATGCCAAATTCTTGAGTTCCATGTAAGTACCTGAGAATTCTTTTGATTGCTTGACGATGTGAAGCACGTGGGGAAGCTTGAAACCGTGTACAAAGACATACGCTAAATTGTATGTTCCATCTTGATGCCATGAGGTACAAAAGTGATCCAATCGTGCTTCTATATTCTTTCTGATCCATAGGTTCACCATCTTCATCATGTTCAAGTGTCATTGTTGTTCCCATTGGTGTCCGAAGAGGCTTGCTTTTGTCCATGTTGAAGCGCTTAATAAGGTCCCTTGTATACTTCGTTTGATGCACAAAGGTTCCCTCCTTAGTTTGCTTTATTTGCAGCCCCAAAAAGTACGTGAGTTCTCCCATCATACACATCTAAAATTCTGAACTCATCATAGCTGAAAACATGGACACAAGATCATGAGAAGCACAACCAAAGATAATATCATCCACATACACTTGAACTAATAACGAATCATTGCCATAGTTGAGCACAAAAAGAGTTTTATCAACCTTGCCATGGTAAACCCCTTTTGAAGTAAGAATGTTTTTAACCTATCCTTCCATGCTCTAGAGGCTTGTTTTAGACTATACAAGGCTTTGGAAAATTTGTAAACAGAATTAGGAAAATTTGGATTTTCAAAACCGGGTGGTTTCTTAACATAAACCCCCTCATCTATGTAGCCATTAAGAATAGCAATTTTTACATCCATTTGATATAACTTGAAACCTTTACTTGCAGCAAAAGCTAACAAATTTCTTATGGCTTCTAATCTAGCAACAGGAGCAAAAGTTTTATCAAAATATGGACCTTCAATTTGTGTGAAATCTTGAGCTACTAATCTAGCCTTATTCCTAATCACAACCCCATCATCACTTTGTTTATTTTTTAAACATCCATTTAGTTCCAATTAAAGTGTGATCTTGATGTGGAGGTACAAGTTTCCAATCATTATATCTTTCAAAATTTAATAACTCTTCTTGCATGGCAATAATCAAAGATTCATTAGTGAGTACATGTGATATATCTTGGTGTTCAAAAGAAGCAACAAAAGCAGAATGAGCATGAGAATTGGGGTCGGAAAAACCTGGATCTTGTAACTTGTTCATGCAAGCTTCCAGTTATTTGTTGTGGGGGGTGATTCTTGTAAATCCGTTGGGGAACAGATGTCTCACAAGCTTATTCTTCATCACGTTCATCGCAGATTGATGAGAAAGTGGCTTGGGGACGATCAGGACCAGCAGAGATGGTAGTGGGAGCTACTTCAAAGTTCAGAGCTGGACACGTTTTAGCTTTGGAACTATCAGGCAATATCACCGATTCTTCTTCTTCGAAAATACCCTCCCCCTAAGGATATGGATCCGGACCTGCAATGTTTGAGCTAGTGTCTGGGCTAGCATCAACAAAAGACACCTCACAGTTCTCCACAATTTTGTTAGTGTGAAGTAAAAGCACAAGGTAGCCTCGAGTATGAGATGGATAGCCAAGAAACATGCCATCAATGGATCTAGGTTCAAATTTATCAAGATTACCATGTTTCTTAACAAAGCATTAGCAACCAAAGACACGAAAGTGTGTAATACTAGGCGTATGTCCAAACCGGAGCTCATATGGTGTTTTACCTTGCTTAGCGCGCAAGAAAACACGATTTGAAACATAATACGCGGTTGTGATCGCATCAACCCAAAAATTCCTAGGAGTTTGATATTCATCTAGCATAGTCCTAGCCATCTCATCTAAGGTTCTATACAACACCATTTTGTTGAAGTACATATGGTGAAGAAAATTCATGTTCTATTCCATTTTCAGCACAAAAGTGATCAAAAGATTAATTTTTAAATTCGGTTATGTTATCACTTCTAATTGCTTTTAAAGATCCTCGGTGATCTATTGATAATCTATGAAATAAAGTTCTAAAGTGACTAGAAGCTTCATTCTTAGATGCCATAAAGTAAACCCAAGAGTATCTAGAACAATCATCAACAATCACAAGAACATACCATTTAACTCCGAAAGATTGAAAACTTGAAGGTCCAACGGTGTCAAGGTGCAAAAGTTGACCCGGTTCAGTTGTCATGATCATTCTGAGAGTAGTATGGGAACATGCAACCATCTTAGCATGTATACAAGAAGAGCACACAATTTCTTTGTCCCCATTAAGCTTAGGCAGCCCAAGTATGCGATCAAGAGTACTAACACACATTATATGATCAAAGCCTACGTGACCAAGTCTATGATGCCAAAAAACCTTTGAATTATTAGCAACTAGTCACCTATGCTTAGAGGAAGGCATATCAAAATCACCTTTAAAAACTCTTCCAAACAAACATTATTATGGAGAAAGTGATACCTACATGGTAACTGTTGTCTGATATCTACATGGTGAAGCACAATGTTTTCTTTTTCAACATTATTATGGAGAAAGTGATACCTAATGTCAATGTCCTTAGTTCTAGAATGTTGCACAGGGTTTTTAGGAATGCAAATGTCAATAATGTTATCACAAAATAATGGAACACTGTCTGGATCAACCCCATAGTCCTTAAGTGTTTGAACAATCCAAAGAACTTGTGAGCAAGCACTAGCAGCAGCTACATATTCAGATTCGATTGTGTCTTGTGCAACTTAACTTTGTTTTCTAGTGGACCATGCAACAAGTGAGTTACCAAGAAAATGACAAGCACCGGAAGTTCTTCTCCTATCAATCCTACAACCCCCGAAATCAGCATCCGAAAAAGCTTTCAAAGTAACAGTTGAGGAAGTAGGAAGAAAAATGCCAAATTCTTGAGTTCCATGTAAGTACCTGAGAATTTTTTTGATTGCTTGACGATGTGAAGCACGTGGGGAAGCTTGAAACCGTGTACAAAGACATACGCTAAATTGTATGTTCCATCTTGATGCCATGAGGTACAAAAGTGATCCAATCGTGCTTCTATATTCTTTCTGATCCATAGGTTCACCATCTTCATCATGTTCAAGTGTCATTCTTTTGTAAAAATATCAGGCAACTGTTGTCTGATATCTACATGGTGAAGCACAATGTTTTCTTTTTCAACATTATTATGGAGAAAGTGATACCAAATGTCAATGTCCTTAGTTCTAGAATGTTGCACGGGGTTTTTAGGAATGCAAATGTCAATAATGTTATCACAAAATAATGGAACACTGTCTGGATCAACCCCATAGTCCTTAAGTGTTTGAACAATCCAAAGAACTTGTGAGCAAGCACTAGCAGCAGCTACATATTCAGATTCGATTGTGTCTTGTGCAACTTAACTTTGTTTTCTAGTGGACCATGCAACAAGTGAATTACCAAGAAAATGACAAGCACCGGAAGTTCTTCTCCTATCAATCCTACAACCCCCGAAATCAGCATCCGAAAAAGCTTTCAAAGTAACAGTTGAGGAAGTAGGAAGAAAAATGCCAAATTCTTGAGTTCCATGTAAGTACCTGAGAATTCTTTTGATTGCTTGACGATGTGAAGCACGTGGGGAAGCTTGAAACCGTGTACAAAGACATACGCTAAATTGTATGTTCCATCTCGATGCCATGAGGTACAAAAGTGATCCAATCGTGCTTCTATATTCTTTCTGATCCATAGGTTCACCATCTTCATCATGTTCAAGTGTCATTGTTGTTCCCATTGGTGTCCGAAGAGGCTTGCTTTTGTCCATGTTGAAGCGCTTAATAAGGTCCCTTGTATACTTCGTTTGATGCACAAAGGTTCCCTCCTTAGTTTGCTTTATTTGCAGCCCCAAAAAGTACGTGAGTTCTCCCATCATACACATCTAAAATTCTGAACTCATCATAGCTGAAAACTTGGACACAAGATCATGAGAAGCACAACCAAAGATAATATCATCCACATACACTTGAACTAATAACGAATCATTGCCATAGTTGAGCACAAAAAGAGTTTTATCAACCTTGCCCATGGTAAACCCCTTTTGAAGTTAGAATGTTTTTAACCTATCCTTCCATGCTCTAGAGGCTTGTTTTAGACTATACAAGGCTTTGGACAATTTGTAAACAGTATTAGGAAAATTTGGATTTTCAAAACCAGGTGGTTTCTTAACATAAACCCGCTCATCTATGTAGCCATTAAGAATAGCAATTTTTACATCCATTTGATATAACTTGAAACCTTTACTTGCAGCAAATGCTAACAAATTTCTTATGGCTTCTAATCTAGCAACAGGAGCAAAAGTTTTATCAAAATATGGACCTTCAATTTCTGTGAAATCTTGAGCTACTAATCTAGCCTTATTCCTAATCACAACCCCATCATCACTTTGTTTATTTTTTAAACATCCATTTAGTTCCAATTAAAGTGTGATCTTGATGTGGAGGTACAAGTTTCCAAACATTATATCTTTCAAAATTTAATAACTCTTCTTGCATGGCAATAATCAAAGATTCATTAGTGAGTACATGTGATATATCTTGGTGTTCAAAAGAAGCAACAAAAGCAGAATGAGCATGAGAATTGGGGTCGGAAAAACCTGGATCTTGTAACTTGTTCATGCAAGCTTCCAGTTATTTGTTGTGGGGGGTGATTCTTGTAAATCCGTTGGGGAACAGATGTCTCACAAGCTTATTCTTCATCACGTTCATCGCAGATTGATGAGAAAGTGGCTTGGGGACGATCAGGACCAGCAGAGATGGTAGTGGGAGCTTCTTCAAAGTTCAGAGCTGGACACGTTTTAGCTTTGGAACTATCAGGCAATATGACCGATTCTTCTTCTTCGAAAATACCCTCCCCCTAAGGATATGGATCCGGACCTGCAATGTTTGAGCTAGTGTCTGGGCTAGCATCAACAAAAGACACCTCACAAGTCTCCACAATTTTTTTAGTGTGAAGTAAAAGCACAAGGTAGCCTCGAGTATGAGATGGATAGCCAAGAAACATGCCATCAATGGATCTAGGTTCAAATTTATCAAGATTACCATGTTTCTTAACAAAGCATTAGCAACCAAAGACACAAAAGTGTGTAATACTAGGCGTATGTCCAAACCGGAGCTCATATGGTGTTTTACCTTGCTTAGCGCGCAAGAAAACACGATTTGAAACATAATACGCGGTTGTGATCGCATCAACCCAAAAATTCCTAGGAGTTTGATATTCATCTAGCATAGTCCTAGCCATCTCATCTAAGGTTCTGTACAACACCGTTTTGTTGAAGTACATATGGTGAAGAAAATTCATGATCTATTCCATTTTCAGCACAAAAGTGATCAAAAGATTAATTTTTAAATTCGGTTATGTTATCACTTCTAATTGCTTTTAAAGATCCTCGGTGATATATTGATAATCTATGAAATAAAGTTCTAAAGTGACTAGAAGATTCATTCTTAGATGCCATAAAGTAAACCCAAGAGTATCTAGAATAATCATCAACAATCACAAGAACATACCATTTACCTCCGAAAGATTGAAAACTTGAAGGTCCAATGGTGTCAAGGTGCAAAAGTTGACCCGGTTCAGTTGTCATGATCATTCTGAGAGTAGTATGGGAACATGCAACCATCTTAGCATGTATACAAGAAGAGCACACAATTTCTTTGTCCCCTTTAAGCTTAGGCAGCCCAAGTATGCGATCAAGAGTACTAACAAACATTATATGATCAAAGCCTACGTGACCAAGTCTATGATGCCAAAAATCCTTTGAATTATTAGCAACTAGTCACCTATGATTAGAGGAAGGCATATCAAAATCACCTTTAAAAACTCTTCCAAACCGAGACATGTTAAAAATAAGCTCACTATTTAAGTTTACAACTTTGCTGCAATTTTTAGTGAAATAATTTCCACATTTTCATATAGAAGTTGTGAAACAGAAAGCAAGTTGTATTTCAAATATTTAACACGAGCCACATCCTTCAAAGTGTAGTGATCATTTAATCTAACTGAACCCTTAGCAATTATAGGAGTTGAAGAATTATCGGCAAAAGTAACATTCTTTACACGTGACACAAAAGAGAGGGAGGAGAACCATTCTTTCTTGCCGGTCACGTTGCGTGAGCAACCTAAATCCACAATCCAAATGTTCTCATTCCTCAAGCGTGTAACCTACATAGAAGAACAATACGTCGATGACTCGATACTGGGGTTTGTCAAAAGGCGATTAGGAATCCGGTACTGAGTCACACGACGTGCAGCAGGAAAAACACGCCAAAGTTGTGATAAAACAGCAGGTTTATGAGTCAAAGTTTGAGATTTTTTGTTCTTAACTACTGAACTATAAGATGTTAATTGTGTAGCACAAAAATCAGTAGCTCCGGAGGCAAAAACAGAAGGTCTGGAGGTAAAAACTGAAGCTCCGGAAGTAAATTTTGAATGGTTTTGACTCATAACAACGGGTTGCATGTTCCTGGCATTCGGTTTAGTATGTGCAGCAAATTTTGCATGATAGTTATAAGATCTAGCTTGCATTCTTTCTTTTTTATGTTGTTTAGCTAGTCTATAACATAAATCTATGACATGACCATCTCTACCACAATAGGTACAATGAAATTTAACTTTGTGTTCATGTCTAATAGAGCATGCAATATATTTATTTGAACCCGAACGTGACAACACTCCTGTAGATTTAAAAATTACCTCTTTTGGTTTAGGAACTGTTTTAATCAAACCACTTCTTAATGACTTTACAATTTTAGGTGGATGTGTTTTAGAGTGGGGGAGTGTGCACTTCTTAAAGAGGACAATTGTTCATATATTAAATTGCATGAGGAACAAAAATCATCACTAGGAATCAAGGTTTTGAAACGATTAATTTTAGATTCTAGTGACTCAATTTTAACAGCATTGACCCTAAGCTTTTTATCTTTTTTATAACAATAATAGTTGCACGGAAAATTGCATCACACATTTCATCACAAGTAGGGCATAACTCTTTGTTGTCACTTGTTGTGTTCTACATCCTCCATACTTGATCTTGATTTGCCCGCCATGAAGCACAAGTTTGCCAAATCATCTTTCGTCACTTCCAATGTCCACGTCGCTTGAGCCAAGTTCCTGGAGTGCGAAGATAAAATTGTTCACTAGTTGGTGACTTGTAAAGCCCTTCTTCTTCTTCTTCTTATCGTTTGTTGAGGAGTGCTTCATCCTTGATTGTTTTCTTCCGGGAAAGTAGGACCTGAAAGGTTAGGACAATATGTATGAATGTGTCTTGTATTACCACATTCGAAGCATTGTTGAGGTCTGGAGCTTCCTCTCCATCTAGTTCTCACATTTTGCAATGCTGTTGATAACCTAGTAGAGAGAAGTGTTAGCTCCTCCTTTGGAAACTCCTCAATCTGTTCAAGTGTTAGAGAGGAAAACAAAGCAAGTGTACCACAAGATGAAGGTTTACCGGAGCTAGGCATGTCACACTGAGAAACGAAGGCAAGAGACATGGGGTTCTTACGTGATATTATGTAAATTTCATGAGTTTTTCACTTGGAATATAACACATCTAAAGTATGTGTACTTATGATAGTAGGTTCACAAATAGATGTGAATTTCATCTCCCAAATTGACATGTCTAATGCACTTAACAATTGTCTATCATTTTTAGCATTTGAAAAATTAACATTGATACTGCGCAAGTTGCTGAGAATTTTATTAAAGCGAGCTAAAAGGTCATCAATGGACTCACCGGGTTGCATATCGAAGCGCATGTATTCCTTTCTGAACATATCCTGCTTTACCTCCTTGATCGTGTTGGATCCTTCGTGGTAGTCACAAAGTGCTCTCCACACATCGTACGCCAATCGGAGGTGTGCAACACAGTCGAAGTCGCTCTGAGTTAGTCCTTGTATTATCAAGTTGTGGGCTTTGTTGTTGTTGTTGACATCACTTAAGTTTGTAGCCGTGATTTGATCGTTCAGCGGCACGTCGTAAGGCTTGTACACCTTTTCCCATATTGGGAAGCCTTGTGCCTGGATGAAAGCTTTCATACGTGCTTTCCAAACCTGAAAATCAATACCATTGAAAACACAAGGTTTTGCGGAGTATTTCTTCATGAGGATCAGTCAAAAGCACGTGTGAATCACAAATATTAGAGCACCGTGGCTCTGATACCAATTGTAGGATCAAAGCGCACGTGTAAAGCTACCAGGGGAGGGTGAATGGTAGATTAAAACTTTTCAGGGAAAGCAACGAAACCACCCCTCGGTAGAAAATCAATCTGTTAAAGAAACCGTGTGTGCGACTAATATAAACATGTTCAACTATGACAAAACTAGTAAACATTGTAGATAATCAAGTCACGAAGATGTCACAACAAGAATCACGAACATTCGCCAAGAGAAACTCAAGTTACGGTCCAAAGATCGAACAAAGGTCAATCTATCCTATCCGAGAAAAACAGTTCTGGAACACTGCGAAGAAACTTGTGTAGATCAGAAACCGCAAATCCAATGATAGTGAAATTTTCACAGATGATAGAAAATCAAGTTGTGAAGACAACCCAAAAAGAATGACGTCAATCGCATCTGCAAAAATCGAGTTATGATAAAACCACAAAAGAAAGGTAGTGTTGTGCAGAAACTTGACGAGAAAGACTTGACGAAAACAAGTCGGACGAACAAGACACAAAAGATCCTTCAAACTACACATTTTATTGATCAAAACACAAGAGGAACAGCCCCAAAGTCGTGCCCCATGAGCTCTGGCTCCCTTGCTTATATAACCAGCTCTTAGGCCAACCCAAACCTAACTAGGACTCTAATCCTACTCAATTCACAAATCGAAACATTCCATAGCTGCTCAAGACTCTTCTATACGCCGACAGAAGCAATCTTAAGACTTCCAAACACCTTAGGAACGTATCCTACAATCCTAAAACAACTCAAATTCGTGACCCACTTGAAATCCTATCATAACTAACTCAAAACTTTCGATATTTGAGTCAAATTCAACTCAGTCGCAGCCTGAGTCCATAACCTAGTCGGTTGGACCTTACTGACCAATTCTTTACGTCTACATCTCTTCATCACGCCTCAAAACCATGTAGCCACGTCCATGCACTCCTTGCACACGTGCAAACATCTTCCAACATCGTCCAGGATACCTTCATATGCCTTCTCTCATATGACTTGACTCTTGTTAGTTCTGATAACCACAACACCTTACGTGAGCACCTCACATAAGCATGTTGCAAACCATACAAAAAAGATATCAACCATAACCACCAAAACACACCAAAAAACTTAGTAAAAGAATACTAAGAAAACTTTCCATAATCCAAAAAACATATTTGAAACGTTGAAAGTTAAAAGCAGAACCAATGCGATCAAGCTCTGAACCTTGCCAAAGTTAACCAAACCTTGAACCGGAGCTTACCAAAGCTAGCAGGACCTAGCACCAGAGCTTATCAAAGCTAGTCGGATTAAGCGCCGAGGCTTACCAAAGCTAGTCGGACCTAGCACCGGAGCTAACCAAAGCTAGTCAGACCTAGCCAAAACAAGTCGACCTTATGTCAGACCTTGCTGGAGCTACACAAAACAAGTCGGACCTATTGTCGGACCTTGCTGGAGCTCGGACCTAGAGTCAGACCTTGATGATAAAAGGTGTTTTGGTAGTATTTAAAACTTTTATCGCAATAACCAATGTATTCAGCACACATAGGTCTCATATTCTATTTGTCGCGTTTCTGAAATTTGAGGAAATTTTAGGCAATATATCATTAGAAGGTAATAATCACTATCATTAGTCACTTATTTTGCAATTAATCATTATCCATTACTTTTATATGTTAAGCAATTACAAATTAACATTGACCTTACAATTATGGAATTACAACCACTAGCTCCCTCCATCCCAAATTACTTGTGACTCTTTTTAGTTCAAAAATAAACTAATTAATTAAATAGCGACAAGTAATTTGAAAGACGGAGGGAGTACATATTAATAATTTTGAATAAGTAAAAAACTTACTTCACTCTTCTTCCGGCTGGTCGGCTGGCGGAGGCGCCACCTCTTCGAGCTTCGAGTGCTGCCGCCCCGAGCTCCACGCCACCGTGCGCCGTGCCCCTGCCCGCGTCCGCCTCGCTGTCGCCTCGGCGTGCACCATTTCGGCGCACTACCTTCGGTCTCCGTGCCACCACTGTCGGTTAGATCCTCAACATGGAATTACGCGAGGGCTTTTAAAAACATGCATGTTATTTCACATGCATCGGAATCTTTCACATGCATGTTAGTTGTCCATGCATGCTACGGCCCAAACATTACCAACGAGCCTCAAACATAACGATCTCTCAACAAAAAGAGAAAACACGTAACGTCATCAAACATGATCGAGGTATTTCACATGGATGTTACATGTACATATGTATGCTACGCCCCAAACATAAATATTTCCTACCATGTATATATAATTCTATATTTATCATATTCTATACCATGCATGGGTATTCTCTCAACCCATATGGCAGTTTATCTACCACACTATTGAGGAATATTATCCTGTCATCAATAGAGATAACAAATTTGACACAAGTATGTTCCCTCGACGTTACGAGGATAGAATGTGGACTACCATCGTCTAATAAGCACACAGCTCTCACTACGTACGTGGTTCATCAAATTAATCGATCGCATGCTGCCATTATGTATCGCTGTACTCGTGTTTTGAAGAAACGACAGCTCGTAGGCGCTAGCCGCTATGTGTTCTGATTTTAGGAACAACTGAACACACTTGTGAAAACACGTACGCCACATCCGATCCTTAGCGTTATCAAATTATCATGATCCTAAACAAGGGGGCACAAAAATCCTCAACACGTGATCAAACATGCTTGATCGTGAGTCTCTTTCACATGCATTATATTCATGTCAACCATCATATATGATCACGATAATAATCATTAGTTCGATATGGACTCTTGGTCGGCAATAGTCGGATCCCTTAAAAAAAAGATATGGACTCTCAGTCGATTGCCACACACGTTCATGTCAATCTTCCATACCTCTTTGAAATCATTCACACGAAATGCTATGAACACCACGGGACAGACCTACAAAGTATGTCAGGTGGGCCACTGCATACCCTGGGCCCTTTGCGTATCAAATTAAAAAACTAGCCGATGAGACGTATCGAGCCGTTTGAGGAGGAGGCAAACCGCGGTTTGGAGTAACTTCGTTGATTCAAAAGCACAGTTCTGGAGGCTTCCAATGATCTCCACTAGTGCGCTTAGACGACGACTCGCTATAAAGGCACATCGTCCATTTCTTCTCCGTCACACCTCTCGATCGATTTTAGCCTCCAAACTTCTCATGTTGCTTCTCCGGCGCACCACCTTCGACCACCTTTCTCTCTTTGTCCGCACCTCTGTCGCCGGACAAATGGGTAGCCCCGCACCGAAGCGCTCCAGGCCATCGATGTCCTCCGAACCTCCTTCTCCGTTTTCGTTGCCGCCAATGCCGGTGGAACTGGAGGAGGCGCCTGCACCTCCTCCACCCCGTCTCCGCCCCAGTGCCCGCACCTGTTCCGTCTGACTATGATGAGACTTTCCGCCTGATCGAGAAACGCATCGACAAACTCGACGGCAAGCTTAAGGAGGTCACCGGCAACCTGTTCGCCGCCGACGTGCAAGCAAAAGCGCTCGACGAAATGTCACAGGATGTATTTGACAATACATCTCACTCTTGTCTGTAGGATCGAAGAGAACGTGAAAATCTACCAGTGGGGTGAATGCTATATTTAAAACTTTTTTAGCGGAAGCAATAAAAACCCCTCGGGAGAAAAACGATCTGTTAAAGAAATCATGTGTTATACTAAGCTAAACGTGTTTCATCGTGACTAAAGTGATCGATATCAGGGAGAATCAAGTCATGAAGACGACACAAAAAGAATCACTCATATCCGTCGAGGGAATCTCAAGTTACAATCAAAAGATCGAACAAAGGTCAATCTGTCCTACTCGAGAAAAACAGTTCTGGAACACTACAAAGAAACTTGTGTAGATCAGAAACCACAAATCCAATGATCGTGAAATTTTGACAGACGATAGAAAATTAAGTTGTGAAGACAACCCAAAATGAATCACGTCAATCGGATCTTTAAAACTCGAGTTATGATAAAACCACCGAACCAAGGTAGTGTTGTGCAGAAACTCGACGAGAAAGACTTACAGAAACAAGTAGGACGAACAAGGCACAAAAGTTCCTTAAAACTATGAATTTTATCAATCAAAACACAGGAGGAACATCCCCAAAGTCGTGTACCACGAGCTCTGGTTTTCCTTGCTTATATAACCGGCCATAAGGCCAACCCAGACCAAACTAGGACTCTAATCCTACTCAATTCACGAATCGAAACTTTCCATAACTGCTCAAGACTCTTCTATACACAAATAGAAGCAACCTCAAGACTTCTAAACTCCTTAGGAACATATCCCACATTCCTAAAGCAACTCAAATTCCTTACCAACATGAAATCCTATCATAACCAACTCGATACTTTCCATACCGAGCCATAACCGACTTCGCCACAGCCGAAGTCATCAACCGATACAATCCGATCCTTCCAACCATCTTCGGAACCATGTTGCCACGTCATTCACTGCATGCATACGTGCGAACACCTTCCTTCGACGTCCAGTAACCTTCATATGCACTGCTCTTGGTTCAATCATCCTGCGCGACCTCCTGACCTGCTCAACCACAATTCCTCCTGAATTTGGTTGTCGGAACCTCATCTCCTCCCTGAGACTAGTCCAAAGGATCCTGTCACCAGCCATGACTTGAACTCAAGCAACACCTGCACGTGAATAAACAACCAATACTTCCGAGCACAAGTCCTCGACTAAACTCTCGTTAGTTCTGAAACCACAACACCTTACGTGAGCAACTCACCTAAGCATGTTGCAACCCATAAAAAGAATCAACCATAACCATCAAAACACACAAAAAACTTAGCAAAAGAATACTAAGCAATCTTTCAAACAATGTAAGGCAAGCTCAAAACATTTCACAGTAAAAGCAGAAACATTGGGATCAAGCTGTGAATCTTGTCAAAGCTAACCGGAGCATGAGCTAGAGCCTACCAAAGCTAGTACAACCTAGCGCCGGAGCTTACCAAAGCTAGTACAACCTAGCGCTGGAGCTAGAAAAACATGTCGGAGCTAACCAACATAAGTCAGACCTAGCAAAACATATCGGAGCTTAACAAAGACATGCCGGAGCTAAAGACAAAGATTACCGGAGCTACCCAAAAACATGTTGGACTTTGACAAAGCGAGTCAGACCTATTGTCGGACCTTGTAGAAGCTCGGAGCTAGAGTCGGGCCTTGCGAAAAAAGGGTATTTTGGCATAATTTTATAACTTATATCATCAAAGCCGATGTATTCAATACAAGAAAATGTATTCAGCACACATAGGTCTCGCAATCTCCTGCTTTATTAATGCATTGGCAACACCATTTAAAATCCAAACACTAGCTTAATCACATTATAAGTTTTGAAAACAATTTCTCCCCCATTGTAAAACAGAAATAAAATGAGAAGAGAAACAAATTCCCTCCCTGAGAAGAATCGTGCCAAAACAATTGTGAATATGTGATGTGTAATCAATGTCTCCCCCTTGCATACTTACGTCATGTCTAATCAATTTCTCCCCCTTGCATACTTATCTTTTTAAAAATTCACATATTGTTTCTCCCCCTTTGACAATTTATTCAGCAAGGTACAAAAGAGAAATTTAAATTGTTATGTGCATATTATAACATATACATATAAAACAAAGCTCATCCAAGTCATACTATCAGGTAGCTTTCACTATCACACCAATGAGATAAATAAAGTAGTGTAAGCCATGCTAGAAATCAAATGTAATTTTCAATTTAAGCAAGTCATGATCTCACAAACTTAACTATTTCAATACCTGAAAGCATGACACCTGTTGCTGCATTTTATTATTTTTCAAAGCACGAACCTATATCATACGATATTTGCAACAGATTAAATGCGCATCTGCCTTATTCTAACCAACCAAGCCAAGCCTATGTCATTTGACAATCAGAATCTTAAGGACATGGTTTTAGTCATACACAACTTCTTCCAAGTTCATATCTAAGTGCAATGATAAGCCATCTCAAAAGAAGAAGTGCGATGCATGCATATTCTCTTGATCTTTTCTCGATTTATATTTGTTCATCAAAACTCAACATGTGAGTTGATTACTTGATTAATTCTTTACGATTAAAAGCACTTGTGAGCATGCAACAAGTTCAAAACAGCAAGAAAGTTCGACCATGACCAGATTTAGTGTAAGTAATTATTACAATTACTAAACATGGCAAAAACTACAAAATGTATAACACGAGTAATGTAGTAAGAACTTTCAGCATGTAAAAGGAATCACAAAGTCATATATGTATGAAATACTATGCTCATATTATTTTAATTTGAGATTCACATATAGACTTCTCAAGTTTCAAAACTCCCCCTCAATGTAAGCCATGAGAATGCATAACCCCTATTTCACTACGAATGAAACAAAAAACGAGTGAAATCCAAATGTTTTGTAAAAATGTCAGCCAATTGTTGTTCGGTATCTAGATGGTGAAGCACAAAGTTTCCTTTTTTCAACATTATCACGGAGAAAGTGATACATAATGTCAATGTGCTCAGTTCTAGAATGTTGCACGGGGTTTTTAGCAATGCAAATGGCACTAGTGTTATCACAAAACAGTGGAACACTATGTAGGTCAACCCCATAGTCCTTATGTGTTTGAAGAATCCAAAGAATTTGTGAGCAAGCACAGGCAGCAGCTACATATTCAGATTCAACTGTGGATTGTGCAATTGAGTTCTATTTTCTAGAGGACCAAGAAACAAGTGAATTATCAAGAAAATGACTAGCACCGGAAGTACTTTTCCTATCAATCCTACAACCCCCAAAATCAGCATCTAAAAAAGCATTCAACGTAATGGTTGAGGAAGAAGGAAGAAAAATGCCAAATTCTTGAGTTCCATGTAAGTACCTCAGAATCCTTTTGATGGCTTGACGATTAGAAGCACGTGGAGAGGCTTGAAACTGTGCACAAATACATATGATTAATTGTATGTCCGGTCTTGATGCTATGAGGTATAAAAGTGATGCGATCATGCTTTTGTATTCTTCCACGGGTTCACCATAGTCATCAAGTTCAATTGTTGTTGCTGTTCCCATTGGTGTCCGAAGAGGCTTGCTTTCGTCCATGTTGAAGCGCCTTAGGAGATCTTTTGTATACTTTGTTTGATGCACAAAGGTACTCTCCTTGGTTTGCTTGATTTGCAGCCCCAAAAAGTACGTGAGTTCTCCCATCATACTCATCTCAAATTCTGAACTCATCATAGCTGGAAACTTGGACACAAGATAATGAGATGCATAACCAAATATAATATCATCCACATACACTTGAACAAATAATGAGTAATTGTCATGCTTAAGCACAAAAAGAGTTCTAACAACCATGCCCCTTGGCAAACCCCTTTTCATGTAAGAATGTTTTTAACCTATCACACCATGCTCTAGGGGCTTGTTTGAGACCGTACAAGGCTTTGGACAGTTTGTAAACATGATTAGGAAAATTTGAATTTTCAAAACCCGGTAGTTGTTCGACATAAATCTCCTCATCTATGTAGCCATTAATAAAAGCACTTTTAACATCCATTTGATAAACCTTAAAACCTTTAGATGCAGCAAAAGCTAACAAAATTCTTATGGCTTCTAATCTAGCAACATGAACAAAAGTTATATCAAAATCTAGACATTCAACTTGAGTGAAACCTTAAGCAACCAACCTAGCCTTATTCCTAACCACAACACCATCTTCACTTTGTTTATTTTTAAACACCCATTTAGTTCCAATTAGAGGTGGAGGTACAAGTTTCCAAACATTATTTCTTTCAAAATTTTCTAACTCTTCTTACATAGCAATAATCCAAGATTCATTGGTGAGTGCGTTTGATATATCTTTGGGTTCAAAAGAAGCAACAAAAGCAGAATGAGCATGAGAGTTTGGATCTCAAAACTTGGACCGTGTGACTCGTTCGTGCAAGCTTCCAATATTTTTTTGTGGAGGATGACTTTTGACAACCCAGTGGGGAGTGGACACTTCACAAACTTCTTCTTCTTCATGTTCATCACATCGATGAGCTTGTGACTTGAGGAGGATCTGGACCAGCAATGGTGGTCATTGGTGCTGGCTGTGAATCAAAATTAGGAGCTGGAACAATGTCATTAGCTGCTGAATTTTCAGGCAGCAGCACAACTTCTTCCTCATCTTCAACAAAAATGTTGTCCCCTTGTGGATATAGATCTGGACCTGCAATGTTTGAGCTAGTACTTGTGCTACCTTCATCAAAAGACACCTCACAAGTCTCCACAATTTTGTTAGTGTCAAGTAAAAGCACCTGGTAGCCTCTAGTATGAGATGGATAACCAAGAAACATGTCATCAATGGATCTAGGTTCAAAATTATCAAGATTACCATGTTTCTTAATAAAGCATTTGCAACCAAAGAACCGAAAGTGTGTAACACTAGGCCTATGTCCAAACCGGAGCTCATATGATGTTTTACCTAGCTTAGCGCGCAGGAAAACACAATTTGAGACATAACATGTGGTTGCAATTGCATCAGCCCAAAATTTCCTAGGAGTTTGATATTCATCAAGCATAGTCCTAACCATCTCAACTATGGTTCTTTCTTTCTTTCTACAACACCATTTTGTTGAGGTACATATGATGAAGAAAATTGATGGTATATTTCTTTTTCAGCACAAAAGTGATGAAAAGATTGATTTTTAATTTCAGTTCTATTATCACTTCTAATTGCTTTTAAATATCTTGGGTGATCAATTGATAATCCAAGAAATAAGGTTCTAAAGTGACTAAGAGCTTAATTCTTAGATGCCATAAAGTATACCCAAGAATATCTAGAGTAATAATCAACAATCACAAGAACATACCAGTTACCTCCGAAGGATTGAACACGTGAAGGTCTAACGGTGTCAAGGTGCAAAAGTTGACCCGGTTCAGTTGTCATGATCATTGTGAGAGTAGTATGTGAACCTGCAACCATCTTAGCATGTCTACAAGAAGATCACACAATTTCTTTGTACCCTTTAAGCTTAAGCAGCCCACATATGCGATCAAGAGCACTAACACGCGTTAGATGATCAAAGCCTATGTGACCATGTCTACGATGCGAAAAATATATGTCCTTTGATTATTAGCAACTAGACACCTATGCTTAGAGTAGGACATATCAAAATCAGCTTCAAAAACTCTTCCAAACCAAGACATGTTAAAAATAAGCTCACTATGGGCACCTACAACTTTGCAGTAAATTTTAGTGAAAATAATTTCCAGATTTTCATCTTGCTATTGTGAAATAGAAAGAAAGTTGTATTTCAAATTTTTAACAACTTCCACATCTTTCAAAGTGTAGCGATCATTTACTCTAACCGGACCCTAGCAATTATAGGAGTTGAAGAATTATCAGCAAAAGTAACATTCTCTATGTGTGACACAAAAGAGAGGGAGGAGAACCATTCTTTGTTTCCGGTCATGTGGCGTGAGCAACCTGAATCCACAATCCAAATGTTCTCCTTCCTCAAGCGTGTAACCTACATAGAAGCACAATACGTCGATGACTCAATACTGGGGTCAGTCAAAAAGCATTTAGGAATCCAGTACTGAGTCACACAATGTCCAGCAGGAATAACACGCGAAAGCTGAGATAAAACAGTAGGTTTAAGAGCCAAAGCTCAAGGATTTTTGTACCCAACTACTGCCCTATGAGATGTTACATGTGTATCACGACAAACAGTATGTTTGAACAAACTTTCCATGTTTTCGACTCATTACAGCGGATTGCATGTTCCTATCATTCGGTTTAGCAAGTGCAGCAAATTTTGCATGAAAGTTATGAGATCTAACAATCATTCTTTCCTTTTTTTGTTGTTTAGCTAGTCTATAATAAAAATCTATGACATGACCATCTCTACCGCAATAGGTACAATGAAATTTAACTTTGTGTTCATGTCTAGATGAGCAAGCAATATTTTTATTTGAAACCGAATGAGACAACACTCCTGCAGATTTGAAAACTACTTCTTTTTGTTTAGAAACTGTTTGAATCAAACCACTTCCTAATGACTTTACAATTTTAGGTGGATGTGCCTTAGTATGAGCATGAGAATAAAAACCTAAATCAGTTTTATCATTGCAAGACGTGGAAAAATTCAGCAGCAAGTTTAGGTTCTTATTCCCATTACAAAACTGATCTAATGTCCTATGCATGTCACAAAGTTTATTGGACAAATCAAGGCAATTTTCACATGAAGTTTTTCCTTTTAATTTTCAATTGGAACAATATTTAACTTCATGAGAACGTAAAGAATTGTTCAATATAGAAATTTCATTCATAGCATCTTTTAGTTTCTTTTCAAGATCATAACAGGTAGAACAATGCAAATCAAATATAGGACCAGAAGCATCTTTTAAGTTTCTGTCATTAAGTGCAGCAAGCTTTTTGTTCTTTTCAATCTCCAACTCAAGCTTATCAAGAGTGGAGGAGTGCACACTTCTTAAGGAGGAAAATTGTTCATATATTAAATCGCATGAGGAACAAGAATCATCTCTAGGAATCAAGGTTTTCAAACGATTAATTTCAGATTCTAGTGATTCAATTGCAGCAGCACTATCCCTAAGCTTTTTTTCCTTTTTCTTAACTATAATAGTGGCACAAGAAATAGCATAACACATTTCTTCGTAAGTAGGACATACCTCTTCATTGTCGCTGTTGTGTTCTGCATTCTCCATACTTGATCTTGATTTGCCCGCCATGAGAAACAAGTTTGCCAAATCATCTTCATCTTCATCACTTCCAATGTTCACATCGCTTGAGCCATGTTCTTGAAGTGCAGTGATGAAGTTGTTTATCATCGTGCGTCCTATAGTACCATTCTTTTTCTTGTTGGAGTTTCCAGAGGTGGTCTTGACTTTGTTCTGCTTTTCCTCACGGGTAGAAGGACCTGAAAGATTAGGGCATTCTATACGAAAGTGTCCTGTCTTACCACATTAAAAACAGCGCTGAAGTTCGGAGCTTCCTCTCCTTCTAGTTCTCACATTTTGCAATGCTTTTGAGAATCTAGTAGAGATGAGTGCTAACTCCTCTTATAGAAATTCCTCGATATTCTCCAGGGTTAGTGAGGACAACAAAGCAAGAGTATTGCAAGATGATGATTTGTCGGAGCTAGGCATTTCATGTTGTGAGACGAATGCAATAGACTTTTTTGGATTCTTTCGTGATAAGATGTCAATTTTATGAGTCTTTGGTTTAGAGTAAAGTACATCTAATGTAAGTGTACTCATAATAGTAGATTCACGAATAAATGTGACTTTCATCTCCCAAATTGACATGTCTAATGCACATAGTAATTGCCTAGCATTTTCAGCATCTGAAAAATTAACTATGACGCTATGCAAGTTGCTGATAATTTTACTAAAGCGAGCAAAGGGGTCATCAATGGACTCACCGGGTTGCATCTCGAAGCGCATGCGTTCTTTCTTGAACATGTCTTGCCTTACCTCCTTGATCGTGTTAGATCCTTCGTGGTAGTCACAAAGTGCTTTCCCCACATTGTATGCAGAACGGAGGTGTGCAACATGATCAAAGTCACTTTGAGTTAATCCTTGTATGATCAAGTTCCGAGCCTTGTGGTTGTTGTCGATATCTATCAGATTTGAAGTTGTAACTTATCGTTTGACGGTACTTCGTAAGGCTTCTATACCTTCACCCATATTGCGAAACCTTGTGTCTAGATGAAAACTTATATACGTGCCTTCCAAACCTGAAAATAAATAACACTGAACACACAAGGTTTGGCGGAGTATTTCTCCATGATGATTAGTCAAAAACACATGCAAATTACAAATATTAGAGCACCGTGGCTCTGATACCAATTGTAGGATCGAAGAGCATGTGAAAAGCTATTAGAGGGGGGGTGAATGGTAGTCTTAAAACTTTTTCAGCGGAAGCAATGAAAATTCGTCGGCAGAACAACGATCTATTAAATAAATCATGTGTGAGACTAGTATAAATGTGTTCTACTGTGACAAAAGTGATATATATCAGAGAGAATCAAGTCACGAAGACGACACAATAAGAATCACTCAAATCCGTCGAGAGAAACTCAAGTTACGATCGAAAGATCGAAGAAAGGTCAATCTGTCCTGCCCGTGGAAAACGTTCTGGAACACTGTAATGAAACTCGTGCATATCAGAAACCACAAATCCAATGATCGTCAAATTTTGACAGATTATAGAAAATTAAGTTGTGAAGACAAGAAAAAAGAATCACGTCAATCAGATCTGTAAAACTAGAGTTATGATAAAACCACCGAACCAAGGTAGTGCTATGCAGAAACTCGACGTCAAAGACTTGACAAAAACAAGTCGGACGAACAACGCATAAAAGTTCCTTCAAACTACAAATTTTATTGATCAAAAAACAGGACGAACAGCCCCAAATTCGTGAACCACGATCTCTGGCCTCCCTTGCTTATATAACCAGCCATGAGGCCAACACAAACCAAACTAGGACTCTAATCCTACTAAATTCATGAATCAAAACTTTCCATAACTGCACAAGACTCTTCTATACGCAGCTAGAAGCAATCTTAAGACTTCTAAACACCTTACGAATGTATCCCACATTCCTAAAACATCTCAAATTGGTGACCCACATGAAATCCGATCATACCCAAGTCGGTACTTTCCATATCGAGCCATAACCGGCTCCGCCACAGTCAAAGTCATCAACCGATACGATCTGATCCTTTCAACCAGATTGCTTTACTCTAAACCAAAGACTCATAAAATTGACATCTTATCATTGCACTTTACTCTAAACCAAAGACTCATAAAATTGACATCTTATCACGAAAGAATCCAAAAAAGTCTATTGCATTCGTCTCACAATGTGAAATGCCTAGCTTCGGCCAATCATCATCTTGCAATACTCTTGCTTTGTTGTCCTCACTAACCCTGGAGAAGATTGAGGAATTTCTATAAGAGGAGTTAGCACTCATCTCTACTAGATTCTCAAAAGCATTGCAAAATGTGAGAACTAGAAGGAGAGGAAGCTCCAAACTTCAGTGCTGTTTTTAATGTGGTAAGATAGGACACTTTCGTACAGAATGCCCTAATCTTTCAGGTCCTTCTACCCGTAAGGAAAAGCAGAACAAGGTCAAGACCACCTCTAGAAACTCCAACAAGAAAAAGAATGGTACTATAGGACGCAAGATGATAAACAGCTTCATCACTGCACTTCAAGAACATGGCTCAAGCGATGTGAACATTGGAAGTGATGAAGATGAAGATGATTTGGCAAACTTGTTCTTCATGGCGGGCAAATCAAGGTCAAGTATGGAGAATGCAGAACACAACAGCGACAATGAAGAGGTATGTCCTACTTACAAAGAAATGTGTGATGCAATTTCTCGTGCAACTATTATTGTTAATAAAAAGGACAAAAAGCTTAGGGATAACGCTGCTAAAATTGAATCACTAGAATCTGAAATCAACCATTTAAAAACCTTGATTCCTAGTGATGATTCTTGTCCCTCATCTGATTTGATCTATGAACAATTGTCTACACTAAGAACTGCACACTCCTCCACTCTAGATAGACTTGAACTTGAAATTGAAAAGAACAAAAAGCTTGTTGCACTTGACATTGGAAACATAAAAGGTGCTTCTTGTTGTAGTTGTGATGATCTTAAAAATAAACTAAAAGATTCTATGAATGAAATTTCAATATTGAATAATGCTTTACGTTCTCATGAAGTTAAATATTGTTCCAATTGCAAATTAAAAGGAAAAACTTCATGTGAAAATTGCCTTGATTTGTCCGATAAACTTGATAACATGCATAGGACATTAGATCGGTTTTGTAATGGGAATAGGAACCTAAACTTGCTCCTGAATTCTTCCAAGTCTTGCAAAGATAAAACTGGTTTAGGTTTTGATTTTCATGCCCATGCTAAGGCACATCCACCTAAAATTGTAAAGTCATTAGGAAGTGGTTTGATTCAAACAGTTCCTAAACAAAAAGAAGTGGTTTTAAAATCTGCAGGGGTGTTGTCTCATTCGGTTTCAAATAAAAATGTTGTTTGCTCATCTAGACATGAAAACAAAGTTAAATTTCATTGTACCTACTGTGGTAGAGATGGTCATGTTAAAGATTTTTGTTATAGACTAGCTAAAAAACAGAAAAGGGAAAGAATGATTGCTAGATCTCATAACTTGCATGCAAAATTTGCTGCACATATGAAACCGAATGCCAGGAACATGCAACCTGCTGTTATGGGTCAAAAACATTCAAAGTTTAACTCCAGACCTTCTGTTTGTGCCTCCGGAGCTACTGATTTTTGTGCTACAAAAGTAACACCTTATAGGTCAGTATTTAAGAATAAAAAACCTCAAACTTTGACTCGTAAACATGCTATTTTATCTCAGCTTTCGCGTATTTTTCCTGCTGCACGTCGTGTGACTCAGTACTGAATTCCTAAATGCCTTCTGACTAACCCCAGTATTGAGTCATCAACATATTGTGCTTCTATGTAGGTTACACGTTTGAGGAAGGAGAACATTTGGATTGTGGATTCAGGTTGCTCACGCCACAAGACTGGTAACAAAGATTGGTTCTCCTCCCTCTCTTTTGTGTCACGTGTAGAGAATGTTACTTTTGCCTATAATTCTTCAACTCCTATAATTGCTAAAGGTTTGGTTAGAGTAAATGATCACTACACTTTGAAGGATGTGGCACTTGTCAAAAATTTGAAATACAACTTGCTTTCTGTTTCACAATTGCTAGATGAAAATTTGGAAATTATTTTCAATAAAAACTGCTGCAAAGTTGTAGGTTCAAATAGTGAGCTTATTTTTAACATGTCTCGGTTTGGAAGAGTTTTTAAAGCTTATTTTGGTATGTCTTCCTCTAATCATAGGTGTCTAGTTTCTAAATATTCAAAGGACTTATATTTTTGGCAACGTAGACTTGGTCACGTAGGCTTTGATTACCTAATGCGTGTTAGTGCTCTCTATCGCATCCGTGGGCTGCCTAAGCTTAAAGGGGACAAAGAAATTGTGTGCTCTTCTCGTAGACAAGCTAAGATGGTTGCATGTTCACATACTCCTCTCACAATGATCATGACAACTGAATCGGGTCAACTTTTGCACCTTGACACCGTAGGACCTTCACGTGTTCAATCCTTCGAAGGTAAATTGTATGTTCTTGTTATTGTTGACGATTATTCTAGATACTCTTGGGTTTACTTTATGGCGTCTAAGAATGAAGCTTTTGGTCACTTTAGAACTTTATTTCCTAGATTATCAATTGATCACCCAGGATCTTTAAAAGCAATTAGATGTGATAACGGAACTGAATTTAAAAATCAATCTTTTGATCACTTTTGTGCTGAAAATGGAATAGATCATCAATTTTCTTCACCATATGTACCTCAACAAAATGGGGTTGTAAAAAGAAAGAACAGAACCTTAGTTGAGATGGCTAGGACTATGCTTGATGAATATCAAACTTCTAGGAAATTTTGGGCTGATGCGATTGCAACCGCTTGTTATGTCTCATATCGTGTTTTCTTGCACGCTGAACTAGGTAAAACCCCATATGAGCTCCGGTTTGGACATAGGACTAGTGTTACACACTTTTAGGTCTTTGGTTGCAAATGCTTTGTTAAAAACATGGTAATCTTGATAAATTTGATCCTAGATTCATTGATGGCATGTTTCTTGGTTATCCATCTCATACTAGAGGCTACCGTGTGCTTTTACTTGACACTAACCAAATTGTAGAGACTTGTGAAGTGTCTTTTGATGAATCTAGCTCAGGTACTAGCTCAAACATTGCATGTCCAGATCCATATCCGCAGGGGGAGAGCATTTTCGTTGAAGATGAGGAAGAGGTGGAGTTGCTGCCCGAAAATTCAGCAGCTAATGACATTGTTCGAGCTTCTGATCTTGATTCACGGCAAGCACCAACGACCACAATTGCTGGTCCAGATCCTCCTCAAGTCACAAGCTCATCAATTTGTGATGAACATGAAGAAGAAGAAGCTTGTGAAGTGTCCACTCCCCTCCGGGTTCTCAAAATTCATCCTCCACAACAAATTATTGGATGCTTGCATGAATGAGTTACACGGTCCAGGTTTTGCAATCCAAACTCTCATGCTCATTATGCTTTTGTTGCTTATTTTGAACCCAAAGATATATCACACGCACTCACTAATGAATCTTGGATTATTGCCATGCAAGAAGAGTTAGAAAATTTTGAAAGAAACAATGTTTGGAAACTTGTACCTCCTCCTCAAGGTCACACTTTAATTGGAACTAAATGGGTGTTTAAAAATAAACAAAGTGAGGATGGGGTTGTGGTTAGGAATAAGGCTAGGTTGGTTGCTCAAGGTTTCACTCAAGTTGAAGATCTAGATTTCGATGAAACTTTTGGTCCTGTTGCTAGATTAGAAGCCATAAGAATTTTGTTAGCTTTTGCTGCATCTAAAGGTATTAAGGTATATCAAATGGATGTTAAAAGTGCTTTTCTTAATGGCTAAATAGATGGGGAGGTTTATGTCAAACAACCACCGGATTTTGAAAATCCAGATTTTCCTAATCATGTTTACAAACTGTCCAAAGCCCTTTACGGTCTCAAACAAGCCACTAGAGGATGGTATGATAGGTTAAAAACATTCTTACTTGAAAAGGGGTTTACCATGTTCAAGGTTGATAAAACTCTTTTTGTGCCTAAGCATGGCAATGACTCATTATTCGTTCAAGTGTATGTGGATTATATTATCTTTGGTTGTGCTTCTCATGATCTTGTGTCCATGTTTTCAGCTATGATGAGTTCAGAATTTGAGATGAGTATGATGGAAGAACTCACGTACTTTTTGGGGCTGCAAATCAAGCAAACCAAGGAGGGTACCTTTGTGCATCAAACAAAGTATACAAAAGACCTTCTAAGGCGCTTCAACGTTGACAAAAGCATCTTCTTCGGACACCAATGGGAACAGCAACATCACTTGAACTTCACTAAGACGGGGAACCCGTGGATCAAAAAGAATATAGAAGCATGATTGGATCACTTTGGTTCCTCACGGCATCAAGATCGGACATACAATTCAGCGTATGTCTTTGTGCATGGTTTCAAGCCTTCCCACGTGCTTCACATCGTCAAGCCGTCAAAAGGATTCTCAAGTACTTACATGGAACTCAAGAATTTGGCATTTTTCTTCCTTCATCCTCGACCGTTACATTGAAAGCTTCTTCCGATGCTGATTTTGGAGGTTGTAGGATTGATAGGAAAAGTACTTCCGGTGCTTGTCATTTTCTTGGTAATTCACTTGTTGCTTGGTCCTCTAGAAAACAAAATTCAGTTGCACAATCCACAGCAAAATATGATTATGTAGCTGTTGCTAGTGCTTGCTCACAAATTCTTTGGATTGTTCAAACACATAAGGACTATGGGGTTGATCTAGATAGTGTTCCACTGTTTTGTGATGACACTAGTGCCATTTGTATTGCTAAAAACACTGTGCAACATTCTAGAATTAAGCACATTGATATTAGGTATCACTTTCTCCGTGATAATGTTGAAAAAGGAAACATTGTGCTTCACCATGTAGATACCGAACAACAATTGGCTGACATTTTTACAAAACCTTTGGATTACACTCGTTTTTGTTTCATTCGTAGTGAAATAGGGGTTATACATCCTCATGGCTTACATTGAGGGGGAGTTTTCAATCTTGAGAAGTCTATGTGTGAATCTGAAATTAAAATAATATGGGCATAGTATTTCATACATATATGACTTTGTGATTCTTTTTACATGCTAAAAGTTCTTACTGCATTACTCGCGTTATACATTTTGTAGTTTTTGCCATGTCTAGTAATTGGAATAATTACTTACACTAAATCAGGTCATGGTTGAACTTTCTTGCTATTTTGAACTTGTTGCATGCTCACAAGTGTTTTTAATCATAAAGAATTAATCAAGTAATCAACTCACATGTTGAGTTTTTGTGAACAAATATAAGTTGAGAAAAGATCAAGAGAATATGCATGCATCACACTTCTTCTTTTGAGATGGCTTATCATTGCACTTAGATATGAACTTGGAAGAAGTTGCGTATGACTAAAACCATGTCCTTAAGCTTCTGATTGTCAAATGACATAGGCATGGCTTGGTTGGTTAGAATAAGGCAGATGCACATATAACCTCTTTCAAATATCATATGATCTAAGTTTGTGCTTTGAAAAATAATAAAATGCAGCAACAAGTGTCATGCTTTCAGGTTTTGAAATAGTTAAGCTTGTGAGATCATAACTTGCTAAATTGGAAATTACATTTGATCTCTAGCATGGCTTATACTACTTTATGTATCTCATTGATGTGATAGTGTAAGTTACTTGATAGTATCACTTGGATGAGCTTTGTTTTATATGTATATGTTATAATATGCTCATAACAATTAAAATTTCTCTTTTGAACCTTGCTTAATACATTGTCAAAGGGGGAGAGATAATATGGGTGAATTATGCAAGGGGGAGAAATATGTATAGGGGGTGAAATTTTTCTCTATCTCATTTGATTTTCAAAAAGGGGGAAATTGTTCTCAAAACATTTCATGCCAATGTTCGGATTTTAAGTGGTGTTGCTAATGCATTCATCAAGGGATAGATTGTGAGACCTATGTGTGCTGAATACATTGGCTTTGAAATAAAAGTTTTGATTACTGTCATAACATCTTTTTAGTAAGGTCTGACCCTAGCTCCGAGCTTGTGCATGGTCTGACAATAGGTCTGACTTTCTTTGTCTATGTCCAACATATTTTTGGGTAGCTCCGGTGAGCTTTGTCTTTAGCTCCGGCATGTCTTTGATAGCTGCAACATGTCTTTGATAGCTCCGGCATGTTTTTGATAACTCCGGCATGTCTTTGTTAAGCTCCGATATGATTTGCTAGGTCCGACTTATGTTGGTTAGCTCCAACATGTTTTTCTAGCTCTGACTTTTGGGATGACTAGTTCCGACTAGTTTTGGTCAGCTCCGGCGCTAGGTCCGACTAGCTATGGTTAGCCCCAGTGCTAGGCCCGGCTAGTTTTGGTAAGCTCCGGCACTAGGTTGTACTAGCTTTGGTAAGCTTCAGCTCAAGCTCTGGTTAGCTTTGGCAAGGTCCGGTGCCTAATCGCAATGTTCCGGCTTTTAATGTGAAATGTTTCGAACTTGCTTTACATTGTTGGAAAGATTGCTTAGTATTCATTTGCTAAGTTTTTGGTGTGTTTTGGTTGATATGGCTTATATCGTTTTGATATGCTTTGCAACATGCTTATGTGAGGTGCTCACATAAGGTGTTGTGTTCGGAACTAACATAAGTCAAGTCGTGGACTTGTGCTCGTACGGATTGTTTGTTTATTCATGTGAAGGTGTTGCTTGATTTCAATTCATGGCTGGTGACAGGATCCTTTGGACTTGTCTCAGGGAGGAAATGAGGTTCCAACAACCAAATTCAGGAGGAATTGTGGTTGAGCGGGTAAGGAGGTCGCGCATAATCATTGAATCAAGGGTAGTGCATATGAAGGTTACTGGACGTCGAAGGAAGGTGTTTGCACATATGCATGCAGTGCATGACGTGGCAACATGGTTTCGAAGATGGTATATGGATGGGAAGATCTGGTTGGAAGGATTGGATCGTATCGATTGATTACTTTGGCTGCGGCAGAGTTGGTTATGGCTCGATATGGAAAGTATTGAGTTGGTTATGATAGGATTTCGTGTGGGTCACGAGTTTGTGTTGTTTTAGGAATGTGGGATACGTTCCTGAGGTGTTTGGAAGTCTTAAGATTGCTTCTATCTGCGTATAGATGAGTCCTAAGCAGTTATGGAAAGTTTCGATTCATGAACGGATTAGGATTAGGGTCCTGATTTGAGTTGAGTTGGCTTTCGAGCTTGTATTATAAGCAAGGGAGGCCAGAGGTCGTGGTGCAGGACTTTGGGTGCTGTTTCTCTTGTGTTCCTGTTGAATAAAATTCGTAGTTTGAAGGAACTTTTGTGCCTTGTTCGTCCGACTTGTTCCAAAAAAGTTTTACTCGTCGAGTTTCTGGACAGCACTATCTTTCATCGGTGGGTTGATCATAACTTGAGTTTTACATATCCCATTGACGTTATTCTTTTTGAGTTATCTTCACAACTTGATTATCTATCATCTGTAAAAATTTCACGGTCATTGGATTTGTGGTTGGTGATCTACAAGAGTTTCTTTGCAGCATTCTAGAACTGTTTTTCTCGGGTAGGACAGATTGTTCTTTGTTCAATCTTTCGATCATAACTTGAGTTTCTCTCGATGGATTTGAGTGATTCTTATTGTGTTTTCTTCGTGTCCTGATTCTCTCTGATATATATCACTTTTGTCACAGTGAAACACGTTTAGACTAGTTTCACACACGATTTCTCTAATAGATCGTTTTTCTGCCGAAGGAGTTGGGGTTTAATTGTTTCCGCTGCGTAAGATTTTTAAATCTATCATTCACCCGCCTCTCGTAGCTTTTCACGTGATCTTCGATCCTGCAGTTGGGTTCCTTTCGCTTTCAGAGCTAAAAGCGATAGGGTTTCACTTGGATTTCCCCGATCGGTAGCTCGATCGAGCTCGGGAACTCGGTCATAGAGGTATGTTGCCCGGGTCACCCACTCCAAACCACAGACAACAAGGGGCTGTCACGCCGAGTCTAATTTAACTCAAATAATTGTAAGCTGGACTCCAAAATGATAAGTTGATATTTAAGTAACTACACAATTAAGAGTAAGGGTTATTGCTTATACTATCCAGATCTTTATATAAAGTTTGTAGAAACAAGGCATTCTATCATTTTAGAGGATTTCATGATATTCGGTAGCATGGTAAGACGAGAAATTGATCTTGAAGAAAAGAGGGTCTATGCGCCCACTCCTATGATTCAAGAACCATATTTATCGTACTTGCTTTGGCTAATATTTCAATACCTATTGTTAGACCTTTCATCGAGAATAGAAGGAGCCTATCGAGTTTGTTTCCACTAAGGATGAAGAAGAACAACAGCCTCAAACAAAGGATAATGCATAATTAAGAAGATCTCAACGAGTAAGAAGATCACCCATTCCGAACGATTATGAGGTCTATTTGAGTGAAGTCATTCAAATGAAGGGTGATCCCACCTGATATGAAGACATCATGAGAGATCGAGAATCATGCGAGTGACGTAAAGCTTAGAAGGATGAAATGAGAACTATGGATGCTAACAAAGTTTGAGAATTAGTCGATATTTTTTCATAGAGCCAAAATAGTAGGCTATAAGTGTGTCTACATGGTTAAAAGGGCCACCAAATGGAAGATTGAAAAGTGTAAGGCCAAACTTCTAGTGAAAGGCTTCACTCAAAGGGAAGGTATATATTAAAATCATACGGTGTCACCCGTCTCTGCTAAGGACTCTTTTAAAATATTATGACATTAGTAGCGCGTTATGGCTTAAGTTTTGCACCAGATGGATTTAAAAGTGGCGTTTCTCAATGGGAACCTCTACAAGGATGACTATACGACACAAAAAAGGTTCTGTCACTAAGGGTAAGGAACAAATGGGACATCGCTTAAAAAAGTCATTCTGGACTTAAGCAAGCCTCGAGACAATGGTATCTCAAGTTCTATGAGAAAATAAAAAGTTTGAATATAGGGACAATGAGGAAGAAAATTGTATATAGGCTAAATTCAAGAATGGGAAATTTATTTTTCGTGTTCTCTTTGCAAATGACAAAAAACTTGTGAGTAGTGATAATAATCTACAATTAGGAACTAAGAAAATTTATCCTCCAATTTTTATATGAAGGATATAGATAAAGCATAGTATGTGATAGGAATTGAAATCCACCAAGATCATAGTATGGGGTATTAGTCTTATATCAGAAGAGATACTTAGATAGCATACTCAATAAGTACGGTGTGTATGCGAGTAAACCATTTCCTGCATCAAAAGTCAAGGGTGATTAGTTTTGGAACCTTCAATGTACCAGGAACCAATAAGAGATCGATCAAATGAAGTCGGTTACATATTCTTCTGTGTCAGAAGTTCAATGTATACAAGTATGTATTCGCCCTGACATCTCTTGGAACATCTCCAAACAAACCATAATTGCATCATGGACAATGTGTGTGAATTTCGTTGCTTGTTACGAAGCCATCGAGTAGGTGTTGTAGTTTATAAAGTTCTTACTTAACCTCTGGAGTGGTTGTTGACATTTCTTACATCACAGATAAAAATCCGCAAGTGCAAGGAAACTATCAAAGTAGCGTAGCATTTACCCTTTAAGAATATTACCCATGGTGTCATTTATATTTTCCCAAAGGAAGACTAAGTGGAAGCTTAGCAATCATCAAATGAAAAGGGTAGATTGGTCTAGGTAGGGTTCTAGTGAGGATAGGTAATAGATATTTAGAGGTTGTATGACACACAAAAGAACATTCTATTCTAAGGGGAAGAGGGATTAGGCTAATAGTTAGGGAGTTGCTCCTACAATCCTCTAATATACATATACATAGTCTAGGTTAGATACTAATGAACATGTCAATTGTGAATTCTTATGCTAAGTTTTTCAACACATCGGTCATGGGTTTATCCCCTAGCAATACTAGGATGACTCCCGCAAAGAGTCTGTGGCATAGCCGAACGTGGGGGATTACAAGGACAGATGTGGCTTTCACAACCTACTGCCTACCTCTTCAATCCGTCGGTCTACGAGACATCCAATGCTTTTTAACTATCCTAGCACCATGCTAGCTTATTAAGTAAATTCCTTAGGATCCTAGGCACAAGTCATCCCAAGCCAATGACTAACCTAAACATCATTGAACCAATGTTGGAACATAAAATTAGTTTTTCATATTAACATGATAACATCATAACTAAATAGACTATAGTGGGGGTTTGTAGTGTTTATGATGATATAATGAGAATGATATGACATAATCATAAGTACTACTCCTACCACTTACATGGAATCCACAATGAAACAAGAAACACTTCATCAAAGTCTATGAATAAAAGAAGACTAAAGATAACATCTTTATTAAGAACAAAGTCACAAATACAAAGAGGAATATATGATCCATACCTTTCCCAATTTGGAATTGGGAAGAGAGCGACTTCTACTCCTTCCTAATTTAGACTATGGACTAGAGGCTCTCCTCTCTACAGCCTAAACTCCTCTAAACCTATGGAGAATAGTGGATACAATAGAATAATTAATCAAGTGGTGTGTGTGTGAATTGAGGGTAGGGTCCTATTTATAGCTCAAGAAGGGTTGGTTCCCGCCACCAAAAGCACGCAAATCAGTCTTCATCGTCACCAGGGCACGAAAAGGAGTCGACACGTGGAAGCTGACCAAGTTTTGCACACATTTTAGTGCGACCGAACCACCACAACGGTCGGACAGAAAAGTGGAGCAATTCCACTATGTTTCCTCGGGGTGACTTCCAGGTCGGTCCCATTGACTGAGATTAGTGATGCACCATTGGATGGCATCAGATACTTTTGTTCGTGGGCCGTTTGATCCATATGGTGCCACATGTTGACACTTGATTGGCTGGGATGATATTTTATATGATTGCTCCCCCTCTTTTACCTTATTTCCTGCAATAAATACCTGCAAGTACTATTTCTCCAAGGACAAGTGGAGATGGGTTAAATAGACAGGTGATGTGTGCAAGAAATGGTATTTCCTTAACATAATTGAGTTATATTGACGTTGTTTAATTGGTGTATAACAACTGTCAATAAACCCCCCAAGCTTATCCTTTGCTCGCCCTGAGCAAAGTCATGCTTAAGGGTATGTCCTTGTACTAGATAATCTTCATTAATTAATTCGCGTTCGGTTTCAATATATTCACATGAAGTATAGTCTAGTGGTCCTACCCTAGTAGCAATGCGGGTAATCAATGAAGTGCATTCAATTGGCCCTGTCCTTGAAATGTGATCTAACGATTGTGTCATCATGACAATAACTGGAGCAACATTATCTTTTTAACCATGGAAAATAAAAAATTTCAGCTCATCATCACGCACTACTATAGCATCTCTTGTAGGGAACATGGTCATAGCCACCCATATATGCATGAAGCGTAAAGTAGGGTTGTGCAAGTGGCTATTCCTAGGAGCACTACATCTGACCTCACTAGTCAATTCAAGCCAAAAACTTTGTTTGTTAAACTTAGGCAAAGTGCAAATCTAAAAAACAACGTTTATAGAAGCATAGAATTTCACTTAGTTCTTTCCATATGATGTTGTATTATTTTTGAAATGATCTAAAATTAATACCGTCAAATCCTATCTTGAGGGTGCAAAGGAATTGTATAGTGAGAAGACGTGAACCTTTCACCCCTATGAGAGCAAAATTTTCCCATCCTAATGCATGCCAAATAGAAAAGAATTTGGAATCCATGACTATTTTGGATATCAAATCCGGATCATAAGCTTTAGTCTGATAAAACTCACGATCTTGGAGGAGATTTTATGCTTGGTCTGCAACTTCACTTTGAATGTCGAGGTCATTATCATGGAGAAGTTGTCGCGGGTTGCTCCTCTTGCCCATGGGAGTGTCTTCACACACACTCCTCCTCCGTGGACATGGTGTGGCAATGGAGTAGGGACGTGCACTTGAGTCTCCACCATGGCTTGAGCTTGCAACTTCCTCCCAAACAAGGTTTTCATTCCTTTCATGGCCAAAACAAGCAAGGGCACACGAAGGGGAAAACTCAAAAATAAGTGATGTTAGTGAAAACAAAAACCTCAATAAATTTTTCCTTGATGAACTTGAGAGCAAATTGCAAATGCAAATAAAAGAAAATCTTTTTGAGTTGGATTTGAGCAAGAGTGCTTCAGTGAAGAGTAAGAAAACAATGTGAGCAAAGAGTGACTTTGGGGAGGTGTGAAATGAAATGAAGTGTGAAGAGGAGTGCTCCTCAAAACCACCATTTATAGTGTACACTCCCGAACAGTCACAAGGGAATCAAATGTAGTCGTTGGAGGAGAGAGGGCTAAATTGGCTCTTTCCCCATGTCGGCCGAATAGGGGGGTCGACCACGGTGAAATGTGCGCCCCCCTGTTCCCTCTTATGGAAGGTGGCTTCCCAATGGCTAGAAAATTAGTACGTTGGTGAAATGCCACATTTGCAGCTCAGAAAAATTGTTTTTTGAATAAAACCCTTTTCTCAAAACCAACAATTTTATTTTTTGTGAAAATAAAGAAATAAAAATGATGGTTGAGAATATAAGATTCTCAACTTTCTATGAAAACTAAATATGCAGTGGGGAAAATCAACTAAGTGAAAAAAACAAATGAAGAGAAAATGAAAAATCAAAGAAAAGATAACTACCAATTTTCCTATTGGCTAGGTCTGACCACAGTCCGATGAGATGGACTTTTCCTCCTTCATTTCATGACATCTGGGCCGGTGGGGGGGGGGGGGTGGGCTTAGACATCTTGTCTTGCTTCTTCCCCCATTCCTTCTTTGGCGGCTTGATGGACTTGGGCCTTTGGGGAGGCCCGACTTCTCCATCTTCTTGGGGTGTCGGCATGGACGATAAGATGGGTTCTTCGCATAGATCGAGTCCCTCATGAATGCAATGAGCGGATGCACCTTTGAGGTGTGACTACGACCTCTTGAATGTGTTTAACATTCGGACCATTCATGATGCGAATTGTGGAGCATTGCTCCATCTTTAGGTGAATGTTAAACTTCTCCTCCTTGCTATTGATACGGAAGTGGATTCCTCCAGCTCCCACATGTGTGCGAACCTTCACTGTGATAAGGAATGGGCGCCCAAGAATGAGCGGTGTATCCTTATCGACATCCATGTCGAGGACCACAAAATCCACGAGTATGAAGCAATTCTATATTTTCACTGGAACATCTTCCATAACACCCTCCGGATAAAGGACTGAAGATTCTGCGAGTTGGAGCTGCATTTTTTTTGGAGTAAGCTGTGTGAAGTTCAGTTAATCGAAGACCATCTTGGGCATCACACTCTCACTTGCTGCAACATCACAAAGTGCCTTGTCAAAGTAGTGAGCCCATTCGAGCAAGATATGAAGGTATATCCAGTGTCCTTCAGCCAATTACCTTCCCATAGAAAAATTATGTTGACATTTTCCATGGAAGGTTCGGGCTGTCCTGGCATCTTTCCATTATCCACTGGTGGAACAGCATGTACCTGTTGAGCCAACTGAGTTTCTGGCAAATTTTTAAAGCTTAGTTGATTCTTGAAGGCCGAGGATAGTCCTTGAATCTTGGCATTGATACTCTCTAGGGTCTTGTCATTAGCCGACAGCTTCTTTGATAGGGCATCATTGACCTTCAGTTGGCTAATGGCAAGCACGATCAAGTTCGGTTGATTTTCATTGTTGCCATTGTTGTTGCACTCTCGTTGAAAGAAAGGGTGTGGTTGGCCACACCATTGACCTCCTGGACGATAGCCATTGTTGTTCCAATTGTTGGCTACGTATAGGGCATCCTCATCAGTCTCTGGGCAGTTATTACTCAAGTGACCCATATTGCCACAGACTTCACAAGTGATATGAGAGTCTAAGGCACGGGCATTGCCACAAACTTCACCACCGGCTTGTCCATCAATCTTCTTCATGAGGAGGTCCAATTTAGTAGCGATCATGTCCAGCTCTTTCAAGGTGTGCATGCCTCGCTGACGGGTCTGGAGACGCTCATCGCTCCAACCCATGTTTGACACCATCTTCTCAATTAGGTCTTACACTTTGGGCACTGTCAATGAGAAGAAGGCATTGTTGACGGCTGTTATATACCAATTTCACCCGTCAATATAACTCAATTATGTGAAGGAAATATCATTTCTTGCACACACTATCTTGTTATTTACCCTATTCCACATGTACTTGGAGAAATTTGTGCATGCAGATATTTTTATACAGAATTTAAGTGAAACAAGGTGATGGATCCTACAAAATATCATCCCAGCTAATCAAGTGTCAAAATGTGGCACCACGTGGATCAAATGGCCCAAAAACAAAAGTATCCAAGGCCATCCAACGGTGTAGCACCTATATCAAGGGATGGGACCCACCTGGCAATAACTTGATGGAAGAACTAGCCGTTTGGAGCCAGTACTCGGTCGCCCCCCCCCCCCCTAGTCGGTCGACTAGTTCCTGGCACCAAACGAGGTCAAACATCACGTGCTGGCTCCTCCCGGCTTAAAGAGGTTAGGGGTGACTGATTCACACGCTTTTGGTGGCGGGAACTGACCCTTGTCCAAGCTATAAATAGGACCCCTCACTTCAACACACACCACTTGAGCATCATTCTATTGTATACACTAGTTCTGTTAGTCCTTAGTGGAGTTAGGCTATAGAGAGGAGAGCCTCTAATCCCAAGTCCATGTTGGGAAAGGTATGGCTCATGTATCTTTTCTTATATTTGTGACTTTATGCATACTAAATATATTATCTTTAGACTTCTTTTATTTATATACATGGATGAAGAATTTTTTTATTATGGATTCCATGTATGTGGTAGGTAGTCTTTATGATCATGCCTTAATTTCATTATACTATCATCATAAATACTATAAAACCCCACTATAGTCTAATTAGCTATGATATGATCAAGTTAATATGAATAACTTATGCTGTGTCTCAACATTGGTTGAATGATGATTTAGTTCATTGCCTTAGTATGGCTCGTGCCGTGGCTCTTAAGGTGTTTACTTCTAATATGGTGCTAGGATAGTTAGGTAGCGTTGGATGTCTCAGTAGGCAGTATGTGGTGACAGCTCTAACTTTTTTTTGTAATCCTCCACGTTCGGCTATGTGACATGGTCTTGACGGTAGTCGCCTAGTATTGCTAGGGGTAAACCTGTGCCCGATGTGTTGAATAACTTAGCATAAGTATTCACCATTTACATGCTCATTAGTATCTAACCTAGGCTATGTCTATGTATATTAAAAGCATTGTGGGAGCAACTCCCCAACTCTTAATCTAATCTCCATTAGGACCCATTTACCCCTTAGAATAGATTGCTTAGTGTGTGTCACACTACCCATATATTATCAACTTACACCTTTCTTGATAATTGATTAGTATCCCATAGCTTGATCATAAGAGTAGAGTTTACTTTACTCCATTGCCTTCCTTTGGGATAAATACGATACACTTGGGAATACTCTTGGGTGAAATGCTACACGATAGTTTCTGTGCGCTTGCAGATATCATCTCTTTCGAGAGATGATCTGTGATGTAATAAACATCAACAAGCATTTATGGTGCCATTGCCAGAGAAGGCAAAGGAAGTAAAGGATAGCTATCACTTGTGATTAAGCCATAGATACTAGTAGTTATTAGACAGGATTACCCTTGCTTGTTTTCTCCTATTGTGGGGAAAAAGGGTAGTGTTGGCTAACCCATTTCATGGAATGGCCAACGAGGACGCTAGTGCTCAACTGCAAGATGATTGAAGGCATACCACAACAAATGTCTGCTTGGCAACACCAATGCCTTTCGCGGAAGAATTGCAGCTTCCAGTAGGAGCCAAAGTCATCCATCCCTGAGCTTGGGGGAGGCTCCAAGAGTTCTTCTTGGTTTGTCTCCACCATGGGGTGGATATTTGGCTCCTCATCCAACATTCATGTCATTGGTTGGTCCACCAATCCATGACCACCTTTGTGATGGAGCTGAAGGAGTCCTATTCTCATTCATCATGGATGAGAATATGGTCTCTACTCGAGGGGTGGATTGAAGAATGCTCTAGTTCCCTTATCTTGGCATGCACACCACTTAGCTAGGTGGACATACTAGCTATGGAACTACACATCCTATTGAAGTATCATGAAGATCAAGCAAATGGAGAAGTGTTTGGATGATCGAAGCCATGGATATTCACATGATTTGTGAAAATCCATGTCAATATGGACCACTTGGGGAATCATCTCCCTAATACCATCGGGATTCTTCCTTCCAAACAACAACTCCAATGGCTACCACGTAAAAAGAGGTCAAGGTTGGAATCGACATCACTTTTGTATTAAAGGACGCTATGGAGATTTCAAGAGATTTATGTTCAACTAGCCTACCTTGAAGTATCTTGTTCATGGCCAAACAAGAAATCAACACAACATTTACATGAAGCTCTTGGCCAAGGACAAGAAAATTAAAGAGCATTCAAGATCCAAGATGTCCAACAATTACTTGTTGGGATTCTTACCCTTCGACCGTGCCCATGCAACCTAGGGTAGGTGACGTTGTGGATGAATCATTTCTTGTTTGATTGTGCAGCCCACATGTCATCATTCCGAAGGAATCTTTTGATCCATTATCGAAGTATCATTGACCTTAAGGAATATCAAGAAGGTCGAAGTGACACTCCTAATGAAGGACAAGACTCACCATGCTCTTAAAGGAATATCTTCAAAAGGGAGAAACTATCACTACATCAACAAGTCTTCATCAAGACGACGGATAGGCTAGGGCCACCATGTGCCCCACATGTAAAACTAACATGCCAAAGGAGATTTGGCATGTCAATCAAGAGAAGCTATCAACATCTTCAACTCTGGGATTGGACAACAAATCATCGCACTAAAATTGACAGAGGTAAGTCCCACCCGTCGGACTTCAAAAATTTGGTGAGTCCTTGCCAATAGGTTAATTGGTAGTTATCTCATATTTGATTTCCCAATTGCATATTTGAATTTCCCATCAAATCTTGCATTTGCATTTAGCATGTTTGAATTTCCACGCTTGCATGTTGGAGAGTAAAATTTCCAACCAACATAAAACTAAAATTTTGAATTAGAAAAATAAATTTATTTGGATGTGAACCTTGGGTGTAACCACTTTAATTCATGTTCCTAATTCAAATCAAAAATATTTCTCTAAATATTCATTGCATTTGCAAGTTCTTTCAAGTTCGGCAAAACAATTTGACAAAGGGTATAACATGCTTTTGAGCTAATGTAACCCGTTTTTCGGGTTGTTTGTTTGTTCTTGATTTTAATGCAGCCAAGACAAAAAATGTGAAGAGGTTGAAATGCCCCTTCAAGCGCATATCTCTCCATCGATCTCATTTTGAGTTAATGGTGGAGGAATGCTCAAGATGGTGGCCCAATGGAGGAACAAGATGAAGCTCAATCAACTCCAACCTCGACTTGGCAGAAGGCATAACATGAAGACTACACCAAAATCCATGGTCGTGAGTTTCCCACACAACGACCATCAACCGGACTTCTCTTCAATTGAGGTACAATTTTAAAAAATTTCATCTTTTGAATTGCATTAGGATTGAATGATTTTTGCTTACATTGGTAAGGAATTTTTGCACCTTCGCATCATTCAATTCTTATGCATCCTCACGAGAATAAGTGCTGGAATTACACTTTTTGATTCTTCAAAAAGCAATGTCATCTTACTTAGGAATAATTTTAAACAAGTACCTAGAATTTCATAAGCATAGCTAAAATTGACTTAGACATTTTGTGCCAAGGTAATCTTATGGAATTACTTAATGGTTGAATTGGTATGTAGCAACCTAGGAATAGTGATGGCCATTGTTTTGATTTGAAACTCATTCATGCATGGATCACTAAATTTCAAATTCCTAGGCAAGAAAATGAAAATGTCCAGGAGGATAAAATTGAGAATCTTGTTTGCCATGACCCAAATGATAAATATTTGCTCTTGTAAATAAAACTATGATGGTTAGAAATTTTACAAGATGAAGGGATCCATATAGTGTATTTATATCACTTGTATTGCTATGAGTAGGAGCTTTAGAAAATGTTTAACTTCTTTATCCATAAAGCCCCACTCCTAGCAATGATTCATGCATTGTTCATGAATACACTTGAAATTTGACCCAATGCATAATTGGTCTTGTTCTTCCCCGTGCGTACAAATGGAGAATTCGGTTACCTAATCCGAAAATTTCTTTGTACAAGTATCGGGAACTTACCATCCCTCTCTATCGTAGAGAGGAAGTTTGCAGGAGTAAAATAACTATGCAGACATTCAAACATCCGATTGTTGGAAACCCTAAGAGGATTTCATTTCAATATCTCTTGGCCAAGGAGTAAATTAGGATCGTTGCTACCTATCGGAAATTAAGTCCGAAGGTCAACCATAACTATACGAGTCCCGAGATTTGACATGGAAACCCTCCGTGAGCAACCAATGGGCTGCTACGAATATGTGAGGGCATGATGATCTCAACAATTCTGAGAACTCATTCAAGCTCAATGAAATTGCCACCATCAGTCGGTGTAGGTTATTCCTTTGTGGCTAAAAGGTATGATGTACATTAACCAAGGAATTACAAGATCACATCAAATGTATATTGTGTGCAAGTTGTTCGTGCGTGGCTAGAAGTTGTTTTAAACCTTAGCAAAGGAACAATGGATCACACTCAACCCATGTTGAGTGCACATCATCCCTTTGTGGTTATAGGTATGTTGTACCTTAGACAAGGAACAACAGATCATACCCAACACGTGTTGGGTACATGTCACTCATTTGAGGCTAAAGGGTATCATTACCTTAGCCAAGGAATAAGGGATCATACCCAATGCATGAGGGGTACAAGTTATTCCTTTATGGCAAGGAGGTATGATACACCTTAGCAAAAGAATGACAGAAAATACTCAACGCATGTTGAGTGCACGTCATTCCTTTGTAGCTAAGGGTTATCATTACCTTAGCCTTGGAATAACAAGGTACATCCAACCTATGGAAACCTTGAAGTATGGATGAGTGACACCGACAACACTCTCCTCGACCACACTCATGAAATCCATGGAAGGCAACCCAACATCGACATTTAACCCCTCAAATGTCAAAGCCATGTTGCAACAAGGTTAGGCCAACCTCATGGCCTACATCCGTTGTTAGGGTTTCAGCCCATATCACGGACCTTGAACAAGAACAAGCTTGGGGAAGGACCCCCACTTGAGGTAACTTCTATCACACCCCTTGCATATTTATTTTCCATTCATCATCCACCTTGCATATAAAAAAAGAACTTAAAATTAGTACAGTAGATTTGCTTTCAAAATGAAATAAAAGATGTGTGGTAAGAATGATTTGGAATTCACATGGATGAAATGATGAATAGTTGCTCTGTTTTAATTTTCCTAAGTCCCTAGTTTACAACTTACCACTCTCCAAAATATTGCCTTCATTGGCTAAAATTGCTTTTGCCTTGATTTATAAATTGTGGGTAGCAAAAGCTTAATCCAATTCTAAGTTGTTGTTAGATATGACATAGTGATAAGGCTGTTATTCCTAGTTTGAAAGTGAAACTTAGAGTTCTGAAGAAATTCTAAAAATATTTAAGTTACTCTTATTTGATTGGAAATACCTACCAAAGCCATATGATACATTACATTGATAGACCTTATGCATATGCTATTTATCTTCACATTGAGCTTTCTCATACTAGTATAGACCTATGTGAGATTTCATTCATTACTTTTTAAATTCAAGACTTCACTTGCACATGCTATACTTCTACACTAGAAGTAATCAAAATTCCATCATACCGTCCTTTCACTATAAAAAAAAAGAAACTCCATACCCTTCATGCTTAGTACCCTCTCCATGTTTATTGCATAAAAAGGGAGTAGAAGACATTCTACAGTAAAAAGAATAAAAATGCATGCTTACATAATGAGCATGAGAAAAAAAAAGAATAAAAGAGTAGCCATGTTTCATCCCTGCAAAATAAGAGAGTCCAAACAAAAAGGAGTCATCTCAAATAACCACATCGACTCCATTCCATCACACATGCACAAATCATGAATCAAGTTGTTTTGAATTTATTTCTCCTAAGGCTTGCTCTTTTGACTTAGAAACATTATGTGCTGCAAATATGCCTACTATATTCCCTACCAAGGTCCACATACAAGCTTTATTTAGAGGTAGGATGAGTGTAAGAAAAATGCCTTTGTGAGGAAATATTTCCAATACACATAAAGGAGAGACCGAGAGAATCAAATTGAGGTACTTATAATCTAAATTGAACTATCTGGGATTTGAGTGGAACTTGACTCCTAGGGTATGTGTGCTCCATTTGCTGTTCTATCTTTCAACCAACCATCAATAGGAGAAGGCATAAGACCCACAATAACTTGAGATGGATGAAGTATCATGCCAATTTTCGCAATACTAGGTAGAGTATTTTGTTGTACACATGGTACATTTGAAAAATAGAATATAGTAGCAACTCCTGATCATCAACCCAAAGTCTTGACTTTGCTCGAGATGAGCAAAGCATAAGCTTGGGGGCGTTTGTTGACGAATGTTATATACAAATTTCACAAGTCAATATAACTAAATTATGTTAAGTAAAAATCATTTGATGCACACACCACCTATCTATTTATCCTATTTCTACTTGTACATAGAGAAATTGGTGCATGCAATTATTTCATACAAAATTGAACTGAAACAAGGGGATGGGTCTTATAAAATATCATCCTAGCCAATCAAGTGCCAACATGTGGCACCACATGGATCAAATGGCCCACAAAAAGAAGTATCCAAGGCCATACAATGGTGTAGCACCCATATCAAGTGATGGGACCCACGTGTCTGTCACCTGGAAGAAGAACTGGCCGTTTGGAGCTAGGAAATGGTCGGCCGACCCCCCCCCCCCCCCCCCCCCCCTAGTCGGCTGACTAGTTCCTGGTTCCAAACGCGATCAAACGCCACGTGTTGGCTCCTCCTGCCTTGAAGAGGTTAGGGGTGGCTGATTCGCGTGCTTTTGGTTGCAGGAACCAACCCTTCTCCAAGCTATAAGTAGGACCCCTCACCCCACACTTCAACACGCACCACTTGAGCATCATTCTATTGTATACACTAGTTATCTTAGTCCTTAGTGGAGTTAGGCTATAGAGAGTAGAGCCTCTAGTCCCATGTTCAAGTTGGGAAAGGTATGGCTCATGTATATTTTCTTATATTTGTGACATTATGCATAATAAAGATATTATCTTTAGTCTTCTTTTATTCATATACTTGGCTGAAGCGTTTCTTGTTTGATTGTGGATTCCATGTATGTGGTTGGTATAGTCTTTATGATCATGCCTTAATGTCATTATACTATCATCAAAAACACTATAAACCCCCACTATATTCTAATTACCTATGAAATGATCATGTTATTATGAATATCCTATGCTTGTCTCAACATTGGTTCAACGATGATTTAGTTCATTGCCTTAGGATGGCTTGTGTCGCGACTCTTAAGGTATTTACATAATATGCTAGCATGGTGATAGGATAATGAGGTAGCGTTGGATGTCTCGTAGACCCACAGATTGAAGAGTTAGCTAGTAGGTGGTGACAGCCCTAACTGTCCTTTGTAATCCTCCACGTACGGCTATGTCACATGATCTTGGCAGGAGTCGCCTAGTATTTCAAGGGGTAAACCCATGACCGATGTGTTGAACAACATAGCATAAGTATTCACCATTGACATGCTCATTAGTATCTAACCTGGGCTATGTATATGTATATTAGGAGCATTTTAGGAGCAACTCCTCGACTCTTAGTCTAATTTCCATTAGGACCGATTTACCCCTTAGAATAGATTGCTTAGGTGTGTGTCACACTACCCATATATTATCAACTTACTCATATCTTGATAATTGATTAATATCCCATAGCTTGATCATAAGAGTATTGTTTACATTACTTCATTGCCTTCCATTGGTATAAATACGATACCATTAGGAATACACTTGGGAGAAATGCTACACGACAGTTTCTGTGTGCTTGCGGACCTCATTTCTTTCAATACATGATTTGTGAAGTAAGAAACGTCAGCAGGCGCCTCCAGCAGCAGCATCCACGTGGTCACAAGCGGAAGGGATCGACCAGTTGTAGAAGTTTTGAATAATCAGCCAGTTGTTCATTTCATGGTTGGGACAGGCCAGGATGTACTCTTGAAGCCTTTCCCGTGTCTCAGGAATAGACTCCTTAGCGTCTTGCTGGAAGCTAGAAATTCTGCCACGTAGGGCATTTGTCTTGCCTAACGGAAAGAACTTGACGAGGAATGCTGTAGAACACTTCTCCCAAGTGTCTACATCACATCGGTTTGCATAAAACCACTGATTCTCTCTCCCAAGAAGGGAGAATAGAAACAGCCTAAGACGGACAACATCAAGAGATACATCCATGATCTTAAACGTGCTGCAGATCTCAAGTAATTGTTGCAGGTGAGCACTTGCATCTTCGTTAGCCTTCCCACAATATGGGTTGACTTGTACCATAGAGATCAGGTAGTCTTAATTTTGATGTTCATGTCTCTCGTGTTAACAGTGGCCCCAATAGGCATATTGTAGCAGAGGGGGCCGAAAACTCACGAAGGGTCTTCTAGGCCATTGGTGTTTCGGTTGTTGGTGCAGTAGCGCTGGCTTGCATTGTCGCACGAAGCTTCTGAGGTGTAACGACACGAGGTCGGTTTCTCATAAGGGATTTCGGATCTTCAACAAAGTTTTTAGGCAAGCCAAAACCAGAAATACACTATCTAGTTTTCACATAATTTCAAAAACAAAGAAGGTTTATCCTACTAGAAATCTAACCAGTTTCCTATCATATTCACTCAATCATACAATACTTCAGCTGCCTTCCCCGGCAACAACGCTAGAAATGCTTGTTGACGTTTCTTACGTCATAGATAAAAATCAGCAAGCGCACGGAAACTATCTAAGTAGCATTTCCCCATTAAGATTGTTCCCAACGGTGTCATTTACATTTTCGCAAAGGAAGGCTAAGTGGAAGCATAACAATCATCAAATGAAAAGGGTAGATTTGTCTAGGTAGAGTTCAAGTAAGGATAGTTAATAGATATGTAGAGGTGGTGTGACACGCACAAGAGCATTCTTTTCTATGGGGGAATAAGTGGGTTAAAGAAGAATTAGGCTAAGAGTTAGGAAGTTGCTCCTATAATGCCTCTAATATACATATACATATCCTATGTTAGATATTAATGAACATGACAACGGTGAATTCTTATGCTAAGTTAATCAACACATCGGGCACGGATTTACCCTTATCAATACTAGGATGACTCCCGCAAAGAGCATATCGCATAGCCGAACGTGGAGGATTACAAGGACAGATATGGTTGTCACCACCTACTGCCTACCTCTTCCATCCGTGGGTCTACGAGACATCCAATGCTACATAACTATTCTAGCATCATGCTATCATATTAAGTAAGTACCTTAGGAGCCTAGGCACAAGCCATCTCAAGGCAATGACTAACCTAAACATCGTTGAACCAATGTAGGAATATAGCATAAGTTATTAATGTTAATGTGATCATATAATAACTAATTAGACTATAGTGGGAGATTCTAGTGTTTATGATGATATAAAGAGAATGATGTGGCATAATTATAAATATTACTGCTACCACATACATGGAATCAACAATCAAACAAGAAATGCTTCATACAAGTATATGAGTAAAAGAAGACTAAATATAACATCTTTATTAATAAAAAAGTCACAAATGCAAAGAGGAATATATGAGCCATGCCTTTCCCAATTTGGAATTGGGAGGAAAAGTGAATCCTTCTACTCCTCCTGAATTTGGGCTATGGACTAGAGGCTCTCCTCTCTACAGCCTAAACTTCTCTAACTACAGAGAATAGTGGATATGATAGAATGAATACTCAAGTGGTGTGTGTGAGAAGTGAGGGAAGGAGGTCCTATTTATAGCTGGAGAAGGGTCGGTCCCCGACACCAAACGCGCGCAAATCAGTCTCCATCGTGATTAGGACACTATAGGGATTCGACACATGGAAGATGACAAAGTTTTGGGCAGATTTTAGCACGATCGAACCACCACATCGGTCGAACAAAAATGTGGAGAAATTCCACTGTGTTTCCTCGGGGTGACTTCCAGGTGGATCCCATTGACTGGTATGAGTGATACACCGTTGGATGGCCTGTGTGTATCTGTCAAGAACCGCCGGTGTCTCATGTACACCGTCTTTCTGGATGAAGTGGGGTATAGAAATCCATTTCTATCCACGCACCTTACACAACCTTTCTTCCCTTTCATTTGTCCTGATAATGTAAATAGTCCGAGATAATCATGCACGGTAATGAATATCATTGCACTTAGCGTGAAATATTCCCGCTTGTACTCATCCCATGTACGTACCCCTTCATTCCACAATTTCGCCATATCTTCCATTAAAGGTTCCAAGAACACATCAATTTCAATTGCGGGTTGTTTTGAACCTTGGATAAGTATGTATAACAAGATATATTTCATTTTGTGACACAACCACGTCGGTAGGTTGTACATCGTTAAGACCACGGGCCATGTGTTGTGTATGCTCCTTTTTTCACCAAATGGATTTGTTCCGTCTGTACCCAAGGCAAACCTTACATTTCTGATTTCCTTTGCAAATTCTGGATATTGAATATCAAAATTTTCCACTACGTTGCATCACTAGGGTGTCGAATATGTTTTTCATTCTTCTTGCACTGCTCGGAATGCCAACACATAAGTTCAGCCTCCCTATGGTTTGAGAACAAACGCTTCAAGGGATCAATTACCGGAAGGTACCACATCACCAAGGCATGAATTTTTCTCTTATTCTTCCCGTCTGCATCACTAGAAGTATCATCATCATCACCTTCAGGACCAATAATAAACTTCTTATTCTTCTGAGACTTTTTCAAGTTGGTAACATACTAGTGATTGTAGTCCTTCTTATATCTGCTGAGACCACAGATGGGGCATCTAGTTGTAAGCTCATGCTCTTTGCAATACATAATACAATAGTTCACACAAGTGTGTATTTTTGTCACACGTAGTGCCATCGGGCAAATAAGTTTTTTCGCTTTATAAGTGCTGCAGTTTATTTGGATTTGGAAGAATTTCTACCATAAGATTCAAAAGATCAGAGAAACTACAATCAGACCATCCGTGTGTGGCTTTCAACTTTAGTAGTTCTAGGATTGCACGCAATGTAGTAAACTCTTTATCATAACCGTTTGATTCATCATATAAAAGCTCTGTCGCCGCATTTTGCAATGTCTCCATTTTACTTAAACCTTTACTTGCTCCCATAGAAGTCAATACATATGGTTCAATCTGACGAAACATTTCCTCACAATCAAACTCATCATCATCATCACCATCTTGATTGTCACTACCATCATTGATATGAACATTATTGTCATCTGAACCTCTCTCATCATCTTTATCCACTTCATGTGTATCTAACTCACCATGATTTGTCCATATTGTGTAGTTTTTTCTTAAACCTCTTTTCACCAAATGAGATTGGATTACTATAGTATCTATCCAAGCAATCTTATTTTTGCAGTCGATACATGGACATAATATGTCATCTATCTTTTGCAACTTCCCATGTCTCTTGGATGCTTCAATAAAATTTGCAACATTATGAATGTACATATGATAGGATCTTGGCAAGTTATACATCCACGATTGATGGTCCATGCTTCAATAACAGATTTTTTGTAAGATTTACAAAATTTGGCAACAGATATTCCCTAAAGGTTTTTTATAAAATGAGTTTACAGAGACATAACAAGCCTGTATCATACGAGTGAATACTGATATCATGTAGGTCTTTATATAAGGGTTCCAAGAAAATTTGTTTCATAATTTTCTCAAGTTCCTAGTGGCCATAATGATTTTTTCAAGTTAGGCTTATTCATTGAAAAATTTCATCGAACACGTGATGTGCTTGTATTCATCTTCAACCTTCAATCCTTCAAATCTACTTCTTGTTCTGTAAAATTCATGGGTGAGCTCAAGGGGAGACTAAACTACATCTTTCAACCTTTAATCATTCAAATCTACTACAAATCTCAAGTGGTGGGGGGGTGGAGGCATATGCAAACACGACAAAATGAAAATGAAAACATAACAAATTAAAAACATGATAGTGAACAAGAAGTCTCTTGTAACCTTTTCTGTGTTCGAAGCTTGATCAACTGATGAATGCAGTATCGGCCGACACACGGTAGAAAATTTCAGCAGTCTGACGGCATTGATTGAAAATCTCCAAGGTTAGGTTTTCTGTGGTGCCCGAGGGGTCTTTATATAGGCGTCGATTTTCACAGGCGGTTTTTAACGAAACAGCTGCCTGTGATAAAAATTAATAAAGTTCAGACGGTTTTTTAGGCGGTTTTTAATTAAGTTCAGACGATACTGAATAACCGCCTGAGAAAAAGATTTTCTCATGCGGTTATTACTTACTAACCGCCTGGTATAATTGCTCGAGCCTGTTATTCAGTTTTATTTTCCCTTGCTTCTTTTTTATTTAGATTCCAATATAAATACTCAAACATGTATATATTTTGCAAATTGGGTCCAAATTTGATGATTCTTTCTTCTATATTTTTGAAAAATTAACATCTACCACCTGGACCAAATATTTTAAAACTTTTATAGCTAACATTGTAATGTTTTGGCAAATATCAAATTAATTTATGCTCACATATTATTCACATTTGTTTATCTCCTAAAAAAAGGGATCCTTCATTTAAATTGGTTTGTACGAACATATTTGTATTATTTATACATGTTTGAATTTTTTTAACATTTTTAAACCATTCCAACATGTCGAAATTCAAATTATCCATTATTCTAACCAAATGCTCATATACATATGAGGCATTCATCAAATTTTGAGCACACATTGATTCAAAAAAATTTAAAAAAAATCTGAAAAAATTCATAGAGGTTGGTATGATGACTAAAATGGTCCACTGAAAAACTAAATGAAAAAATCATTATTTTCATCGAGATAGAAAAATGACAAATAGCAATTGTTATATGTTTTTTATGTTCTGACCAATTTAAAAGGCTTTATGAAGTGAAATTTAATTGTAACCTTTAATACTCAATCATATTACAAGAAAGTGGAATTTGTGCTTTTGAAAGGCCCCATATTTAATCAATATTATTAATTAATCTTACATAAAGTTCTTCTCAGGCGGTCGGTACTGAATAACCGCCTGAGAAAAAGATTATCTCAGGCGGTTGTTACGTACCAACCGCTTGGGATAATTGTTCAAGCCTGTTCTTCAGTTTTCTTTTTCCTTGCTTCTTCTTTATTTATATTCCAATATAAATACTCAAACATGTATATATTCTACAAATTGAGTCCAAATTTGATGATTCTTTCTTCTATATTTTTCAAAAATTAACATCTACCACCTGGACCAAATATTTTAAAACTTGTACAGCTAACGTTGTAATGTTTTGGTAAATATCAAATTAATTTATACTCACATATTATTCACATTTGTGTATCTCCTAAAAAAGTGATCATTCACTGAAATTGGTTTGTATGAACATATTTGTCTTATTTATACATGTATGAATTTTGTTAAACTTTTTAAAGCATTCCAACATGTCAAAATTCAAATTATCCATCATTCTCACCAAATGCTCATATACATATGAGGCATTCATCAAATTTTGAACACACATTGATTCAAAAAAATTTAAAAAAATCTGAAAAATTGACAGAGGTTGGTATGATGACTAAAAAGGTCCATTTAAAAATAAAATGAAAAACATTATATTCATCAAGATAGAAAAATGACAAATAGCAATTGTTCTATGTTTTTTATGTTCTGACCAATTTCAAAAGCTTTATTAAGTGAAATTTAATGGTAACATTTAATACTCAATCATATTACATGAAAGTGGAATTTGGGCTTTTGAAAGGCCCCACATTTAATCAAGAATATTAATTAAGATTACATAATGTTCTTCTCAAGTGGTTGGTACTTAATAACCGCCTGAGAAAAACATTATCTTATGCGGTTATTACTTATTAACCGTCTGGGATAAGTAAATCTTCTCAAGCGTTTATTAAGGGCCAACCGCCTGAGATAATCATCTTCTCAGGCGGTTGGTTCTTAATAACCGCTTGTGAAGATAGGAGTCTATATATATCCCTCGCTGCGTTGGAAAAACCTAACCCGGGCGAGATCACTTAGACGTCGTCAGCCTGCCAAAATTTCATTTTCCGCAAAGTCTTTGTCGCTCTTGCCGCCGAGCTTCGCCATCGCCCCCGAGCTTCGCCGTCGCCGCCGAGCTTCACCAGTGTCCATTTGCTTCACCCTCGCCACTTCCAGGTACGCCGATCTTTGCCCTCGCCGTCACCCCCAAGCTTTACGGTAAACCCTAAACCCTTCGACCTTCCCTCCTCCGTCCCCGTGCTGCCTCCCTCCTCGCCCTCGCCGCCGACTGAGTCAAATGGTGCCTTGCGTAGATTTTCTTCGTTAGGGTTCGGGAATTCGAAAAGGGTAGGCATCCTGGTGGTGGTGGACCACGGTGTTAACGCACAACACCTTTGACGCGTTCATTTGGTTTCATGTACGAGACACAGTTTGTCGATCTTGTTTTGGTGCCAAATCGCGGTCTTAGTATTAGGGTTCGCACATGATAAACTATGCTGATAGTTTTTGGTTAGGTACAATCTCTTGCTGTCTTGCCCCTGAATTAGTTTCCTGCACCTTTGTTATTATGATTCTCTTGATTTCACCATTACCATGGCGCTGCTGTACATAATTCAGTGAATTACGAAGTACTTATGTGCATGCTATAGCTCTCTGGATTGGAATAATAGGTGGAGTATTTTTATGGGTTAAGGATTTATGAAATTTGGAAGAACATTGCAGCTGCAAATTACGCTTGATTTGAAGAATTTTGTGTTCGTTTCCTCCAGCACATGGCTGCTACTAACACTCCTTCTGGTTGCCTTTGCATGTCGTTAAGACAATTTATCAGTAGTAGTACAATGTATATACAAGCATGCTGATTCATGCATTTTACGTGTCGTGCAACATTCAATGTGCATTATTTTCCAATTTTTCATCATCACGATTTATTCACATTAGTTGTAGATCATGGATTGAGGTGCACAGTACATTAATCATGAAGGATTGACGAAACAGACAAATGTAATATGTAATATTGGTTTTGAGCCTTGATATGATATGATAGTAATACCAAATCTGTATGCCATAAATTTGTATGCCATAGAATGGCGGTGGGATTACTGTGACTTTAATTCCCCTATTGAATATACAATAGGATCGTTTTTTGCTTGTTGAATACTGTCAATAGGTTTCTATGCCAAAATAATTATGTGATTCGATAAAGTTCTTCTGATCACACGGGTATAAAATGATTTCTTGTGTTTCATTTTATCTTTTGGCTTTGATTGATACATCAGGAAATTTTGTTTGATTTTATCTGCGTTGGAAATATCTAACCCGGGCGAAATCACTTAGACGCCGTCAGTCGCCTCAAACCCTAGAATGGATCTTGGTCAATCATCTTGGTCAGTCGCCTTAAACCCTAGAATGCCTTACCAAACCCTAGAATGCTTCCATCTTTTTCTTCATGCAATACTTCATGTAGAGTTAATATGCCATTCATTATATTTTTTGTCGTATTAGTTCTAGCATGGAAAGCCCTAAGAAGACTGGTGCTGGTAGTAACAATAAAGAAGGCAATATGGAGTTTAGTGACTCAAGCAGTTCAGGCACCTTTCACAGTCCATCAGATCCATTTTCGAATATAAAAATTAAAAAAACATCAGTGGATCTCAACCCGAAATATGATCTTGTCAACGAGGTATGGGTCACGAATCTTAACTTCAGGAATTCAAGTTATGTTGGTTGTCAAGTATAAGAAGTCTTATAATTCTTTTCAACCTAGATTAATTGCGAAGACAACGAGGTGACTTCGGCTCTTAAAACCACAGAAGGTTCTCCAATGGATGAATCCTCAGGTTCACTCAAGGGAAATGAGGGCATCGAGGTCCCAATAAGGGTCCATTGGACCGCATCATGTACATAACAAGGGTCGGTCCAGGTGGGCTTCCACAAGAACCACTAGATTCAGTTACCAAGTACCTCAATGCATGCGGTTTTCTTGTTAGAGAGCTCGTGCCGATCAAAACCGAGAATTGGAAAAAATTACCTAAGGAGACCAAGAATGAGTTGTGGGAAAGGATAAAGCAACAATTAGAGTTCCTGAAAGGCACGAAAGAAGTTGTAAAGAAAGCAGCATTGGTCTCTTGCGGCAAGAAGTTTCCTGGCCGGAAGAGTGAAATGAATGCTTATGTTAAGGTCAATAAGGTCCCTAGCCCAAGGAAGATGGGAAAAATCACACAAGCTCAGTGGCAAGAATTTGTTCTTAAAAGACCACACTTGATGCTAAATCCTTAAGTGCAACTAGGTCAGAGCTTGTCAAAAAGAACAAATACCATCATCGCTTGGGGTCCGCCGAATATGCCCCCAAAGTCCAGAAATGGTATAAGATATTAGACGAAATTACCAGTAAGGGCAATCCTCACCCGTTAGAAGGTTGCGATAAGAGAACTCAGTGGTGGGTCTTTGCTCGGTCAGGTTTGACCAGCGAGGGAAAACTTGAAAAGCCTGACTATGTGTATGAAGTAGAGCACAAAATGAAAGAAGTAATTGAAAAGCAACAGAAAGGTCTCTTCAAGCTGAAGAGGGAGAATGACCAACTTACCGCTATCCTAGGAATCCCTGAACACAGTGGACAGGTTCAAGCAATCTATTCTCAAATGTCTTGGCTAGATGGTTTCCCGAAAGATAAAGAGACATATAGAAGACGTGATAAGTTCAAGAAAACACTTGATGAAACGATTGCTCAGAAGGTCTAAGGAAAATGTGCAAGAAATAATAGAACAACTTAGACAATCAGGACAATTAGTGGCACCGAGTACAACGATGGTTCCCGTGCCAAAGGAGCATTTGGTATCTCCAACTGCCTACCCTAGCAGCGTAGGTTCTGTGCCAGGCTCGGGGTCAACTCATATGTTCGCTGTCAATGATATTGCTAAGGACAGATCTTGTCGTCTTCTTGTCCTAACTGGCAGAGCAAAGAACAAAACGAAACAGGTTGCCACTGCTACGGTAAAGCCTGATCGTGACTTCAACGGCAATCCACTTCCATTGTATTATGTTGTGGTGCAAGTTCTTCAGATCATTGATAATGATTATGAAGATTATGAAATAGACCACATCACACATGAGGGCATCGCAACTCTAGGGCAGACTGTCAACAAATTAATCCTTTGGCACCGACACGATATTGTGTTGGACGATGAGCCGATTTCTAGCCCAGTCGCATCTCAAAATACTACAACCCCATCTTCTAAGGCAAAAGCCCAGGAAGATCCACTCCCAGTCCCGGAAGATCCACTCCCCCTATGTCTCAGCAAGGATGATAGTAACCTTGCTAGTATATATAACCAAGAGCAACAAGTTGGACAAAAACTTCAAGCAATGACAGAGCAAGCTGTTGCTAGTATAGAGCAACCAGTTGAGCAACAGCTTGAAATAGTACTAGAGCCAGCTGCTGGGAGTAAAGAGCAATCAGTTGAACAATAGTTTCAACAACAAGCCAGTGTCCAACTTCCAACGACTACTCCTTGATCATCAGTGCTTATCAAAGTTAGCTCATACAAAATTAAGAAACCTTCATCAGAAGTGTCAAAGTATTTGGAAAATATGAAGGAAAATATTAGAAAATCGAGTGCATCTCGTTCTTCTCATGAGCCAGCATTAGAAGATATCGAGGAGTGGTAAGAAGATGATGTCATGTATAATCGGCCGATGGCTTTAGTTACACCAGGAGATCCAATATACAAGCTTGAGGATGTTCCTCCTAAATTTGAGAATGGGAAGCCATTCATGACATCTGTACAACTTAGCAAACAACCTGCCCCGCTCAAAAGAATGCATGAGTGGTACATCACTGCCAGCACAAAATATGATCTTTCTTGCATCATATTTCGTGTTCTAAAAGATGCATTCTGGAGCACTGGAGCAGATAAATGAGTCATTTTATTTGAAGAGTTGCATACCCTTTTCTATCGGGGCGTGCTCGAAATCATCATGCTACTCGTCTGGTGCTTGTAAGTGCCTCTAATATTTTGCATTTGCTTTTCTTACTACACGCATACACATTTCATGAGATTATAACAATTCTAGACATCTTCAATAGGATGCAATACATGGATAATGAAAAGATGAAACGCAAGACAGGTATCCTTAACCCTACACGGATTGCAAAGACGCAGTTCGACGTCAAGGCGAATCGAGACTCGGTACAGTTCAAGCACATGAAAAAAAAGAATTTGAAAAACCAATCGCAGAACTTAGGAAGGATAGAAGGCTAGAAGTTGCAGCTTACATAGGACATGCAATGTTTAACTTTGTCAGAGACAGCAAGGACCTCGTAAAGGCTCTGTACGACCTCGAGTAAGTTCGACACATGACATTGAAATAGCAATTATTTCTAATTGTTAACACGTGTATTTATATGTGTGCAATAATCAATACATAGTGATCTTCATCAAGCCAATGCAGGGTTTGGCAACAGTCTTGGACTCAGCCGATTACCTACAAGATCGTTACAAAGATTTCCTTTCCATTTTGAAATTGTACGTTTATTTGATACTTTTAATTTACACACATTTAGAATGTGTTGACAAGTTTTATATGACATTTCTTGTATTACATCGCTTGGCGGTTTTACGCATAACAGATTGGTGGTCAGATACCTCCTAATACGAATGCATTGGACATTAAAACATATTATGCTTGTCCGAAGCAGCCTGCTGGGAGTGTCTTATGCGGGTATTATGTATGCGAGCATCTTCGAACCGCCAGCGAATATAGAGTGAATCGTGAGGATGTAAGTTATCCTTAATGCCAATATCTTATTTTCTTACTTTTGACTTTCATTATTTTCAGATTTTGATTCCAACTTCAAAATTCAATTGCTCATAGTACAACTGCTCCAAAAATTCCAAATAAATTCCTGTATACTCTCACTTTGATCTGTACTTTGAGATTATTCAAACCAATACATTCTAAACCTTGTTATGTGTTTCATTGCAGAACATGAAGAACGTGAACGAAAAATGGCTGGTTTGTAGAAGTATGACTGGTGGAGGAGCTGACAAGATTGCTGTTGGATTGTGTCAATTCGTGCGTCGCAAAATTTTGCACAAAAGAGGGGAGTTCTTTGATGAGAATGGTGCAATAGCTGATGTACCAAAACTTTGCCACTATGCCAATAGAAACAATTTTTAGTGAAACTTGTAAATTATGATATGACTTGTATGTTTAACTTGTACATATGTATATTATTTTAGTGAAATTGACTTCTGTGAGATGACTTCTGTGATTATATTGTTTACTTCTGTGATGATATTGTTGGCTTCTGTGGTTATATTAAATTTACATGGAAATTAGAAATAACAGCAGGTAGTACTGCATAGGGTATACCTTATCACATGTGGTTATTTACCTACAGCTAGACCTGCCTGTGAAATATCATTTTCACAAGCGGCTAGATATAGGTAAAGAACCATCTGTGATAACCTAATTGTCACAGGCGGTTATTGTTATGGTACAAACCGGCTGCGATAAACTGTCTCCACAGGCAACTTGTCGTAGGTAAAGATCCACCAGTGATAACACAATTATCTCAGACAGTTATATATGATGCACGACCCGCCCATGATAATATGTCTTCACAAGCGGCTAGCCTGAGTAAAGAACAGCCTGTGATAATATGTCTTTATAGGCGGTTTCACTTCTTCGCCTGTGAAATTGCATATTATCACAGGCTCTTCGTTTCAGACGGTTTTAGAAACTGCGTGTGATAATACGTTTGGAGCCACCTGTGATGAGGATTATTGTAGTTGTGACTACGGCATACTCTACGATCTATGAGCTGCGACATTCTCTATTCGCTCTCCCAATTTTCGGTCCACAACGCCAAATACAATCGATGTTCTCTTCCTCTCGACAAAAGCGAAAAGGAGTCCGTGCCAGAACCCCAGAAAACGTCCGCTGCTGTTGCCGAGGCAGACAGAGAGATTCCCGCACATTTCCTCGGGAGCTGTGTTGGCCCGACGTGTCCATCCGGAACCGGGCGGCCGCCGACAGCCCAATCGAAATGATCTCACCAACATGGCTTCGTTTTTCGTATGGCTCGCTGCCGCACCGGGTAGTAGGCCCCACCGTTCTCTGCGTCCGATCAATCAGCGCCGCGCGCGGCATGTCGTCAATGAACACAAGAGTAAACTTGCGAAGAAAAGGAGAAAGTATTGAGTTCATAGCGCATTGGAATACTTTCGGCACATTCGTGAGGCCGAACTGCATCACCTTGAACTGCAAATGGCCGCTATGCATCTTAAATGTTGTCTGAAACTCCTCCCCTTCATGGATTCTGATCTGATTGTAGCCGCATTTCATGTCCAGACTTGTGAAGAAGCTGGCACCGACAAGCTAATCCAATATTTATTTAACCAACGACATAGGAAAGTTGTTCTTTCTCGTAAGAACATTCAATTTCCGACAGTCCACACAAAAGTGCGATGTACCATCTTTTTTTGCTCTAACAACATGGGGCTTGTAAATGGACTCACACTTTCTTCGATCAATCCAGAGCGTAGCTAGTCTGCCACTTGACATTCGATTTTGTCCTTATGATGTAGAAAGTACCGATAAGGCTTTGCATTCACTGGATAAGCTCCAGGGATCAGGGTGGTGGCATGATCGAAAACTCGATGAGGTGGTAACCCCTTTAGCTCTTCAAACACAATACAAATTCCTTCAGCAAATCACTGACTGAATCCTCCCTTGCACACCCTTTTTCAGTTTCTAAAGTCTGCTCACAGTGCTACAATACTGCAAAAGACCCATCATTGTTGGCGATCACCTTACCAAGCTGAGCAGCTGCCACCTCCTTAAGTAGTGCAATTCGTGGTTAGGGTTGTCAACGAGCCGAGCTCGAGCTCAGTAAGAAATCAAGCTGAGCTCGACCCGAGCCCGAAATCTGATCGATCCTATAGTCAAGCTCGAGTTCGGCTCGATAAGACTCGTTTAAATAGTTAGGCTTGGTTGAAGCTCGTTAAAAGATCGAGTTCGAGCTTGAGAAGCACATTTAAATAATAAAAATAAATAATAGCTAAGAGGAAAGTGTTAACAAATAATATTTACAAGATATAATGTATCTAAACGAGCCTTATCGAGCTTAACGAGTTCGAGATCGTTAGGCTCGCGACCTTGAGATATAGCTCGAGTTTTGCTCATTTATCTGTTGAGATGAGCTCTAACCGAGCTTTTAACGAGCCGAGCTCGAGTAGCTCATGAGCCTCGAGCTTTCTTGACAGCCCTATTCGTAGTCAATCTCCCTTTAGCTTAACACTGACACCCCCTTTTATGAACTCCAACTCCTTAGCCGCCCAATTACACCTCATCGAGCTATGTATTTTGAGTTAGTCATACCCCAAGACTGTGTCATATGATCTGAGCTGCAAGACCATATCCCTTACAAACGTGTTCTCTCTACACCACCACATTCGACCTGTGGGACCTAAGTTGTGCACCTGAGTTGATCTCCGCTTGGTAACTTGACACAGACTAGTTTACAAGTGTGAGGACCAGGGTCCCGACATTCCAAGAATCACATTGGTTGGTGTCGTGCGATGCGACATCCAATAGCAAAACATAGGAAGAACACATACACATAACATAAGTGAGCATGTTACATTATACTAAGATTTTTATACAAAAGTGCTTAGAACAACAGAAGTTTTCATAATACTCTCTTGAACCTATACTACAACAGCAGCGGTTGTATCTAACCCTGCGGATACACCACTCTAGCAACACCGAAGATAGCAGCGACGTCCATGGCTTCCATTTGGCTATATACACCGAAGAGGGCAAAATCTAGAAATATGTCATAGCTAATTACCTACAAAACTTATATAAATGCAACTATTAGCACAAGGTTCAATAAGACTTAACTGTCTCACCTAAAAATATGAAACTCTACATGTTGGAAACATAAGACTAAAATTTAAACTGCAATAAGTAAATGTTTGCTAATAGTAGATCCTTCTTTCAGTTTATTAATAGCATGTGAAGTTGTTTAAAATCATAACTTTAGTTCTCTTCTACAACTACATCAATCAAGTTGCTTAACCATACAACAGGTTCATCCAGTTCCCAGTTGTTGCTACGTTACGGTGTAGTGAACAAGTATGCTCCCTTCCGCGATTGACGACGATTCGAATCAAGAAACATCCGACTTGCACACACATGCTTATCTGAAACAGGTGATCAACCAATTTCGTTAATGCCATGTATGACAACCTTTAACAAGACATCCAAGTATTGAATCGATCCCTCCATCCTAGAAGCAAGCCCCACCTATGGGTAAAGTTGTGGTGGACTCTACTCTCCTGTCGACGTGGCTATCTGGGACAGTGGGGTATGCCTCAACACCCAGGTTAACAAGTTACATCAGTTTTCTGGGTCCCATAAAGCTAGTATGCATTCGATACATTTTCAAACTTGTCTAATAGAGCAGCACATGGCACAATTCTTAATCAACACAGGCAGTAACTATGCTCACAGAACCACGTTCATGAGCATCCTAGTCTTCCCGCCCGGTCTCAGATTAACTATTAAAGTGAACCAATGTCAAAACTGCCCAATTGATATCACTTTACCAAGTTCACCAGTGGGTCATCGCCTACTCGAGTTATATCATTCCATCCATTTCCTCAACTTAATTCGAACCATTTCATCAACTTAGCATAGCATCTTTAATCATGTAAATTCCTATTCTACCCATATACTCCAGCAATTCAGGGGTCTTGTATGTGGATTATCCTACATCACTAGAGTTAATGCATCATTCCATTGTAACCATCATATATATTATAAAAGCAAAATGTGTTAACAAATTAAATGCAACCCGGGCTTGCCTTAGGTTGCGACTAGTTAAATGTCAATAGTCAGGGGCTTGATCTTCCAGATGCCGCTTCTCGCTCCTCCTTTTTTTTCTTGCTCTTACTACTGCTTGAGCAAATCTTGTTTTTACTGTTGCTTGGGCAAATCCTGTTCTTACTGTTGCTTGGGCAAATCTTGTTTGCTGTGGGGTCCACGCTAGTCCTTCTCCTCCGAGTCGTGCTCCTCTTTCGATTTTCTTCGTCATGGATCCTACCGATATTAATATGCATCGCAAAATATAATTTAACCATTTAGCATGTAAAGCTGTTTAGCAATTAACAGAAAGTTCATAAATCAGTAAGGGAACAGAAATGAGGTTCTCGCTGAGCTCTCAAAGAATGTTAAGAAATGAGGTTCTTGCTGAGCTCTTCCTGGATTTCATAAATCATAAGGACAGTTTCTTGATTCATTTTACTCAACTTGATTATGAAAGAATTCATTCATATGCTTTTCTAATACGCTTAAGGATGGGGATTTGAAGTGCTAATGATTCATTAGACAAATGGTTAAGATGAAGGAATAACCTCTGCAATTATGAGATGGATATACCACATCCAAAATCCTAAATGTTGCTAAAGAGATTTAGTAAGATTCATAAGCATTATACTTTTAGTAAATCAATATGTTGATAAGATTTATCAAGTACCCTTGATTAAGCAATTCTATGATGTTCTGAGCAACAAATTGTCATGAGTGAATTGCTAGACATGGAGGATATGTTGAGGAAGGTTTTCACCAATTTATAAGATTTATAGAGTTATTGTTAACTTTCTATAGTTAAATTTACAAAGAGCACTTAAGAATTATGGTTCAAGTTTTTCATGTCTAACTGTCCTGAAAATTTTACCGTGATGTCTAGAGATGATAGGGAGATTATCAGAATTTTCTCGGAATTTTCTAAAGTGTGGAGCTTGCAGAAGAATTATTCCATGGTTTAAGCTTCTCAGATTTTTATAGAAACTTATAGAGATTTTCATGTCAATTAAACTATTCTACAGCAAATTTAATATCATAAGGAGTTCATAGAAATTTGTTTCACAGTTTTAGAAGTTTTCTACGAATTTCTGTGATTTTTATAATTTTGTATACTTTTCTGGATTATTTTTGCTAAAAGAAAAGAATAACTGACAGCCTGGTCCTACATGCGCCAGCTCCACCAGGCAGAAGCGAGCCACAACGTGGGCCACGGGTTTAAAGTTGAGTTGACACAATGGATCTTGATGCCACATAAGTTCAGCACCATATCTTTCAAGAGGCTGACGCGCGAGACCCAGTCCATCTTCTTCTACCTCCAGATCACTCTTCATGGGCGGCGGCAACAGCAGTGCCGCTCGCCTGGGTTGAGTCCCCTTGCACTAACCACCATTAGCATGGTCGCTAGAGCTTTATTCGGCACGAGGAACTACTTGGTGAGGTCGTGTTGCGCCGGTGATGGTCGGAAACCAGGGGCGGCGGGCGGCATTCTTGCACCAAACTTCAGCGACGTCGTACACGGTGTACACGACATGAAACGGGTCGGGAAAAATGGATACAGCTTCGGGTGCGACGGAGAACACCGGCGTCGATCACACTTGAGCTGGATGACGTGGAATGCGGGCTCGACGGTGGAGGGAAGCTCGTACCAGTAATAGCGGCAGCGAGATCTAATAATCTGACGTGTAGACTCAAACATTTTCCAATTGGAGTAATCTTAGGGTGCGTTTGGTTCGAAGACAAAGAGGGATGAGATGGATCAATCCCTATTTTTAGGGATGGGTTGGTCCCATTTTGCTGTTTGTTTAGAGGGATCGGATGAGCCTTGTTTCTTGTTTGATTGAAGGGGCAAAGAGGGATGAGAATAAACGGTGTGTACGGTTCGTTAGCTGCCAGTCATTTTGAGCATTTCATCAAACATCTACTATGCATGGACTTGACAAGCTGACAGTCAACACTTCGACCACGCATTAGCAGCAATCAGTCGAAACAAACAGAATAGAGGCGAGGCCACACTGAACTCCTGACCACACGTTAGCAGCAATTAGGCCAAATCGAGGCCATGCTGAACTCCCCGTCGAACAGAACGGAAGTCGCCCATCATCGAATAGAATGGTGATGCTGAACCCTGGCCACCATCGTGAAGTCGCTCATCGTCGGCCTCGTCACGTCCGCCAACGTGACGTCGCCCTACGTCGGTCGCCAGAGCGACGCTGCCCATCGCCCGCCAGCGCGACACCGTCCTTCACCGGTCGAGCCCTGGCCGCAGCGTGACACCGTTCTTCGTCGGTCCCAGCCCTTTGCTAGGCGCGCCTTGGCCACCAGCGCGACATCTCCCTTCGCCAGTTGCCATCGCGACACCGCCCACGCATGGAGCTGGGATAGCTTCAGGCGCTTCCTCAGTGAGCACCACACGTTCTTGCACACGGCCTCCTCCTTGGAGAGGTACAGTCGATTGATGGTGCTCTACCATTGAGACAGAGATGGTGCGGGAGGCCTTGCGGCGCAGCGGAGAGGGAGAGAAGTGTTGGAATATTTGGGCGTAGGCCCAACTATTCTCTATTGAATTCCAAAGGTGTAAAGGAGGCATTAATTCCACATTGACTATTTGAGGAGCGTAGCACTTATTTATAAGGAAAGCTATTTTCTATGTGTGGAATATGTGAGAGAAGGATGGCTATAGTCACAAACAAATCACACGCACGTGCGCGCACGTATTCGCGTATTTTTGCGTGAGTTAACGTGTGACTTGTGACTTGCGACGTGGCGACTGGCGCAGTAAATCTGTTCTCTCTCTTTTTGAAAAAACTGACACTAATATGACTTTAATTTGCTGTAATTCGTGGCACTTTATAAGTCAGTTTCTGGAAAAATAATGGTTTGCAGTAACTGATGCAATTATGCTGCAAATATTGAATTTTATTGTCTTCAGTTACTAGAGCCTAATTGTGCTGCTTTACTGTATACTTAATTTTTTCAGTTACTAGAGTCTGTCACTATATATACAGAATGAGTGCCTTCATTCTAAAACACAGAGGTGAACAGACTCACTAGTCCACCGTGTTGAGCGTCAGCTACAGGCTAGTCCATCCCTCCTGTCGGCGTGTCACCGACGTGTGGGAGAGCAGTGTCTCCGAAACCACGTCCCACTTGAAGAATCTGCATGGATTGGGACGAATCAGGTTTTTGGGTTGCGTTTGCGCGACTGCTCGATAGAAGATCTGCTTCATCTACAGTCTTCTTCACACTCCTCTCGTCATTTTTCAAGCTGGAAGCGTCAGCACGGTAAGTAAAGATGAGTTTTCTATGCATGAGTATGATAGATATAATTTGCTTTATTTGCATGTTGGTGTTCATGTTTTGTGGACTATCTGTCATGCGTACTGTTGTAATTTTAGGAATTAATTTTATCTTTAAAGTGCATTGTTTTCTAACAATCCAAAAACCTGATAGGCACTTTAAGATGGGTAATAGCTTTGCTGATGCGATGAAACCTGAGAAGTTCGCTTGCTCGAACTTTAAGAGATGGGCTACAAAACTTGACTTGTGGCTCACTGCTATGGACATATCTTATGTTCTAAAGTCTGTAGATCAACCCATGACTGTTGAGAAATAGGCTGAGTTTGATAAGGCTAATGTGATGGCACTGGGTTGTATTTTAAGTGTGCTGTCCGACAAACTGTGTGATTATTATATGACTCATAAGAGCGCAAAAGAGCTTTGAGAGGCTATCAAACACAAGTACGGTGCGTCGGATGCTGGACATGAGTTGTATGTCATGGAGCGCTACAACGATTTTAAGATGGCAGACAACCGTTCAGTGGTTGAGCAGGCTCATGAAATACAACTTATTGTCGGAGAGCTCCAACAACTTGGACTAAATTTGCCTGATCGATTTGTGGCTGGGGGCATTATTGCCAAATTACCTCCATCTTGGAGGGGATTTGCCACATCTCTGAAACATAAGAGACAGAACATTTCCATTGAGGATTTGTTGGCTTCTCTTGATGTGGAGGAGAAAGCTCGGGCAATAGATGGTGCGTCCAAGGTGCATGAAGGACAGTCCAGTGCTAATGTCATGCAACATGCTGGACCAAAGAAAGGGAAAAATAAAGTTGTACACACCACCAACTTCAAGATAAAGGAGAAGAAGAAGATAAACATGTCTGAGGTTGAATGCTATGTCTGTGGTAAGGTTGGGCATTTTGCCAAAAAGTGCACAGACAGGAAAGGCAAGAAAACTCAGCAAAAATCTGCCAACATGGTTATTAGCGATGCTGCAACAGCAGGGTATGGTAATACATATACTGTTTTAACAGCATGTCAACCTACTGAATGGTAGATTGATACAGGGGCTAATATCCATATTTGTGCTGATGTATCTATGTTTTCTTCTTATCAGGCTACCCACGGTGCCTCCGTCCTGATGGGAAACGGCTCACGTGCTTCTGTTCATGGTGTTGGTACGGTCAGTCTGAAGTTCACTTCGGGAAAGATTGTGCAGCTAAAGAACGTGCAGCATGCCCCCTCAATAAATAAAAATCTCGTCAGTGGCTCTCTGTTGTGTCGACACGGATTTAAGTTGGTGTTTGAGTCTAATAAAGTAGTCGTGTCAAAATGTGGACTCTTTATTGGAAAAGGCTATGACAGCGGAGGCTTGTTCCGTTTTTCCCTTTCCCATTCTAGTAGCTCTGTGGTGAATTTTTTGAATAAAGATGATGAAGCGAGTGTTTGGCACTCGCGTTTATGTCATATAAATTTTGTATGCATGTCACGGCTATCTACCTTGAATTTAATTCCTAAAATTCCTATAGTGAAAGGTTCCAAGTGTCAAGCTTGTGTGCAAGCTAAACAGCCAAGAAAACCTCACTTTGCTGTTGATGAACGAAATACGACACTTTTGGAACTCATTCATTCCGACCATTGTGAAATGAATGGCATATTAACTAAGGGAGAAAAGAAATACTTAATGACATTTATTGACTATTCAACTCGTTACTGTTATGTGTATTTACTTAAATCAAAGGATGAGGCATTAGATCACTTTAAAATCTATAAGGCTGAGGTTGAGAATCAACTAGAAAGAAAAATCAAGAGAATTAGATCTGATTGTGGGGGAGAGTACTTCTCCAATGAGTTCATCCAATTTTGTGTTGAGAATGGAGTTGTACATGAAAGAACACCACCCTATTCACCTCAATCAAATGGGGTTGCCTAGAGGAAAAACCGCACTCTAACAGACTTGGTGAATGCCATGTTAGAAACTGCTGGTTTATCTAAGGAATGGTGGGGGGAGGCAGTTTTGACTGCAAACTATGTACTAAATAGAGTTCCCACTAAAAATAGTGAGAAAACTCCATATGAAGGCTGCAAAGGAAGAAAACCATCTCTTTCTTACCTGCGCACATGGGGATGTTTGGCTATGGTAAATATACCAATAGTTAAAAATCGTAAACTCGGACCTAATATTGTTGATTGCATCTTTATTGGTTATGCTTCGAATAGTCCTGCTTATAGATTTTTAGTAATCAGATCTGATTCACCACTTGTACTTGTTGATACAATAGTTGAATCCAGAGATGCCACATTTTTTGAAAGTATTTTTCCTATGAATGATGCACGTAATTCATATGGTCATACGCATGACACAAATTATCCTTCATTCGAAACCTTAGAACAACCTCTTCTTACACCATCAGAAAATCTATTACAGCCGTATGATGGAGAAAACAATGAAACAACTCATAGAATGAGCAAGAGACAGAGGATCCCAAAATCCTTTGGTGATGATTTCTTTGTTTATCTTGTGGATGATACACCCAGATCCATCCATGAGGCGTTTGCATCTCTTGATGCAGACGATTGGAAGGAAGCAGTCCGTAGTGAGATGGAATCCATCATGACTAACGGAACTTGGGATGTAGTGGATCGTCCATTCAGTTGTAAAACGATTGGGTGTAAGTGGGTGTTCAAGAAAAAGCTTAGGCCTGATGGTACTACTGAGAAGTACAAGGCCAGACTGGTGGCGAAAGGTTATACACAAAAAGAAGGAGAAGACTTCTTTGATACTTACTCACCCGTTTCTAGAATGACAACAATTCGGGTACTTCTTTCTTTGGCTGCCTCACACGGTCTTCTAATTCATCAAATGGATGCGAAGACGGCTTTCCTTAATGGAGAGTTGGATGAGGAGATTTATATGGATCAGCCAGAAGGATTTGAGATATCCGGTAAAGAGAATAAGGTGTGTAAGTTAAAGAAATCTTTATACGGTCTTAAACAGGCACCAAAGCAGTGGCATGAGAAATTTGATTGTACCATGACACAAGCAGGCTTTGTTGTCAATGAGGCTGATAAATGTGTATATTATCGATATGGTGGGGGTAGAGGAGTGATCATGTGTTTCTATGTCGATGATATATTAATTTTTGAAACTGATATTGATGTGATAAATGAGGTTAAATCTTTTCTGTTCCAAAAATTTGATATGAAAGACTTAGGGGAGGCTGATGTTATCTTAAACGTCAAGCTGATAAGAAATGAGAATGGGATTACTCTCTTACAGTCCCATTATGTTGAGAAGGTCTTGAGCCATTTTGGCTATTTGGACAGCAAGCCTTCACCAACACCATACGATCCTAGTATAATTCTTCGAAGAATAAAAGACTAGGAAGAGACGAACTGAGATATTCTCAGATTATTGGTTCGCTCATGTACCTAGCTGGTGCTACTCGACCTGACATTTCTTTTGCAGTTAGCAAATTGAGCCGGTTTACTGCTAATCCAGGAGATGATCATTGGCGCACGCTTGAGCGAGTTATGCGCTATTTATGTGGTACAATGAGCTATGGACTTCACTATACAGGAGACCACAAAGTTTTAGAGGGTTATAGTGATTCCAATTGGATTTCTAATGCTGATGAGATAAAGGCAACAAGTGGTTATGTCTTTACTCTTGGAGGAGCAGCTGTCTCATGGAGGTCTTGTAAACAGACTATTTTGATGAGGTCAACCATGGAGGCAGAACTTATAGCATTAGATACAGCTTCTGTAGAAGCAGAGTGGCTGAAAGAACTCTTGATGGATTTACCAGTGGTGGAAAAACCAATTCCTCCAATTCCTATGTACTGTGACAATCAAACAGTTCTTGCGAAGGTGTCATGTACAAAGGATAATATGAAATCATCAAGACTTGTGAAAAGACGGTTAAAATCTGTCAGAAAATTGAGAAACTCCGGAGTGATAGCCATTGATTATGTTCAAACGGCGAAAAATCTGGCAGATCCGTTTACAAAAGGTCTATCAAGAAAATGTGATAGATAGTGCATCGAAGGAGATGGGATTGAGACCCACGTGACTTATACACTGCGGTAACCCAAACCTATGTGATCGGAGATCCCGTGAATTAGAATTTGGGAAGAACAAGCTGTATGTATAACTAGGAGAGTATATAACTATGTAGTACCCACTCCAGTGAGGATGCAACACTCTCCATTCTGTAAGGAAAGCTGACTTTAAGTCTTAATGTGTTTGGAGGCTATAGTGCGAGATACTGTCCTACAGAGTATTCTTGTACGAACACACCTATATGAGCTTATTGTTGGTCACAGTCTGTGAGATTTGGGAATTCTCTAAGAAGCTCATGAAAGAGACACGGGAGTATGACTTATAGGCTCCACCCGAGGACTGGCCCAATAGGCGCCTAGTACCAGTTTGGTCTTTAAATGAAACCGTCTCACGCAAAACTACCAATTCAAGGCATAGTCCATTGTGTAGTTGTGAGATGGCAGAATTTATAGATCTAGATGGATGTTCAACCGAATAGGTCTCTATCGTTAAACTGATATATCAAATAACATTGTGGACATATGACAAGTAGTGTCAGCTATGCCTTTGGAATTTGGTAGGGATTGTTAGAATATTTGGGCCTAGGCCCAACTATTCTCTGTTGAATTCCAAAGGTGTAAAGGAGGCATTAATCCCACATTGACTATTTGAGGAGAGTAGCACTTATTTATAAGGGAAGCTATTTTCTATGTGTGGAATATTTGAGAGAAGGATGGCTATAGTCACAAACAAATCACACGCACGCGCGCGTAATCGCGTATTCGCGTATTTTCACGTGAGTTAACGTGTGACTTGTGACTTGCGGCGTGGCGACTGGCGCAGTAAATCTGTTCTCTCTCTTTTTGATAAAACTGACACTAATATGACTTTAATTTGCTGCAATTCGTGGCACTTTATGAGTCAGTTTCTGGAAAAATAATGGTATGCAGTAACTGACGCAATTATGCTGCAAATACTGAAGTTTATTGTCTTCAGTTACTAGAGCCTAATTGTGCTGATTTACTGTATACTTAATTCTTTCAGTTACTAGAGTCTGTCACTATATATACAAAATGAGTTCCTTCATTCTAAAACACAGAGGTGAACAGACTCACTAGTCCACTCTGTTGACCGTCAGCTACAGGATAGTCCATCCCTCCAGTCGGGGTGTCACCGACGTGTGGGAGAGCAGTGTCTCCGAAACCACGTCCCACTTGAAGAATCTGCACGGATTGGGGCGAATCAGGTTTTTGGGTAGCGTTCGCGCGACTGCTCAATAGAAGATCTGCTTCATCTACAGTCTTCTTCACACTCCTCTCGTCATCTTTCAAGCTGAAAGCGTCAGCACTGTAAGTAAAGATGAGTTTTCTACGCATGAGTATGATAGATATAATATGCTTTATTTGCATGTTGGTGTTCATGTTTTGTGGACTATCTGTCATGCGTACTGTTGTAATTTTAGGAATTAATTTATCTTTAAAGTGCATTGTTTTCTAACAAGAAGAAGGCAGCGGCAGGCTACAGGGGAAAGGCGCGCGGGAGGGTGCTGCGTACAGGGGAAAGGCCGCGTTCGCGCGAGCGCAAACAGAGAGTTGACGGCGTCAAAGTGGGATGGATTGATCCGCTCGGTTTTGAGTGGATGAGCCTATCCCTCTTTTGAAAGAAATATTCCCTCGTGGGATGACTCCATGCCCACTTGTCCCGGAAACAAACACCATTAGTAATGGATTCGTCCCGTCCTGTCTCATTTTGTACCTCCAACCAAACACACCATTAGTGGTGCGCAAGGTCGTGTTGATTCACTGGCTGGATGGGAATGGAGTGAGGTGCCTCATGAAGAGAGAATTTAATCGGCAAAGCTTGGTAGCTTGAAGTGAACACCGACGGTAAATTATAAAATCCGGCACGGTGGAAAAACAAGTGGGAACAAGACATTGTAGAGAGGAAGAGGAGTTAAGGAGGACCTTGGGATGGTGTTTGCACAGCAGGGAAGGCATCGAGGCGGTGGAATGTCGTGGAAACACCGAGGATACCTTAAACAGAAGAGTTGAGGAAGTTTTTATGTCTCTTCACAGCACGGGGAGGAACGGTCCATGCTGGGGTGCGCTGAGAGGTAAAACAACCATCTGCGAAGCTGATGGTGCGCCCGTCTTCGCGCAACAGATGACAGAGCTGCGGCGCGACGGTGATGCAGGATGACCAATAGCTCGGTGATGGCGGCAACCATGATTTTCTCAACCTGGCCACGGAAACAAAGAGGCAAATGATTAGGGAGTTGCGAGAGAGAGTGAACAAGCTAGGAAAGGAAACCTCAAGGTGCTGAACTCATCAGTGGTGACGGATTTTGCCGGGACGCAACCTTTACCCCGACGGCCGTACTTGAGGAGTTCTAGTCAGTACAAGCCACGAGGAGAAGAATTTAGCCTGGAGCCTATTGAGGAGGATGAGGGAATCATAGCGCGACTGTTGGGCAGCTTAGCCAGGTCGGTAAACCACGGTACGGCCGGTGGCATGGGACAGTGGAGGAGCGAGCAGCACAGCAGGGCACGTGAGCAGACCGGGCGCGTGCAGCGTGCTTGAGCCGGCTGAGGAGCGAGAGAGTGAGCTGCTGTTACCAGAATGGCGTCCAATGGTCGGCTCTGGCGAGTGAGAGGCGACACTCCTTCCGCTTCTCGGTCGATCTTGAGAAGACCAAATCTCCACCAAAAATCCACCCGAATTCTCTCCGCCAACTCGCCTTTCATCCCTCCTCCAATCCCTCAGTCCACAAATCCCACAAAAACACCAAAATCCACGCCGATCTATGCGAGGACATATGAATCTCATCCCCGTCCCGTTCAAGTCTCGCGGCAGGAAACATATCAAGAAGATTGGAAGAGGGGGAAGAAGCATCAAAGCAGGAAATCAAAGCAGCAGGACGCCCACTCCCTCGTCGGCAATGGAGGGACTCATCGTCTTCAGCCTTAGGGGCCGTGATCTGGCCGAGGTTAGGCGATAATTCAAGCAGCTTTCAGGTATTCCCCTGCAGCTCAATTACTGGTAACTTCAGCAAATCATTTGCCGAAGTGGTTTGTACGGGTAGACCCGTAGCAGACCCGACTCTGAGCGCCTTTGCTGCTTGAATTTCTTCATCCACTTCCGACTCCAGAAGGGTGCGATTTAACATCCATGAGAGGCAGGTCTCCTCCAAACAGGAGGACGAACCCTTCCGTCTCCATGTATTGGGCCAGGATAATTTGGCCTCTGATCATAGTGCCATGACCTGGCCCAAGAGCTGCCTTAGAATTCCATGTAACGACCTCTCTAAGCCGCGCAACCCTATTGTCTGGAAGGATGATTCACTGCGCTCTTCTGCCCCAACCAATGCCTCCATCTCGACTGAGCCACCCCTCCCAAACCCCTCTACTCATCAATGGCAATTGATTAAAGGAAGATTTTGGTGGAGGAAAAAGAGGGATCTCAATCCTCGTCAAAAGACAAGCCAATCTAACCTTCAGGTTTTCCAGGCGAAAACCAGATGGAGATTCTATAACTGTTTAGCATCTGGCCATTATAAGCTGCAATGCCGGGAACCAAAGCAGTGTTTGCGCTGTCGAGAGAATGGGCATATCTCTCCTTACTGCCCGAGGAGATCCGCTACATGTACTCAGGGCAATGCACAATTGGAAAGCCAAGCCCTCTTCTGCTATAAGAACTCAGGCCGATTGCAAGTCATGCAAGCGCGCATTCCATCCTCTACTCTGCCTCATACCTCCCCCATACAAGCATTGGAAAGAAGGCACTATGTGGCAGGTAAATAGGAGGCATGGTGGCATGTTGCTGAGACACGTGAAGATGATGGGGTTGGAAGACGTTTGAAGGACCAAAGAGAGCATAGTATATGCTATTCCGGGAACCCACGTTTCCGACCTGTCTCCATTGAGAAGGCGATGGCACTCATGGAGGAGATGGAGCAGCGCCTCAGACTGCTAACTAGCTGTGCTCTCTTGGTCACGCTGGAAGGCGCGCTTGGGGGTTGCTCCCGTGAAGAATTGAAGGATGCAATCATCAATCACTTTGAATTAAGGGAATATGAATTCAATATTTTTCAGGTCCTATCGAGAGCATTTTCTCATTCTTTTCACATGAACCACCCTAAGGGACATCGCTTTTGAAAGAGGAAAGATTTTCGAGGGACCCTTTGAGTTCCGTTTTCATGCTTGGAATGCTGCCCTTCATGTGAGGTGCTATTCCATACCATGTGAAGCTCAGCCTTGAAGGAGTGCCGCACCATGCTTGGAATGAAGAAACTGTCTCAAGACCCCTATCTGACTCTTGCATCATACATCATGTGGCATCGGAGACCGGATAAAGGGAGGATCTGAGGTCCTACACTTGTTAGACTTATTGTCAAGATCCAAAGAGAATTCCGCAGACTGCATATTTAACTATATCCAAGCAATTCAACCAATCTGATCAAGAAACCCAATTTCAGTTCACGTGCCCGAGGAGCCTTCACCAGGGGCATGTATACAAGATTATCATCCACATTGACTATATTGAAGATCTGCTTTTTTATCATTACCCTCGAGATGAACTGAGAGCCGAAGGCAAGACCCAGTTTAGGGAGTTTCGATGGCAATTCGGTATGCTGGATGGGGAACTAGCGGATCTTGATCTCAACCACCCAACACCTGTTGGTCGTCCGCCACGAGATGTCCGAAGACTGCCTAGAGAGGACGACGATGGGGATGGAGACGATCGCAGAGCGCGGTATTGTCCAAGAGAAGTAAGATTGGCTAGATGGAGAGAAGAAACCAGTCTAAGAAGAGGACACTCCTCCGATTGCAATAGATCCTGGAATAGAGGAGTTTCCCCTTGAAGACGATACTGGAAAGGGCATAGTGGCTCACCCCCTTCACAGCTCAACTCTTTTGCTGAGAACAGAACCCTTCGTCAGCTCTGGACTAGGAAATCTTCTGAGTGTACCAACCCAGATCTGTCGAGGGTGACTATGCCCAAGAATGGAGAAGAAAAGTCTACGATTGGGATGCCTGCTACCCATACCACAGGACCTGATGTGATTGTGATCACTCCTCAAGGTCAAGATACTGAGCAGAGTGAAGTACCCTACAATTCATCCCTGACCCTGGACACTCAGAGCTCCTCCCCATGGAACCTGGATGGTAGACAAGGATCTCAAGCCATCATGATTCCGATCATGGTAGATTTCTCCAAGCGACATGATGAAGTAGTTGGCCCATGCTTCATGTTGCAGCCCCTGTCGTCGCCGAGACATAATGATGATTGCCTAGGAACTGGCCCGCTGCAGAAGGAACCATCTTTGGGAGCTCCTCACCTAGAAGCTCCCAAAGATCTGGAGACGCCATGAGGAACATTGCATGAGGCCATTGTTGATGTCTTGGTGATTGCATCTGCCCCAACTGTTGTGGAGCTTGCAGAGAAGGACAATCGCATGACTCATTTCACTGCTCATATCACCCAACCGCTGGTGCCTCCTGTGCTCGCCTCGGGCCTCATAGACCTGAATGTAAAGAGCTAGCACCAAACCAAGAACATTGCAGGAACCAAGCCCCGAGAAGTGCACCGCTACAGTCCACGTTTGAAGGCTAACGCAAGACAACCCAAGCCAGCAGTTAAGCTGGCACAGGAAGTATTAGCAAAAAAGCTTGGATTTATCCAAACTTCTTAGTCGTTGGATAACATGACACTTCAACAATACCTGAATATGTACAAAAATCCTCTCTCAACCTCAGCCATTGCTACGGTTACGACGCTCTCGGTGGCAGCTGACAAAAAGAAGAAGCGTAAAGTCAAGAAGAATTGTCAGGAGAAAAGGGTGACTAAGAAGGCCTTGGAGGCCGCTAAAGTGGATGAAACTTAGAAAATATGATTGCTGCTCGTTTAGTCGTTGTCGGCTTCTGCCTCGCAGGCTTAGCCATGTCTGGTAATTAGTTGTTTATCTACTGCTTATGGATCATTTGAGCTCCTCATACTCTATTCTCTCATGGAATGTGCGTGTCTTAAACAATGTTGCCAAGCAAGAGGAAGTCTGACAACTCATTCAGTCGCATAAGCCCTTGATTGTGTGCCTACAGGAAACCAAGATGGCTGAAGTCAATGTTACAATGATTCAAAGAATTCTAGGAGTAGAGTACACAGATAACTTTGGGTTCCTCCCAGCGGACGGGGCCAGGGGAGGCATTATCCTGGCGAGCAGTAACAGGGTGATGAGCCCGTCAGACTTCACTGCTACACCTTACTCAATCTCGGCAACCATGTTTGACAGCCGAACTTCTGCCTCCTCAACCATCACAGGAGTGTATGGGCCGCAAAGTGACTTAGATATGCTCCTTTTCCCTGGCTGACCTCAAACAGATCAAGACGTCAGCCCATCAATCATGGATCCTTATTGGTGATTTTAATCTAATCTGTAGTGAGGAAGGACAAAGGAAACAATTCGAGAGTTAACCGAAGGATGATATCCCATTTCCGCCGAACTCTCAATAGTATTGAGGTCAAAGAAGTCTCTCTCCTTGGTCGGAAATACACTTGGTCCAATGAGCAAGACTCCCCAACAATGCCTCACATTGATAGGGCTTTCTATACCACAGACTGGGACGAAATGTATCCAGAACCTATTCTGTAGCCCCTCTCTACTTCGATATCGGACCATTGTCCCATACTACTTCAGCCCCTCTCGCAGGAATATAGAAGCAGAGCTTTAAGATTTGAATCTCATTGGTTACTCATGCACAAGTTCATTGAGTGTGTTCAATAGTCTTGGGACAAGCAGGTAGCATCACATCTCAATGCTATGGCTGTGTTAAACTGCAAATTGACACGAGCTGCCAGGGACCTGAGATGATGGGCCAGAAGCCTTCTTCCTCATGGACGGTTGACCTTAGAAATTAGCAGAGAGGTTATCTTACAATTGGACAAGGCCATAGAGGGACAGGGAAATGTCAAGGGAGGAACAAGATCTGAGGAGGGTGCCCAAAGATACAACTTTGGATTTGTTGTCTATTGAAAAATCAAGAGCCTGCCAAAAGTCAAGAATCACTTGGCTTAAGGAGGGGGATGCAAACATAGGCTTCTTTCACAGTATGGCTCAAGCGATGGTGCTTGCTATCAGTCAAGCAGATAAGCATAAAGTTATACATTCACATTTCCTCCAGCACTTGGGCATGTACACCCCGAGGCAGCATCGCCTAAAGCTTGAGAACCTTGACTGGCCCAGCAGAAACCTGAGCCATCTGGAAACCCCATTCTCCGAAGAGGAGGTTGAGAAAGTGTAAAATCCATGCCCAAAGAATATGCGCCCGGACCAGATGGTTTCACGGGGCTCTTTCTATCTCACAGCTGGTCAATCATCAAGGTGGACTTCTTGAAAGCAATCGACCAATTTTATCACATGAATCAACAAGATCTCAGTCATCTCAATAATGCCCTAGTGGCTCTAATTCCAAAAAAGGCGGTGGCTACAAGGATTTCTAATTTCAGGATGATTAGCCTTGTTCATATTTTTGTAAGGTTTATTCAAAACTTCTGGCTAACCAGCTGGCACCTGAACTAGATGCGATGATCTCTTTGAATCAAAATGCCTTCATAAAAAGAAGATGTATACATGACAATTATATGTTTGCCTACCAAATGATCAGACAGCTCCACAAGAAGAGCATTCCCTCCATTTTCATGAAGTTAGACATATCTAAGGCATTTGATTCGGTGAATTTGGCGTACATACTTGATATTATGGCACACCTTGGCTTCTGTACGAGATGG
>JAYESD010000093.1:145000-155000 GCA_036927565.1 Tuctoria greenei | reverse complement strand
AACACGGACCAAGGAGTCTGACATGCGTGCGAGTCGACGGGTTCTGAAACCTGGGATGCGCAAGGAAGCTGATGAGCGGGAGGCCCTCATGGGCTGCTGTAACACCCTCATTTTCATGCATCATGCCCTACATGCACTCATATACATGTTTAACATTAGCCCACAACAAGAGGAACGAGTTTAAAATTGATTCGGAGCATTTAAAATTGATTTGGAGCAAAACCGCACTTAAAACGCAGGAAAGTGCGGACTAGTCCGATTTTACTGAGGACTAGTCCGATTTTCTCTCTGACTAAAAACGGACTTGTCCGTTTTTGCTGCGGACTAGTCCGATTTTGGCTCTGGAAACTTTCGGACTTGTCCGATTTTGTGCGGACTAGTCCGATATTCCATGAATCCTTGAAAATTTGCTAAGTCCCTGGACTTTTCCGGACTAGTCCGGTGTTCCAGCGGACTTGTCCGTTTTTCCTTTCTGACTAAGATCAGACTTGTCCGATTTTTGGCCAGACTTGTCCGATTTTCTCTCTGGACGACTTCGGACTAGTCCGGTCCTGTTCGGACTTGTCCGATATTTCGTGACTCCGAGATTGACCTTTTGTTTTACGACTTGTTTCTTGGATTTCACGTCAAGTGGGCCTAGGGACGTCGTGCCCAACTCTTTTAGAGCCCATGTGGGACTCTAAACCGGCCTCTACTCATCCCAAAACTCGAAATCCATCTAACCCTAGCCTCCACCCCTATATAAACAACCCCACCCCTTGGTTTGACATCTATTTGCCACTTTTTCCACCCACCCAAACCCTAGTTCGTGGGGAGCCACCATCAAGGAGGGAGGAGAAGATCCCAAACGAGAAGAAGAAGAGGAGGAAACGAAGGAGGATCAAGATCTCCACCAAGTTTCGTCCTTCACCACCAATTCATCCCCAAGTTCATCACCAACCCTAGATCATCAAGATCCAAGTGTTACCTCCAAGTTTCTTGGTTCATTGGAGTTCTAAACACCTGGTATACCTTCTATTCTCTTTTCCTTACGAGAATTCAACCCCTAATCTCCAAACCCACGTCGATCTAGAAAACCCTAATCCGCTGATCTCGCAGAGTGCGGACTTGTCCGATCCCAAGCGGACTAGTCCGATCTTTCTGGTTAAATTGTGTTGAATTAATTCTAAAATTTGATCTAATCAACTCCAAACCTGTATAAACTGGTTAAAATCTATTAGAACTAGTTAGTGATCATTAAAAGCAATCTAGTAACAAGTTCTACCTTGCATTGCATCAATCATGCATGTCATGTCATGTTGAGTAATATTTGTGCACTCTTTGATTGTGTTTCTTGTTTTGTATGTTTATTGTGTGGATTAGACGGATTTGCGCTAGAGAGTGCCACGGAGGATCTACAACCTCAAGAGTTCGAAGGCTTTGACCCTAATCAACAGCAAGAGCAAGGCAAGTGTCCTTGAAGCATATTGATCCTGTTTTAAATAAATGTTTTGTTTGTAAAACTGCATGCTATGTCAATTTGATGGGAATCCTATGGTAGGAAGTTTACTAGATTTGTTAAACCAACCTTGTCACCTGGAATTTATGGTAGAGAGTCGGGAAGGGTTTTTACCTTTTTGCTTCGCTTAATTAATTGGGATGGAAAACAACACTACACATTTAATTGTGCATCAATGATATTCTGTTAATGTAAATTGGTCAATACGATGGGTGATCTAAGCAAGCCTGGTATGTGGATGGGTTGGATGTTATGGCGGTTTGCTTGCTTTAGATCTAAGGACCGGTTCATGCGAGAATAAGCCAGGACTACAGTGCCACCACGAGGCCAAGTTATGGGTGCGGCGTAGCTGATTAATTAGGGCTTTGCTAGTGCTGTTTGGACCATTGTGGATGCTCGGGGAAGGGGTAGTCGGATTGGGTTTGTTGGTGATTGGTGGGACTACCCTGGGATCCGAATGGCTCAAGAGGGGGCCCTTGGTTGAAGATGTGCTCTGCGGGAGACATCGCCACCGGTGAAACCTCAGTGGGGTCTAAATAGGCTAGTAATCCCTTTGTAAAGGCTATTTTGTGATCTCTTGGCCACACACCAACGGAAGTGTGTAATATGACTGACGGGTCATGGGCATAAGGGAGGTTCTTAGTCGCCGAAGGGTGATGAAATCACAAACACGTGGGTAAAGAGGTACAAACTCTGCAGAGTGTTAACTAAAACTATCATGATAGCCGTGCTCCCGGTTATGAGCGCCTGGACAACTTCCATGATTAGAGGGAAATTGGAATTTGGGATGGTCATGGTTTGATAATGGTTATGGATGGTTATGGATTAATCTCTGGTAATGAATATGGTTATTGGCAATGGTGAAATCTGGAATTTTTTTTTGATGATGGTAATGAATTCAGATTTGGTATTATGATATCACTTATGATTATGATGGGTTTACTTCACATACATAAGATATATTGCTTTTCAAATGTTTTACCGTACTTTTCAGCACTTTACCATTATTATTGTCGTCATTTGAATCAGCCACATGTCATACTTTCCACACTTGCTGAGTACGACATGTACTCACTCTTGCAATCCCCCACCCCAACAGTTGCAGGTCAAGACTGGGATTTTAATGGCGATAATGCGGAGTTCTAGGCCGTGTCTACCGTCAGCTTTGCCTGTGGTGTTGATTGGAGCTGCGCATATACATACCCTGTCGCTTATGCTGCATAGTTGCTTAGTTAGCTTAGTTGTTTAATTAGTTTATTTCCGCTGCATTAGTTGAACTTGTCATTAATATTCATTAGAGCTTGTGTTCAAGGATTTAATGAATTGTGTAATAAGAGTACTTATTTAATAATTTGAGCTGTGGTAATTTTCTGTATATCCTTTCGTGATTGCACTCGTATATGTGTGATGAACATCCTGGGCACACATATGCGTTAGCTTGGTTCATTTTCGGAACCGGGCGTCACAGATTGGTATCAGAGCCACAGGTTGACCGTAGGATGCAGCCTAGATAGAATGGACACTTTAGAGCACATAGGAGCACTCAGGAATCGATGTATTTTTGCTTGGAGTGCTGTTTGCTATATATATTGCTTGCTGGTGTGCGTAATAGAGGATTTTGGGATGCTTTAGCATTGCCATGTCCACCTAGGCTAGTGTAGCCAGTTGTTTAGTTTCATATCCCTTGATGCATATAGTTGGGGACGTTTTCTAATTCTTACCTACTGCTTTTCTTCAGATGGTGAGGACTCGCAACCAGAGGGATGGCAATGATGAAGAGGAGAACAATGGAGTGCCTCAGAACAACAATGGGCAAGGACCGGCTCAGGGAGCTATCAACATCGAGCAGCTATTGGCCATGCAAAACCAGCTCATGCAGACCATGATACAGACTATGGGACAGCTGCAGGCTGGCAATATCAACAATCAGCCCCACATGCCTCCACCGCCACCCCCACCTCCTCATAACCGATTGGGAGAGTTTATGAGGACTAGGCCGCCAACCTTTGCTCAAGCTGCTGACCCTATGGACGCTGATGATTGGCTCAAGTCCGTAGAGAAGAAGCTAGCCATTGTCCAATGCAGTGACCGGGAGAAGGTGCTATTTGCTTCTCATCAACTCGTTGGAGCAGCTGCAGATTGGTGGGATTCTTATTGCAGTGCTCATGAGAACCAAGAGAGAATTACCTGGGCGGAATTCAAGGAGAGTTTCCGTTCTCATTATGTGCCGGAAGGTGTTATGCTCTTGAAGAGGCAAGAATTTGAGAACTTGAGACAAGGAAAATCAAGCGTGAGTGAATATCTCAATAAGTTCACTCAACTCTCAAGATATGCGCCTGAGGATGTTAGCCGGGACAGCCGGAAGCAATACCTGTTCATGAGGGGATTGAACAATACGATCCAAGTGCAATTGCTCAACTGTGATTATGTCAATTTTCAGAAGCTTGTGGACAAGGCAATTGTGGTTGAGAACAAGATCCGTGAGATGGAGCAAGAAATCAAGAGGAAGGCGCCATATCAAGGACAACAACAAGGAAGTAATGTGCGCCCTCGCTTTGCGCCACCCAATGCGCCTAATTACAGCTCCTCTATTCCTGCTCAGCGCCCTGGATATGCACCGCGCCCAACTCAGTTTGTGCAGCAGCGCCCTGTCATGCAAGCACCTAGGCCTCCGACGCCTTATGCACCTCGTGCTGATTTTCCTGGAGCCAATGCTCAAAACCAAGCTCGTCCCAATAATTCTGGTGGAGTTAAGAAGTGCTATACTTGTGGAGAAGCTGGACACTTTGCACATCAATGTCCTAAGTCGGGCCTTGGTCAAGGAAGCAATGCATCGAGGCAAAACCCAAGACCTAATGGAGGACAGCCACAAGGAAGCCGTGGACAGCAGAATTTTGCTCGTGGCAACGTGAACCATGTCTCTACGGAGGATGCTCAACAAGCGGATGATGTGGTCATTGGTATGTTTCTCGCCAACTCCAACCCCGCGACTATGTTATTTGATTCTAGAGCATCGCATTCATTCATTGCATCGAAGTATGTTGCCAAGTATAGTTTGCCTATCTCTCATATGAAGTTTACTCTGTTGGTTAAGTCTCCTGGAGGAGAGATGAGGACAAATATAGTATGTCCAAAAGTAAGCCTTAGAATAAGGGGGGTAGACTTCTCCGCCAACCTCATTGTTTTAGATTCTCAAGGGTTGGATATTATACTTGGTATGGACTGGTTGAGGAAGCACAATGGGGTTATTGAATGTGCCACAAAGACAGTGAAGTTGACCAATGAGGAAGGGATAACTGTAGAATTTGAGGCATCTCAAACCGCACCGAAGCAATTGGAATTGAATCATATAGACGGTGCCGCAATTGAGGAGATTCCGGTTGTATGTGAATTTTTGGATGTGTTTCCGGATGAGTTGCCAGGTATGCCACCTGATCGAGACATTGAGTTTGTTATTGATTTAATACCTGGAACTGCACCTATAGCTAAGAGGCCATATAGGATGCCTCCTATGGAATTAGCGGAGCTCAAGAAGCAGATTCAAGAGCAATTAGAAAAGGGTTTCATTCGCCCTAGCTCTTCACCTTGGGGAGCGCCCGTTCTATTTGTGGACAAGAAGGATGGATCCCAAAGGATGTGCGTGGATTACCGAGCTCTCAACGAGGTAACAATCAAGAACAAGTACACCTTGCCACGCATAGAAGACTTGTTTGATCAGATGAAGGGTGCGTGTGTCTTCTCTAAGATTGACTTGAGGTCGGGATACTTTCAAATGAAGATTAGACCATCGGACATACCCAAGACAGCTTTTAGGACACGGTATGGATCTTATGAGTACACCGTGATGTCTTTTGGATTGACAAATGCACCTGCCTACTTTATGTACCTCATGAATAAAGTCTTCATGGAGTACTTAGATAAGTTTGTTGTGGTGTTTATTGATGATATTATGATCTACTCGAAGGACGAGAAGGAACATGAGGAACACTTGAGGCTTACGCTGCAGAAATTGAGGGAGCATCAATTGTATGCCAAGTTCAACAAGTGCCAGTTTTGGTTGAAAGAGGTGCCATTTTTAGGCCATATTATTTCCGGAGGAGGAGTATCGGTTGACCCCGGAAAAGTGAGAGACGTGTTGAAGTGGGAACCACCGCAAAACGTCAAGGAAATAAGGAGTTTTCTTGGGATGGCTGGATATTACCGTCGGTTTATCAAGGATTTTTCTAAGATAGCCAAGCCTATGACGGAGTTGCTAACGAAGGGAAAGGTATTCCAATGGACTCATGCTTGTCAAGAGAGTTTTGAGGAGTTGAAGAAGCGGTTGACAACAGCCCCAGTTTTGGTATTGCCGGATGTAAGCAAGAGTTTTGACATTTATTGCGATGCATCAAGACAAGGGCTTGGATGTGTATTGATGCAAGAAGGTCAAGTGGTCGCCTATGCGTCGAGACAATTGAAGAAACATGAGCAGAATTACCCCACGCATGATCTTGAACTAGCAGCCGTGGTACATGCATTGAAGGTTTGGAGACACTATATTCTTGGACATAGGTGTGAGATTTACACGGATCATAAGAGTTTGAAGTATATTTTCACACAAACGGATCTGAACTTGAGGCAACGAAGATGGTTGGAGCTCATCAAAGATTATGATTTGGGGATCAACTATCATCCGGGAAAAGCCAATGTAGTGGCCGATGCTTTGAGTAGAAAGGGAGTAAGCCACCAACTTACAGTTCGAGAGTTACCATCCGAGTTATGTAAGGAGTTTGAACGGTTGAACCTCGGGTTTGTAAATGAGATGGAGATGATGGAATTAAACCCAACCCTGGAGCAAGAAATTAGAAAGGCACAAACCACAGATGAGGAAATCAAGGAAATCAAGGGAAGAATCGAAGAAGGGAGAGAATTCAGATTTGATGAAGACGAACATGGTACCTTATGGCTTGGAAAGAGAATTGTTGTGCCTAATGTAAAGCATATTCGAGAAACAATATTAAAGGAGGCACATGACTCACCATACTCAATTCACCCCGGTTGTACGAAGATGTACAAAGACTTGAAGACTTGCTATTGGTGGGATAGCATGAAGAAGGACATAGCCGAATATGTTGCATTGTGTGATGTGTGCCAACGAGTCAAGGCGGAACATCAAAGGCCAGCCGGATTACTGCAACCGTTGAAGATTCCGGAATGGAAGTGGGAAGAAATTGGTATGGACTTCATAGTTGGGTTACCCCGTACTCAGTCCGGGTATGACTCAATTTGGGTAATTGTGGATCGCTTAACCAAGTCAGCTCATTTTGTCCCTGTGAAGACCAAGTATACAGCTGCACGATTGGCCGAAATATACATGGAGCATATTGTGTGTCGACATGGAGTCCCTAAGAAAATAGTCTCGGATAGAGGTTCTCAATTTACCTCCAGATTTTGGCAAAAATTGCATGAAGCTTTGGGAACGAGGTTGAATTTTAGTTCAGCATATCATCCTCAAACGGATGGACAAACCGAGAGGACCAATCAGATTTTGGAGGACATGTTAAGAGCTTGTGCTTTAAAGCATGGGAAAAGTTGGGACAAAAGCTTGCCATACGCGGAATTTTCATACAACAATAGTTACCAAGCAAGCTTGAAAATGTCGCCATATGAAGCGCTTTATGGGAGGAAGTGTAGGACACCTTTATTCTGGAATGAGGCAGGAGAAACTCAAGTATTTGGTCCGGACGTGTTGCAAGAAGCCGAAAAGCAAGTCCAAATAATTCGTGGAAACTTGAGGGCTGCCCAATCAAGGCAAAAAGGCTATGCGGATAATAGGAGAAGGAAATTAGCCTTTGAAATAGGAGATTTTGTTTACCTCAAGGTGTCACCAATGAGAGGTCATAAGAGGTTTAACATAAGGGGTAAGCTCGCACCTCGTTATATTGGACCATTCAAGATTTTGGACAAAAGAGGAAAAGTAGCATATAAGTTGGAGATGCCAGCTCATCTTTCAGACGTACATGATGTGTTTCATGTTTCCCAACTCAAGAAGTGTCTCAGGGTACCGGAAGATCAAGTGCCAATGGAAGAATTGGAGCTAGAGGAAGATTTGACTTATGCCGAGCAACCGGTCAAAATCTTGGAAACCAAGGAGAGAGTCACAAGGAACAAGGTCATTAGATGGTGTAAAGTCCAATGGAAGCACCATACCGAAAAAGAAGCAACTTGGGAGCTAGAAGATGATCTCAAGAAGGAATTTCCCCATCTCTTCCCTTCCGCGTCGAATCTCGAGGGCGAGATTCATTTTAAGGGGGGTAGGTTTGTAACACCCTCATTTTCATGCATCATGCCCTACATGCACTCATATACATGTTTAACATTAGCCCACAACAAGAGGAACGAGTTTAAAATTGATTCGGAGCATTTAAAATTGATTTGGAGCAAAACCGCACTTAAAACGCAGGAAAGTGCGGACTAGTCCGATTTTACTGAGGACTAGTCCGATTTTCTCTCTGACTAAAAACGGACTTGTCCGTTTTTGCTGCGGACTAGTCCGATTTTGGCTCTGGAAACTTTCGGACTTGTCCGATTTTGTGCGGACTAGTCCGATATTCCATGAATCCTTGAAAATTTGCTAAGTCCCTGGACTTTTCCGGACTAGTCCGGTGTTCCAGCGGACTTGTCCGTTTTTCCTTTCTGACTAAGATCAGACTTGTCCGATTTTTGGCCAGACTTGTCCGATTTTCTCTCTGGACGACTTCGGACTAGTCCGGTCCTGTTCGGACTTGTCCGATATTTCGTGACTCCGAGATTGACCTTTTGTTTTACGACTTGTTTCTTGGATTTCACGTCAAGTGGGCCTAGGGACGTCGTGCCCAACTCTTTTAGAGCCCATGTGGGACTCTAAACCGGCCTCTACTCATCCCAAAACTCGAAATCCATCTAACCCTAGCCTCCACCCCTATATAAACAACCCCACCCCTTGGTTTGACATCTATTTGCCACTTTTTCCACCCACCCAAACCCTAGTTCGTGGGGAGCCACCATCAAGGAGGGAGGAGAAGATCCCAAACGAGAAGAAGAAGAGGAGGAAACGAAGGAGGATCAAGATCTCCACCAAGTTTCGTCCTTCACCACCAATTCATCCCCAAGTTCATCACCAACCCTAGATCATCAAGATCCAAGTGTTACCTCCAAGTTTCTTGGTTCATTGGAGTTCTAAACACCTGGTATACCTTCTATTCTCTTTTCCTTACGAGAATTCAACCCCTAATCTCCAAACCCACGTCGATCTAGAAAACCCTAATCCGCTGATCTCGCAGAGTGCGGACTTGTCCGATCCCAAGCGGACTAGTCCGATCTTTCTGGTTAAATTGTGTTGAATTAATTCTAAAATTTGATCTAATCAACTCCAAACCTGTATAAACTGGTTAAAATCTATTAGAACTAGTTAGTGATCATTAAAAGCAATCTAGTAACAAGTTCTACCTTGCATTGCATCAATCATGCATGTCATGTCATGTTGAGTAATATTTGTGCACTCTTTGATTGTGTTTCTTGTTTTGTATGTTTATTGTGTGGATTAGACGGATTTGCGCTAGAGAGTGCCACGGAGGATCTACAACCTCAAGAGTTCGAAGGCTTTGACCCTAATCAACAGCAAGAGCAAGGCAAGTGTCCTTGAAGCATATTGATCCTGTTTTAAATAAATGTTTTGTTTGTAAAACTGCATGCTATGTCAATTTGATGGGAATCCTATGGTAGGAAGTTTACTAGATTTGTTAAACCAACCTTGTCACCTGGAATTTATGGTAGAGAGTCGGGAAGGGTTTTTACCTTTTTGCTTCGCTTAATTAATTGGGATGGAAAACAACACTACACATTTAATTGTGCATCAATGATATTCTGTTAATGTAAATTGGTCAATACGATGGGTGATCTAAGCAAGCCTGGTATGTGGATGGGTTGGATGTTATGGCGGTTTGCTTGCTTTAGATCTAAGGACCGGTTCATGCGAGAATAAGCCAGGACTACAGTGCCACCACGAGGCCAAGTTATGGGTGCGGCGTAGCTGATTAATTAGGGCTTTGCTAGTGCTGTTTGGACCATTGTGGATGCTCGGGGAAGGGGTAGTCGGATTGGGTTTGTTGGTGATTGGTGGGACTACCCTGGGATCCGAATGGCTCAAGAGGGGGCCCTTGGTTGAAGATGTGCTCTGCGGGAGACATCGCCACCGGTGAAACCTCAGTGGGGTCTAAATAGGCTAGTAATCCCTTTGTAAAGGCTATTTTGTGATCTCTTGGCCACACACCAACGGAAGTGTGTAATATGACTGACGGGTCATGGGCATAAGGGAGGTTCTTAGTCGCCGAAGGGTGATGAAATCACAAACACGTGGGTAAAGAGGTACAAACTCTGCAGAGTGTTAACTAAAACTATCATGATAGCCGTGCTCCCGGTTATGAGCGCCTGGACAACTTCCATGATTAGAGGGAAATTGGAATTTGGGATGGTCATGGTTTG
>JAYESD010000093.1:110000-120000 GCA_036927565.1 Tuctoria greenei | reverse complement strand
ACCAACGGAAGTGTGTAATATGACTGACGGGTCATGGGCATAAGGGAGGTTCTTAGTCGCCGAAGGGTGATGAAATCACAAACACGTGGGTAAAGAGGTACAAACTCTGCAGAGTGTTAACTAAAACTATCATGATAGCCGTGCTCCCGGTTATGAGCGCCTGGACAACTTCCATGATTAGAGGCAAATTGGAATTTGGTAATGGTTATGGTTATGGATGGTTATGGATTAATTTCTGGTATTGAATATGGTTATTGATGATGGTGAAATCTGGAATTATTTATGATGGTAAGGAATTCAGTTTGGTATTATGGTATTATTTATGGTTATGATGGGTTTATTTCACATACTTATAATATATTGCTTTTCAAATGTTTTACCGTACTTTTCAGCACTTTACCATTATTATTGTCGTCATTTGAATCAGCCGCATGTCATACTTTCCACACTTGCTGAGTACGACATGTACTCACTCTTGCAATCCCCCACCCCAACAGTTGCAGGTCAAGACTGGGATTTTAATGGCGATAATGCGGAGTTCTAGGCCGTGTCTACCGTCAGCTTTGCCTGTGGTGTTGATTGGAGCTGCGCATATACATACCCTGTCGCTTATGCTGCATAGTTGCTTAGTTAGCTTAGTTGTTTAATTAGTTTATTTCCGCTGCATTAGTTGAACTTGTCATTAATATTCATTAGAGCTTGTGTTCAAGGATTTAATGAATTGTGTAATAAGAGTACTTATTTAATAATTTGAGCTGTGGTAATTTTCTGTATATCCTTTCGTGATTGCACTCGTATATGTGTGATGAACATCCTGGGCACACATATGCGTTAGCTTGGTTCATTTTCGGAACCGGGCGTCACAGATTGGTATCAGAGCCACAGGTTGACCGTAGGATGCAGCCTAGATAGAATGGACACTTTAGAGCACATAGGAGCACTCAGGAATCGATGTATTTTTGCTTGGAGTGCTGTTTGCTATATATATTGCTTGCTGGTGTGCGTAATAGAGGATTTTGGGATGCTTTAGCATTGCCATGTCCACCTAGGCTAGTGTAGCCAGTTGTTTAGTTTCATATCCCTTGATGCATATAGTTGGGGACGTTTTCTAATTCTTACCTACTGCTTTTCTTCAGATGGTGAGGACTCGCAACCAGAGGGATGGCAATGATGAAGAGGAGAACAATGGAGTGCCTCAGAACAACAATGGGCAAGGACCGGCTCAGGGAGCTATCAACATCGAGCAGCTATTGGCCATGCAAAACCAGCTCATGCAGACCATGATACAGACTATGGGACAGCTGCAGGCTGGCAATATCAACAATCAGCCCCACATGCCTCCACCGCCACCCCCACCTCCTCATAACCGATTGGGAGAGTTTATGAGGACTAGGCCGCCAACCTTTGCTCAAGCTGCTGACCCTATGGACGCTGATGATTGGCTCAAGTCCGTAGAGAAGAAGCTAGCCATTGTCCAATGCAGTGACCGGGAGAAGGTGCTATTTGCTTCTCATCAACTCGTTGGAGCAGCTGCAGATTGGTGGGATTCTTATTGCAGTGCTCATGAGAACCAAGAGAGAATTACCTGGGCGGAATTCAAGGAGAGTTTCCGTTCTCATTATGTGCCGGAAGGTGTTATGCTCTTGAAGAGGCAAGAATTTGAGAACTTGAGACAAGGAAAATCAAGCGTGAGTGAATATCTCAATAAGTTCACTCAACTCTCAAGATATGCGCCTGAGGATGTTAGCCGGGACAGCCGGAAGCAATACCTGTTCATGAGGGGATTGAACAATACGATCCAAGTGCAATTGCTCAACTGTGATTATGTCAATTTTCAGAAGCTTGTGGACAAGGCAATTGTGGTTGAGAACAAGATCCGTGAGATGGAGCAAGAAATCAAGAGGAAGGCGCCATATCAAGGACAACAACAAGGAAGTAATGTGCGCCCTCGCTTTGCGCCACCCAATGCGCCTAATTACAGCTCCTCTATTCCTGCTCAGCGCCCTGGATATGCACCGCGCCCAACTCAGTTTGTGCAGCAGCGCCCTGTCATGCAAGCACCTAGGCCTCCGACGCCTTATGCACCTCGTGCTGATTTTCCTGGAGCCAATGCTCAAAACCAAGCTCGTCCCAATAATTCTGGTGGAGTTAAGAAGTGCTATACTTGTGGAGAAGCTGGACACTTTGCACATCAATGTCCTAAGTCGGGCCTTGGTCAAGGAAGCAATGCATCGAGGCAAAACCCAAGACCTAATGGAGGACAGCCACAAGGAAGCCGTGGACAGCAGAATTTTGCTCGTGGCAACGTGAACCATGTCTCTACGGAGGATGCTCAACAAGCGGATGATGTGGTCATTGGTATGTTTCTCGCCAACTCCAACCCCGCGACTATGTTATTTGATTCTGGAGCATCGCATTCATTCATTGCATCGAAGTATGTTGCCAAGTATAGTTTGCCTATCTCTCATATGAAGTTTACTCTGTTGGTTAAGTCTCCTGGAGGAGAGATGAGGACAAATATAGTATGTCCAAAAGTAAGCCTTAGAATAAGGGGGGTAGACTTCTCCGCCAACCTCATTGTTTTAGATTCTCAAGGGTTGGATATTATACTTGGTATGGACTGGTTGAGGAAGCACAATGGGGTTATTGAATGTGCCACAAAGACAGTGAAGTTGACCAATGAGGAAGGGATAACTGTAGAATTTGAAGCATCTCAAACCGCACCGAAGCAATTGGAATTGAATCATATAGACGGTGCCGCAATTGAGGAGATTCCGGTTGTATGTGAATTTTTGGATGTGTTTCCGGATGAGTTGCCAGGTATGCCACCTGATCGAGACATTGAGTTTGTTATTGATTTAATACCTGGAACTGCACCTATAGCTAAGAGGCCATATAGGATGCCTCCTATGGAATTAGCGGAGCTCAAGAAGCAGATTCAAGAGCAATTAGAAAAGGGTTTCATTCGCCCTAGCTCTTCACCTTGGGGAGCGCCCGTTCTATTTGTGGACAAGAAGGATGGATCCCAAAGGATGTGCGTGGATTACCGAGCTCTCAACGAGGTAACAATCAAGAACAAGTACACCTTGCCACGCATAGAAGACTTGTTTGATCAGATGAAGGGTGCGTGTGTCTTCTCTAAGATTGACTTGAGGTCGGGATACTTTCAAATGAAGATTAGACCATCGGACATACCCAAGACAGCTTTTAGGACACGGTATGGATCTTATGAGTACACCGTGATGTCTTTTGGATTGACAAATGCACCTGCCTACTTTATGTACCTCATGAATAAAGTCTTCATGGAGTACTTAGATAAGTTTGTTGTGGTGTTTATTGATGATATTATGATCTACTCGAAGGACGAGAAGGAACATGAGGAACACTTGAGGCTTACGCTGCAGAAATTGAGGGAGCATCAATTGTATGCCAAGTTCAACAAGTGCCAGTTTTGGTTGAAAGAGGTGCCATTTTTAGGCCATATTATTTCCGGAGGAGGAGTATCGGTTGACCCCGGAAAAGTGAGAGACGTGTTGAAGTGGGAACCACCGCAAAACGTCAAGGAAATAAGGAGTTTTCTTGGGATGGCTGGATATTACCGTCGGTTTATCAAGGATTTTTCTAAGATAGCCAAGCCTATGACGGAGTTGCTAACGAAGGGAAAGGTATTCCAATGGACTCATGCTTGTCAAGAGAGTTTTGAGGAGTTGAAGAAGCGGTTGACAACAGCCCCAGTTTTGGTATTGCCGGATGTAAGCAAGAGTTTTGACATTTATTGCGATGCATCAAGACAAGGGCTTGGATGTGTATTGATGCAAGAAGGTCAAGTGGTCGCCTATGCGTCGAGACAATTGAAGAAACATGAGCAGAATTACCCCACGCATGATCTTGAACTAGCAGCCGTGGTACATGCATTGAAGGTTTGGAGACACTATATTCTTGGACATAGGTGTGAGATTTACACGGATCATAAGAGTTTGAAGTATATTTTCACACAAACGGATCTGAACTTGAGGCAACGAAGATGGTTGGAGCTCATCAAAGATTATGATTTGGGGATCAACTATCATCCGGGAAAAGCCAATGTAGTGGCCGATGCTTTGAGTAGAAAGGGAGTAAGCCACCAACTTACAGTTCGAGAGTTACCATCCGAGTTATGTAAGGAGTTTGAACGGTTGAACCTCGGGTTTGTAAATGAGATGGAGATGATGGAATTAAACCCAACCCTGGAGCAAGAAATTAGAAAGGCACAAACCACAGATGAGGAAATCAAGGAAATCAAGGGAAGAATCGAAGAAGGGAGAGAATTCAGATTTGATGAAGACGAACATGGTACCTTATGGCTTGGAAAGAGAATTGTTGTGCCTAATGTAAAGCATATTCGAGAAACAATATTAAAGGAGGCACATGACTCACCATACTCAATTCACCCCGGTTGTACGAAGATGTACAAAGACTTGAAGACTTGCTATTGGTGGGATAGCATGAAGAAGGACATAGCCGAATATGTTGCATTGTGTGATGTGTGCCAACGAGTCAAGGCGGAACATCAAAGGCCAGCCGGATTACTGCAACCGTTGAAGATTCCGGAATGGAAGTGGGAAGAAATTGGTATGGACTTCATAGTTGGGTTACCCCGTACTCAGTCCGGGTATGACTCAATTTGGGTAATTGTGGATCGCTTAACCAAGTCAGCTCATTTTGTCCCTGTGAAGACCAAGTATACAGCTGCACGATTGGCCGAAATATACATGGAGCATATTGTGTGTCGACATGGAGTCCCTAAGAAGATAGTCTCGGATAGAGGTTCTCAATTTACCTCCAGATTTTGGCAAAAATTGCATGAAGCTTTGGGAACGAGGTTGAATTTTAGTTCAGCATATCATCCTCAAACGGATGGACAAACCGAGAGGACCAATCAGATTTTGGAGGACATGTTAAGAGCTTGTGCTTTAAAGCATGGGAAAAGTTGGGACAAAAGCTTGCCATACGCGGAATTTTCATACAACAATAGTTACCAAGCAAGCTTGAAAATGTCGCCATATGAAGCGCTTTATGGGAGGAAGTGTAGGACACCTTTATTCTGGAATGAGGCAGGAGAAACTCAAGTATTTGGTCCGGATGTGTTGCAAGAAGCCGAAAAGCAAGTCCAAATAATTCGTGGAAACTTGAGGGCTGCCCAATCAAGGCAAAAAGGCTATGCGGATAATAGGAGAAGGAAATTAGCCTTTGAAATAGGAGATTTTGTTTACCTCAAGGTGTCACCAATGAGAGGTCATAAGAGGTTTAACATAAGGGGTAAGCTCGCACCTCGTTATATTGGACCATTCAAGATTTTGGACAAAAGAGGAGAAGTAGCATATAAGTTGGAGATGCCAGCTCATCTTTCAGATGTACATGATGTGTTTCATGTTTCCCAACTCAAGAAGTGTCTCAGGGTACCGGAAGATCAAGTGCCAATGGAAGAATTGGAGCTAGAGGAAGATTTGACTTATGCCGAGCAACCGGTCAAAATCTTGGAAACCAAGGAGAGAGTCACAAGGAACAAGGTCATTAGATGGTGTAAAGTCCAATGGAAGCACCATACCGAAAAAGAAGCAACTTGGGAGCTAGAAGATGATCTCAAGAAGGAATTTCCCCATCTCTTCCCTTCCGCGTCGAATCTCGAGGGCGAGATTCATTTTAAGGGGGGTAGGTTTGTAACACCCTCATTTTCATGCATCATGCCCTACATGCACTCATATACATGTTTAACATTAGCCCACAACAAGAGGAACGAGTTTAAAATTGATTCGGAGCATTTAAAATTGATTTGGAGCAAAACCGCACTTAAAACGCAGGAAAGTGCGGACTAGTCCGATTTTACTGAGGACTAGTCCGATTTCTCTCTGACTAAAAACGGACTTGTCCTTTTTTGCTGCGGACTAGTCCGATTTTGGCTCTGGAAACTTTCGGACTTGTCCGATTTTGTGCGGACTAGTCCGATATTCCATGAATCCTTGAAAATTTGCTAAGTCCCTGGACTCTTCCGGACTAGTCCGGTGTTCCAGCGGACTTGTCCGTTTTTCCTTTCTGACTAAGATCAGACTTGTCCGATTTTTGGCCAGACTTGTCCGATTTTCTCTCTGGACGACTTCGGACTAGTCCGGTCCTGTTCGGACTTGTCCGATATTTCGTGACTCCGAGATTGACCTTTTGTTTTACGACTTGTTTCTTGGATTTCACGTCAAGTGGGCCTAGGGACGTCGTGCCCAACTCTTTTAGAGCCCATGTGGGACTCTAAACCGGCCTCTACTCATCCCAAAACTCGAAATCCATCTAACCCTAGCCTCCACCCCTATATAAACAACCCCACCCCTTGGTTTGACATCTATTTGCCACTTTTTCCACCCACCCAAACCCTAGTTCGTGGGGAGCCACCATCAAGGAGGGAGGAGAAGATCCCAAACGAGAAGAAGAAGAGGAGGAAACGAAGGAGGATCAAGATCTCCACCAAGTTTCGTCCTTCACCACCAATTCATCCCCAAGTTCATCACCAACCCTAGATCATCAAGATCCAAGTGTTACCTCCAAGTTTCTTGGTTCATTGGAGTTCTAAACACCTGGTATACCTTCGATTCTCTTTTCCTTACGAGAATTCAACCCCTAATCTCCAAACCCACGTCGATCTAGAAAACCCTAATCCGCTGATCTCGCAGAGTGCGGACTTGTCCGATCCCAAGCGGACTAGTCCGATCTTTCTGGTTAAATTGTGTTGAATTAATTCTAAAATTTGATCTAATCAACTCCAAACCTGTATAAACTGGTTAAAATCTATTAGAACTAGTTAGTGATCATTAAAAGCAATCTAGTAACAAGTTCTACCTTGCATTGCATCAATCATGCATGTCATGTCATGTTGAGTAATATTTGTGCACTCTTTGATTGTGTTTCTTGTTTTGTATGTTTATTGTGTGGATTAGACGGATTTGCGCTAGAGAGTGCCACGGAGGATCTACAACCTCAAGAGTTCGAAGGCTTTGACCCTAATCAACAGCAAGAGCAAGGCAAGTGTCCTTGAAGCATATTGATCCTGTTTTAAAATAAATGTTTTGTTTGCAAAACTGCATGCTTGTGTCAAATTGATGGGAATCCTATGGTAGGAAGTTTACTAGACTTGTTAAACCACCCTTGTCACCTGGAAATTATGGTAGAGAGTCGGGAAGGGTTTTTACCCTTTTGCTTCGCTTAATCAACTGGGATGGGAACAACTGTATCACTCAATTTATTTATGCATGGATGAGATTATGGTTAACATGAACTAGTTAAATATGGTATGGTAATGGGTGATCTAAGCAAGCCTGGTATGTGGATGGGTTGGATGTTACGGTGGTTTGCTTGCTTTAGATCTAAGGACCGGTTCATGCGAGAATAAGCCAGGACTACAGTGCCACCACGAGGCCAAGTTATGGGTGCGGCGTAGCTGATTAATTAGGGCTTTGCTAGTGCTGTTTGGACCATTGTGGATGCTCGGGGAAGGGGTAGTCGGATTGGGTTTGTTGGTGATTGGTGGGACTACCCTGGGATCCGAATGGCTCAAGAGGGGGCCCTTGGTTGAAGATGTGCTCTGCGGGAGACATCGCCACCGGTGAAACCTCAGTGGGGTCTAAATAGGCTAGTAATCCCTTTGTAAAGGCTATTTTGTGATCTCTTGGCCACACACCAACGGAAGTGTGTAATATGACTGACGGGTCATGGGCATAAGGGAGGTTCTTAGTCGCCGAAGGGTGATGAAATCACAAACACGTGGGTAAAGAGGTACAAACTCTGCAGAGTGTTAACTAAAACTATCATGATAGCCGTGCTCCCGGTTATGAGCGCCTGGACAACTTCCATGATTAGAGGCAAATTGGAATTTGGTAATGGTTATGGTTATGGATGGTTATGGATTAATTTCTGGTATTGAATATGGTTATTGATGATGGTGAAATCTGGAATTATTTATGATGGTAAGGAATTCAGTTTGGTATTATGGTATTATTTATGGTTATGATGGGTTTATTTCACATACTTATAATATATTGCTTTTCAAATGTTTTACCGTACTTTTCAGCACTTTACCATTATTATTGTCGTCATTTGAATCAGCCGCATGTCATACTTTCCACACTTGCTGAGTACGACATGTACTCACTCTTGCAATCCCCCACCCCAACAGTTGCAGGTCAAGACTGGGATTTTAATGGCGATAATGCGGAGTTCTAGGCCGTGTCTACCGTCAGCTTTGCCTGTGGTGTTGATTGGAGCTGCGCATATACATACCCTGTCGCTTATGCTGCATAGTTGCTTAGTTAGCTTAGTTGTTTAATTAGTTTATTTCCGCTGCATTAGTTGAACTTGTCATTAATATTCATTAGAGCTTGTGTTCAAGGATTTAATGAATTGTGTAATAAGAGTACTTATTTAATAATTTGAGCTGTGGTAATTTTCTGTATATCCTTTCGTGATTGCACTCGTATATGTGTGATGAACATCCTGGGCACACATATGCGTTAGCTTGGTTCATTTTCGGAACCGGGCGTCACAGCTGTTGAACAAGACCAGGGCCGGATACACGTTCGGAGGTTGTTTTTTGATGGTTTCCACAGGCGGGTGAGCTCCGGGACCAAAAACGGCAAAGTCGCCAAAAAACGGGAAATCTGCCGATGTCGGGTCCTGGGCTGTTCAACGAGACAAGGGCCGCATACACGTTCGGAAGGTGTTTTTTGATGGTTTGCACACGCGGATGAGCTCCGGGACCAAAAACGGCAAAGCCGCCAAAAAACGGGAAAACCGCTGATGACGGGTCCTGGGCTGTTGAACAAGACCAGGGCCGGATACACGTTCGGAGGGTGTTTTTTGATGGTTTCCACAGGCGGATGAGCTCCGGGACCAAACACGACCAAGTCGCCAAAAAACGGGAAAACCGCCGATGTCGGGTCCTGGGCTGCTGAACGAGCCCAGGGCCGGATACACGTTCGTAGGGTGTTTTTTGATGGTTTCCACAGGCGGATGAGCTTCGGGACCAAAAACGGTAAAGTCGCCAGAAAACGGGAAAATTGCTGATGTCGGGTCCTGGGCTGTTCAACGAGCCCAGGGCCAGATACATGTTCGGAGGGTGTTTTTTGATGGTTTCCACACGCGGATGAGCTCCGGGACCAAAAACGGCAAAGTCGCCAAAACACGGTAAATGTGCCGATGTCTGGTCCTGGGCTGTTCATCGAGACCAGGGCCGGATACACGTTCGGGGAGTGTTTTTTGATGGTTTCCACAGCCGAATGAGCTCTGGGACCAAACACGGCAAAGTCGCCAAAAAACGGGAAAACCGCCGATGTCGGGTCCTGAGCTGCTTAACGAGACCAGGGCCGGATACACATCCGTAGGGTGTTTTTTGATGGTTTCCACACGCGGATGAGCTTCGTGACCAAAAACGGCAAAGTCGCCAAAAAACGGGAAAACTGCCGATGTCGGGTCCTGGGCTGTTGAACAAGACCAGGGCCTTATACACGTTCGGAGGGTGTTTTTTGATGGTTTCCACACGCGGATGAGCTCAGGGACCAAAAACGGCAAAGTCGCCACAACACGGGAAATGCACCGATGTCTGGTCCTGGGCAGTTCATCGAGACCATGGCCGGATACACGTTCGGAGAGTGTTTTTTGATGGTTTCCACAGGCGGATGAGCTCTGGAACCAAACACGGCAAAGTCGCCAAAAAACGGGAAAACTGCCGATGTCGGTTCCTGGGCTGTTGAACGAGACCAAGGCCGAACACACGTTCGGAGTGTGTTTTTTGATGGTTTCCAAACGCGGATGAGCTCGGGGACGAAAAACGCCAAAGTCGCCCAAAAACGGGAAAACCACCAATGTCCTTAAGCTGGGTTGAGTTCCAGTCCCGAAATCATTGTGTTTCACAGTGAAAACGAGAAAAAACCACTTTCGTGGGCAAACCCCAAATTGTGCGCCCAGCAGTTCCAAAAATCCC
>JAYESD010000092.1:99757-168927 GCA_036927565.1 Tuctoria greenei | reverse complement strand
AACCAACCCGGAAAGGGAATTTTACGGATCAAATCACGTCTCATGCAAGCAACAAGCCCGAGTCTCTGATACCAGTGTCACACCCACTCGATCAGATGAACTCAACGCTAAGAACACGAGATAATTGTGGTGCGATCGCTCTCTCGATTCCTCTCCAATTAACGAAGTCACTCCATGATCCAGAGTAGATCAGAGTAGGTGGGAGAAGAACATGAGAGGATAGAAGAGGGAAGAAGCAACACGAAAGAGAGCAAATGATTTTGTTACCAGCTGGGGTCCACACGTCGGCCAGCTGGTTCCCTTTCAAACTACGCGTGCCGACTCTTGGGTCAGGCCCTCTTGCTCTTCTGGGCCACCGTGTTCAGTTGCCGCTTGAAATGAATCTCCCGTCCTTCCCGCGCCTTCGCTTCCCGCCAAGTGATTGGAGGGTGTGATAGAGTAGGAATTGAGCATCATTGGATGAGAAATAGATGGCTATGGTGTTATTGGGCCTGGGCCTTAAAATTTCAATACCGCCCTGCCCCACCATGCTCGTTCTTTTGTCTCTCCTGCGCCACCGGCGCCACCCGCCTCTCCTCTGCCCCGGCCGTTCCCCCCTGCGCCACGGGCGCTCATCCCTGTGTCGCCTCCACCGTTCTTCTCCTCTGTGCCGCCAACACTCGTCCCCGCTGGATCAAAGCTGTGACGCCCTCCTCCCCCGCCGGATTTTACAACCTTGTCTCCTGCCCCTCCAGATTCTGCTGCGACACCCTTTTCCCCTGCCGGCCTCTGCTGCGCCAGGTAGGGTGCCTCCTCTCTGTAGTTTCTGAATCCTTGCTTCATCAACATGGGCGCACTCCACACATAGAGGAAATTTGCTTTCAGTGTACTTACTAGTTGTTGTCACTGTTAGATTAAGTTCTGAAATCTGAAAGTATGAAACTTATGCTTATACTATGAATATATGAAATATAAAATCTGAATGTTCAGTAATTCAGTTGGTGTTAGATTTTTCTCAACCAGCTAACTTACAATCTGTTCACATTAATTTTGTTTAGCTAGGCAGATTGATATGTTGTTGTTTCAAATTTTGAATCTGCTAGCATATTTGTGTTTGTGTGTGTGTGTATGTGTGTGTTCATAGATATAGTATCGACTAGGTACTGCCATTAAAAAATGGTGGACGACTAGAGGTCTACTAGGGGGTCGACTAATCGCCCTAGTCGACAACTAGTCGTCCTAGCTGACCTAGTCAGCCCTTAGACGACTAGGGTTGACTAGGCGACATATGGATCTTCCCCATGTTGAAAATAATCTTGTTTTTCTAAAATAAACTAAAGATTAGGGGGTGTCCAAGTAGGACACGATTGATTATTAGAAATAAAGTCCAAGTATTTTAGAGAGAATCCTAGTACAAATTAAGTATAAGAGTTCAATTTAGATTAGAGATAGAGTCCTAACAAAAGTTGTCTGTAACAGGTCTATATATATGTGGGAGACCCTAAGAAATAAATCGAAGCAGTTACTAAAATTTCGAGTTAATTTTGGTCAGATTTTCAACAATTGGTATCAGAGCCGCTTTAACTTTTGAGATCCTATCTCCACCGGGAGGACGTGCTCCCGGGGAGGGGGCGCCCGACGAGTTAGAGTAGCGCGCTCGGGCGGTAAGGCACCGAGCGGAGAGCAGAGAGCGATTTCGGCGCCGGAGTCGTGCGCGCGTTGGAACGAAGAAAGGCATCGAAGCAGGGAACTCAGCGGAATTAGAAAATCGTGGGGGCTCGGTTCTCGGCGTGATTGGATCCCAGCGGGTTCGAAGTGGATCGCTTGGGTTGAAGAAAAAATTGTGCGATTCGGCGGATCGGGTGTGGCTCGATTTAAGGCACATTTTCCGCAGGGGGTGCGGTCCAAGCAGAGGAGGTTATCTCCAGGCGCCGACCACGATCTCACGTCGTGGGAGGCAGGCGCTGGAAGAAAGCGGAGCAGCGGTGGCTGCGGTGGCACTCGAGGCGTGCCTACAGCAGGTCCGGCCGAGGTTGACGCGGGATAAGCCAAATCCAGCCCGTATCTAGAGCGGAGGTGTTGGACCTTGGAAGGGATTGAGCGTACAAGGTCGGGGCCGTCGAGCAATAGAGCATCAAGGTACTGCACAGCGGGTTGTTGCGGGGCTTGGCCTCGTGGGCGTTTGCAGCCGGTGACTAAACAGAGGTCACGTGGGGAGCTGGGCCTCGTGAGCCTGTTCCACGTGGGAGGAAGAAGACGGGTGGTGCTCGGCTGGTAAGCGTTGCGCTCGTCTCTGAGTAGGTGAGCTGTGATGGGTCAAACTGGGCCTGTCGATGATGAGTTGGGTTTCCAGGGAAGGCTGAAACAGGGGACGTTTGGTGGGTCCTGGTGTGCAGTGGCACGATTTCAGCAGTAGCAGAGCCGCAGGTCTGCAGGTGTCCAGCGGTGCTGTCTCAATACCAGCCACCCGTGACTCACCAGACTTTGGTGTTAAGTGTGCAGAAAAGACAAGGAAAGGAAGAAAAGAGATGTGACCAGAACAGCTGACTGGGTCATGTGGGCTTGGGCTGTTCCTATGGTGAGGTGTCTGACTAGTGCAGAAGGAAACATGTGCTAGGCTTGGTGGCCTGCTTGTGCAGATTGACAGTAACAGTGGTGAACGTGAAGAGAAGTGTGCTCGAGATGAAGATGTGACCATCTCGAGTGTGAGTGATCGAAATGAAGATGCGCTCATTCCAAGGTAGAGTGGGATTGAAGATGTGCCCAATCCAAAGCTTCTGGGGGTGTAGATGTGCCCATCCTGAGATCGTGTACAGGATGAAGATGAGCCCATCCTGAGGTTGAAGATGCGTCCAACCTGAATTTGTGTGCGGGGTGAAGATGTGCCCATTCCGGGGATGAAGATGTGTCTATCCTAAAATTGTGTAGGGTGAAGATGTGACCATATTGGGGGTGTAGTTGTATCCACTCCAAATTAGATGTGTTGGGATGTAGTTGTGTCCATCTCAAGGGTGTAGTTGTGTCCACCCGCAAAGTGTGTAGGATGGATAGGTGTGTCTCCGTCCTAAGTGTGTCCTAGAAAACAAGATTAGGGGGGTGTGTTGAAAATAATCTTGTTTTTCTAGAATAAACTAAAGATTAGGGGGTGTCCAACAAGGTTCATTAGTCGTCTAGTCGACCCTAGTCGCCTAAGGGCTGACTAGGGCGACTAGATCGATTAGTCGTAGATAAGGGTGATTAGTCGATCCTAGTCGACCCCCTAGTCGTCCCTAGTCGTCCTGGATATTTTGGACGACATATCTAGTCGACACTATATATATGTCAACATATATATACATATTACATACACAAATATCAATTTAGCATAACATACTTCAACTAACAATTTCCAGCACAATGTTGAAACTGAAATTGTGATACAAAGAGAATCAGAACCTGTAACTTCATATTCTGGTACAAAAGCTCCTGCACTTGCTGTCATCAATCTAGCAGGCATCTTGCTGTCATCAATTTAGCAGAACAGTAAAACTCATGAATCTAGCAGAACAGAAAATACAGGATACAACATTACAGCTATGAACTATACAACAGGGACAACCATGAAGCGTATACAGCAAAGCATCAAGCATGAGGGCAGCAAGGCATGAAGCATTAACAGCAGGGCATCAGTGCATCAGGAGTTCAGGACATATATAGCATTAGCATGTACAGGGCATCAGAGAGTATACAGCAGAGCAGCAGGGCCATTGAACATCAAGCATACACCATAGTCCATACAGATTTCAGATTATTGAGTACAAGTGTACAAGTGCAACACATGAAGTATGAACTCTGAAGAACAAGAAACAGGGGACGGAGAGATGAAATCTTACCATCCTCCGATGAACTCATGATTCCAGTTCCAGCCTTGTCCGGTGCGGTGCGGTGCGCGCGCAAGGGAAGAGGAGGAGAGGTGCGGGTGGGGCACTGAGAAGCCCGAGGAAGAGGACTGAGGAGGGGGACAGCACCGGGCGGACTCCACCGGCGGCTCCGAAGTCCGGAGGCGGAGCGGAGAACGGCGGGCGGCGGGGAGACCGGGAGTCGCGCGTTTGTGGAGTCGGGGTGACGGCTTGACGGGGAGACCGTGCGGAAGGTGAAAAGGCAGGGGTTTAACCCTAATGGGCCACGGTGAAAAAGGCCCGGTTCCATTTTCCCCCATCTGCCTGCCGCACTGATCGTCCAATATTTCTGATCGTTGATCGGCCGACTAGTCGCCCTGATCGGACGACTAGTCGGACGACTAGATACCTGATCGCTCTGATCGAGTCGTTGGGCCTAATCGTGCTGCAGATACCGATAAGGACGACTAATCGGACGACTAATGAACAATGGTGTCCAAGTAGGACACGATTGGTTATTAGAAATAAAGTCCAAGTATTTTAGAGAGAGTCCTAGTACAAATTAAGTATAAGAGTCCAATTTAGATTAGAGATAGAGTCCTAACAAGAGTTAAGTTGCCTAGGTCTATATATATGTGGGAGACCCTAAGAAATAAATCAAAGCAGTTACTATTGAAAATTTCGAGTTAATTTTGGTCCAGATTTCCAACACCCCACTCCTATTTCCATGTTAGAGGACCGAGTGAGCCTCACGTGAGGGGGAGTGTTAGAGTGTATAAGGGAATTGTTTATCCTTCCCCATCAGGTTAAGCTTTTAGGTGCAACCGGTCAACGCATCCTCTTTATAACAATGTTCTGATCTTATGCAATTTGTACTTAATAACATAATACTGCCCTGCATCATTTACTGCAAAATCCATTTTATCCAGTAGGATAAACAATATATGTTAGTGCAGAATAGCTCAAATATGCAATTCAGAGGACCCTAATATCTCAAATTTTGCTTCGTATTCACTTTCAGATTGGGATAAAGGCTTGATTGTTGTTGTTGTTGTTGTATTCACTTTCAGATTGATGTCAATACTGAAGTTGGTGTGGTTCGTGATATCCGACTTAAAGAACTTCGACTTTATACGGATTATGGGCGCTGCAGTCGTCCATTGTTTATTGTTGAGAACCAGCGGCTTCTCATTAAGAAGGCACATATTCGAGCATTGCAACAAAGGGTATATAGAGCACATAGACACATGATATTTTCACCAGCTTATTCTGGCTGTCAACTCCAACTTAGATTTGCATGCATGCATTTTTTCTCATATGCTTGTGTTATTCTGTTGTTTGCTTATCCAGGAGACTCCTGATGAAGGTTGGCATGAATTGGTCTCCAAAGGATATATAGAGTACATAGACACTGAAGAAGAGGAGACCACTATGATCTCCATGACCATAAATGTAAGATACCTGATTCAGCAGTTTATACAGTCCCTCTGTGTGTAAGTGATTGGTCTTATTCCATTCCAGATGTTTGTATGTGGAACCGCCTTGTATCTTTCCAGGGAATCCATTATGTAGCTTTGCTTCTTCTATATTTGCCTTCATGTACTGGCAGTGATCCTGAAAAAATGATTTCAGGACCTTGTAAATGCCAGACAGAACCCAGAGGAGGCATACTCTGAGACTTACACACACTGTGAGATTCATCCTTCATTGATACTTGGTGTTTGTGCTTCAATTATTCCGTTTCCTGATCACAACCAGGTGAACCATCCTCTTTGACTATGTTGCTGTGCTGCATCTGTTCTCTCCTCAGGATTCTAATTCGCTCATTGATTATGCAGTCACCTCGTAATACATATCAGTCTGCTATGGGAAAGCAAGCCATGGAATTTATGTCACCAATTACCAGTTAAGGATGGTGAGTATACTGTTTGTTTGATTTTCTTCACTTGTTAATGTAGGTCTGGACCTTATCTATCCATCATCTTTGTTTAGGACACATTGGCATATGTTCTATACTACCCACAAAAGCCTCTAGTCACTACTCGTGCTATGGAACATTTGCACTTCAGACAATTACCAGCTGGCATTGTGAGTAAACCATTCTGTTTGACTGCAGGGAACCTCATTTCTTTATTCTCATATTTTGTTTATGTTCTTTGTAATTATTGGTACCTTTATTGTCATTTGTGTAGAATGCAATTGTTGCTATTGCTTGTTACTCTGGGTATAATCAAGAAGATTCAGTTATTATGAACCAATCCTCTATAGATCGTGGGTTCTTCCGATCACTATTTTTCCGCTCTTACAGGTATAGTGAATCGACATACATTGTAAGTTATGCCACCATGAAGTAGTGTAATGCAGTGCTTGTATTCTAACAATTTAAACTTATATGCAGAGACGAGGAAAAGAAGATGGGCACACTTATCAAAGAGGAATTTGGTCGTCCAAACAGGGAGAATACAATGGTGTGTTTTCTGAGTTGTGTTCTAATTTTCTGCTTCTCTTCTCTGCTACATGAGGACAATATTGTTATTACTCTTTGTAGGGAATGCGCCATGGGTCATACGATAAACTGGATGATGACGGCCTTGCACCACCTGTAAGTAGAGAACTTCATCTTTTTTAGGGAAATACTGCAAAGGAAGTAGAGAAGTTCTGTAGTTGCAAGTTCATCTTTATCAGTGGCAATAGCAATACTGATCATGCAAAATTCATGTTTCAGGGAACAAGGGTTTCAGGTGAAGATGTCATTATCGGGAAGACCTCTCCTATCCCACAAGATGACACTCAAGGGCAAGCTTCTAGATACTCAAAGCGTGATCATAGTACTTCCCTGCGTCACAGTGAAAGCGGAATGGTTGATCAGGTTAGTTGTTCTTCAAATTTCAAGGTTTCTATACTTATGGATGGTGCAATGATTTGAATCTGATAGGCTTCTAATTCTGTTTTATCTTACACAGGTTTTGTTAACAACAAACGCTGATGGTCTAAGATTTGTCAAGGTCAGAATGCGGTCAGTCCGCATACCACAAATCGGAGATAAGTTTAGCAGTAGACATGGTCAGAAAGGAACTGTTGGAATGACATACACACAAGAGGACATGCCATGGACGATTGAAGGCATCACGCCTGATATAATTGTGAATCCACATGCTATTCCATCCCGTATGACTATTGGGCAGCTGATTGAGTGTATTATGGGCAAAGTTGCAGCTCACATGGGGAAGGAAGGAGATGCAACTCCTTTCACTGATGTTACTGTGAGTGTTCTCTCTCTGGAAACTCTTAAGGAAAGATTGAATTTTGGGGTTAGTGCAGTCAGTTATAGATGTAGATTGGGTTATTCGGTTGATGCAGCCAATTATAATTCTATTGCTGGTAGTGATATCTGTTGGGGCTTGCACTGTGCAAATTCTTTCAACAAATCTGGACTTCCTTTGTTACTTACTGATCTTATTTATTTTATGTTGGTATCAGGTGGATAACATCAGCAAAGCTCTTCATAAATGTGGATATCAAATGCGGGGATTTGAGACCATGTACAATGGTCACACTGGAAGAAAACTGACTGCAATGATTTTCCTGGGTCCCACATATTACCAAAGACTCAAGCACATGGTGGACGATAAGATACATTCAAGAGGTCGTGGTCCTGTTCAGATACTCACCCGGCAACCAGCAGAAGGGCGTTCACGGGATGGTGGTCTCCGTTTTGGAGAAATGGAGAGGGATTGTATGATTGCGCATGGAGCCGCATTTTTCCTGAAGGAAAGGCTATTTGACCAGAGTGATGCATACAGAGTCCATGTATGTGAGAAATGTGGCCTCATCGCAATTGCCAACCTTAAAAAGAATTCCTTTGAATGTAGGGGGTGCAAGAATAAGACCGACATTGTCCAGGTAAGTAGAACTGCCTTTTCCAATACAGCCTATATACTAGTGTGGAATGTATCTTTTCGCTCTTAAATTTTTGGTTTACTGATGTGAATATTTCCTGTGTTGACAGGTGCACATACCTTATGCTTGCAAGCTTCTCTTCCAGGAGCTCATGGCGATGGCCATTGCTCCCAGAATGCTGACCCATGATATCAAGACAGGGAAGGATCAGAAGAAACGCTGAGCATGTACATCAGTGCCGTATAATCGGTTCACACAATATTATCCTCCCTTCTGGACTGCGGGGCGCTTCTTTTTCCCCAGGTTCTGAACTTTTCTCCGGACGCTAGTGGTTGCCAACAAATGGCGTATGATTTTTTCTTGTACGTTAGAAAACAGCTCAATGGAAAGGGCTAGTGTGCTTAAAAATGCGCTGTGTCCGATTGAGTTCTGTCCTTATGTCACGGCTTCAATTAGAACACTTGTATATTTCATGTTAACAGTTACGCATAGCAGAGTTCGCTGATGTATTAACCTTGGATAGTTATCACATTAGAGAAAAGAAGAATAATTCAGGAATGCTGTGTACGGCTGCGTGGTTTCTCTGAGCACCTGAGATATACATACTACTTGTGCGTCCGGACCAATACGCATGCATTTCTCCATTGGACGATTATAGTATGGGAAAGTTGTGCCTGAAATTTGAAAACAAAAACTGTTAAGTATCAAATTTTAGAGAGACAAGAACAATAAAACACCGACTTCTTTATTCATTCATTTGCTATGCTTTTATATATGTCGAGGAGGCACGGTGGCGGGAGGACGTGACCGTCCGTTGGAGGCACGACGGTGGAACCGTCGACGGCAGTGGCAACCACCATCGACAAGTGATCACACGTGATGTTTTTATTATAACACCCCCTTGAACACTTGTACTCCTCATTTAATGTTTATAATCTTCGAAAAACCTAGTAGGGAAAATTGAAGATAAATAATATATACATAGTAAATATTGTGTAAACACTCCTTAAACTTTTATAGAACGGGAGAAAACACAACATAAAATGTCATGATTGTTTTCGAATAAAAACCCCTGTGGGGAAAAATTCGAAAAGCAGACATTATTTGCATTGTCATTGTCTCATTAAAACTTATTGTGAGAAACCTATAAAAATAAAACTCACATAAGAAAAAGAGTACAATATGATGCAAAATTGTCAGGTGGCTTTTTATGAAGCTCTCCCTAAACCTTTCAAATCTCTTAGTCTACGCATATTAATACCTGCAACACATTTAGAAAATGTGGAGTATGGTAGGGACTTAGTCAATAAATCTGCTAAATTATCACATGATTTAGTTTGTTGGAGATCAATTTTTCCATTCACCTGAAGTTCATGTGAGTAAAATAGTTTAGGAGTTATGTGTTTGGTAACATTAATTTTCACATAACCTGACTGCATCTGAGCAATACAAGCTGCATTATCTTAATAGATAATGGTTGGTGACTTAATAGGCTCAATGCCACTTGAGACTTGGATATGATTAATCACTCTACGTAGCCAAGCACATTCACGTGTGGCCTCATATAATGTTATGATTTCGGAGTGATTAGAAGACGTAGCAATTAGAGTATGTTTAGAAGACTTCCAAGAGATTGTTGTCTGTCCGTGTAAAAACACGAATCCTGTTTGTGATCTACCATTGTGGGGATCACTTAAATAACCTGCATCGGCATAGCCAATGAGGTTTAGATCTTGTTTCTTTGGAAAGAATAGTCCAAGATCTTGTGTACCTTGAAGGTATCTTAAAATATTTTTATTCCATTCCAATGACGTATGGTAGGAGCACTACTATATCTTGCCAATAAATTTACTGCAAAAGCAATATCGGGTCTTGTGTTATTTTCAAGATACATAAGTGTACCAATGGCGCTAAGGTATGGGTATTCACAACTCAATACTTCTCCTTCTTGGCATGGCCGAAACGAATCTGTATCTCTTTCTAAGTCTCTTACTATCATAGGAGTTTTAGATGGATATGCTTTGTTCATATTGAATTTCTCTAATAATTTTGGAACATAAGCTGATTGGTGTACGAGAATGCCGTATGAAGGTGCTCGAGTTGTAAACCCAAGCAAAATTTAGTTTTACCTAAATCCTTCATCGTGAACTCCCTTTTAAGATGATTTTGTGCTTCCTTAATGTCATTCTCAGTGCCAATGATATTTAAATCATCAACATACACTGAAATTATACAAAAACCAGTTGAGGATCTTCGAATGAAGACACAAGGGCAATCATCATTAGTAGAGTAGTATTTCAGTTATACTATATCCTTCCAGACCGCTTTAAGCTATATAATGACTTGTTAAGTTTAACACAAAACATGTTGCGATCTACTTTTATATTCGGTATGGGTATCCCATCGGGAACCTTTATATAAATATTTGAATCTAGTGACCCATATAAATACGCAGTCACGACATCCATCAACTACAAAGATAGATGTTTTTGTGTTGCCAAAGATATCAAATATCGGAAAGTAATTCCATTCATAACAGGAGAATATGTTTCATTGAAATCAATGTCGGGTCTCTGCGTAAACTCTTATGCAACTAGTCTTGCCTTGTATCTCACAACCTCATTGTTTTCATTCTGTTTTTGGACGAAAACCCATTTAAACCCAACATGATAGGTTCGAGATGGGGTAGGTATTACGTTACTAAATATCTCTCTCTTTTTAAGTGAGTCAAGTTCTACCTTGATTGCTTCTTTCCATTTGATCCAGTCCGAGCGTTGTTTACACTCTGTCATGGTCTTAAGATCAGGATCTTGGAGAAGATCAGCTATCATGGTTGAAAAGCATGAGTTGACAACTGTTGTACTACGGTCAACTAATTCTCCAGAACTAGTATAATTTATGGAAATTTCTCTTATCCCCTGTAATTCTTTTTGACTTTCCAACATAGAAGAATCAGGGTTTTCCGATTGTTCAGCCTGCTCTATAGTGCGCACTTGAGGGCTGGATAAAGGATTTAAAATATCCCTTTGATGTATGCCAACATTTTGTTGACTTGCATTTACTTTCTTCGAGGAAGGTTTAGTCTTTGGACGCTTGCTTGAAGCATCTATTCCTTTACTTGCTCTTCCCCTTTTCGGAGGTTGGGTGGTTTTTAATTGTACTTCCACTCGGTAAGGTGCATTGACAGTAGGATTCAAAGACTTTGTGACATTATTATAGTCAGTAAATGCATCTGCCAGGTTACTAGCAATTTGCTGTAACTCTATAATTTTTTGAACTTGAAGTTCAGTTTCCTTTGTACGTGGATCAACATTTAGTATGGACTTGTCATCCCAATTTATTTCTCGACGGTTATTGATAAATTTATTATCTCTCTCTAAAGCCGGGAAATGATCCTCATTAAAAATACAATCAGCGAACCGGGCCGTGAATAAATCTCCTGTTAAAGGCTCCAGGTATTTAATAATAAACGGAGATTGATATCCCACGTATATTCCTAATTTCCTATGAGGGCCCATAGAAGTTCGCTTAGGTGGTGAAATTGGTGTGTATACAACACAACCAAATTTACGCGGGTGGGAGATATTGGGTTGATCTCCACTTACAAGTTGTAAAGGAGAGGTGGTATGGTATGCAGTTGGTCGTAATTGTAGAAGATCAGCAGCGTGTAAAACTGCATGACCCCAACAAGATGTTGGTCAATTGCATCCTTGTAATAATGACCTACCTATGAGTTTAAACCTCTTTATGAGAGATTCTGCTAAACCATTTTGTGTATGAACATATGGAACGGAATGTTGTACTTCAATTTCTTGAGCCATGCAATAATCATTAAAGGCTCGTGATGAGAATTCAGCAACATTGTCTATACGGATACTCTTAATCCTATATTCAGGATAATTTGCTTTCAACCTTATGACTTGTATCATAAATTTGGCAAAAGCATGATTACATGTAGATAATAAACACACGTGTGACCATCTAATAGATGTGTCGATTAAAACCATGAAGTATCTAAATGGACCACACATTGGTTGTATGGGTCCACAAATATCACCTTGAATTCTTTCAAGGAACTTTAATGGTGCAGTATGGATCTTAAGCGGAGAAGGCCGCAAGATCAACTTGCCCATAGCACATGAAGTACACACAAAATCATTAGATTTTGGAAATTTAGTGTTCTTTAAACCATGGCCGGTGCAATTTCCAATAATTTTCCGCATCATCACTATTCCGGGATGGCCTAGGCGTGAATGTCAGGTCTTAAATGTATCAACATTCTGGAAAATCACCTTGTATGCAACATGTGGTACGGGTTTTATGTACGTAAAGTAGGAATTCTTTCTACTTGGCCATATTTGGAAGATTTTGAAATAAGAAGGAATTCTTCTTTATTTTGTTCATGGGTATGTATATGTAACCCATTTTTCCGAATATCTCTAAAACTTATGAGAGTACGCGTAGAATCGGGATAAAATAAAGCATCCTCAATCATCACTTGTGTCCCATTATGGAGAGTAATAGTGGCTTGTCCAGAGCCAACTATTGTCGCATCGCGTCCTGCAATGGTCAAAACATTTTCTGGCCTCCTAGTGAGGGTGTGAAAATATTTTGTATCCATAAGTATAGAGTTTGTGGTGCAACTATCCACAAGGCACATTTCTTCTTCCATCGGAAATTTCCCGTGAAATCTAATAAATAATAATTATAATAACATAATAAGTTGTATTGAAATATAAATATGTATATATAATATTAGAGTGCTGAATAACCCTAATACAATATACTTAATATTACATTACAACACACTTATATTTACATAGACTTAAACATATGTAAATTATATGGTAGAAGATCTATAAAAGATCATCAAATACATCGTTCGAATTATATTCCACCATAGCATTATCCAAGTCCATGATGTCATCATCTTTCAATGTTGAATCGTTGTTGCTAAGATGTTTAATATCCTTGCTTGAACAACCGACTTCAAATGTTGGCTTTGTTTGAATACTTAAATGAGTTTCATACTCATTTTGAGAACCTTGAACTTTCTTGTCTTTTCTCAGTGATTTCTGGTACAAAGCCACAATGTGTTTAGGCGTGCGACATTTATCAGTTGTATGCTTATAAGTTCCACATGCCTTACACTGCACATTTTCCCTTTGATGGGAGCACCATCCTTTCTCATTTTGTTTGAGAATTTCTTATTCTTTTGCCTATTACGGTGGCGTCTAGCAGGTCTACCATTTTTCTTAGAATATAAATTCTTAAAAGCATTAGCTTTCTTCTCATTATGATGAATTTCAGGTAGAGGAGCAGCCCCAACACGACGTTGGTGATGATTATTAATAGTAAGTTCATCATGCTTCTCTGCCTGAAGTAAATCTCTAATGGGGTTAGCATAATGTTGGTAGTTGCGAACCCGGTATTGATGTGGTAAGACCCTATCAGAAGGGAGCATAGTTTGAAGTGTTTTCTCAATTTTGTCCTCTTCTGATAGTTCTTTCTCACAAAACCTTAATTTGGCACATACCTTATGAACATCATAATTATAGTCTTCTATAAACTTAAAGTCTTGAAGACGAAGTTGAGTCCATTCATAATTGGCCTCAGGCAATAGAATTGCCTTTTGTTGTTCATAACGGATTTTTAATATCATCCAAAAAGTATGAGGTTCCTCTTCCATCACATACTCTGATTTTAAATCAGGATGGAGGTGATTACTGATGATGTATAGTGTCTAATACTTGAATGTATCCAGAAATGTTGCAGGTCTTTCTCCAAGAGGAGTAAGAGCAGCCATGAGTCCTCTGAAAGCCAAACTAATCTTGATGTCAAGTGCCCATGTAGGGTAATCATGACCATCAAGAGCAAGTTCTTCAAACTCGCGAGACAATGATTCCTACATATAGGAAACCAGAGATTTTATTAATAAAATCATCATGGTAGTGTTGTAATGTTTGTTAATCATAATGAAAAACATATTAAATTTATTCTCTCTTATTTAGCTAAATTTACAAAAATGGCTTGAAAGAAGAACAAATATATCTATATTTCATGTTGAAGATGGCCAATTAAAGCAATAGCCAAATTAAAATGAATTATACATCTTGTTGTATTAAAATATGATTCATAATGTATTAAACCAAATTATAGAAAAATGGCTTAATCAAAATGAGTCAATTTACATTATATTTTATGTGTAATGTTATTTCCATCACAAGACAAAATTTTAAAATTAGCTTTAATGATGAAGTTTGTAAATTTTGTAAATATAATAAACAAAATTCAAAGTTGAGGCCAAATTTTAAAAATAGCCTAAACAATGAATTTTGGACAATGTGATTTTTAATTTATCTATTTGGCTAAAATTTGAAAATTAGCCAAATATTTGCAAATAAATAATATTTAAATGCAATATACACATTGTCATAATCAATATTGATCATAATTATATTTACAGAATATTTACAATACACACTTGCAAAAAATTAAACTACATTTAAATTCAAATTTAAACTGAATTTAAACTATAAATACTAATTTAAATAACATGTATTTGAAAGTGGGCCATCTTCCTAGTATTTCGTCGCCCAGCCGACGCGCGACCCAGCCACACGCGCCGCCCAGCCGACGCATGGCCCGGCCACACACGCGGCCCAGCCGACGCGTGGCCCGACCACACGCGCGGCCCATGGTTCTTCGGCAGTGGAGATAAAGCGAGAGGGAGCCGGCTAGGGTCGAACCCTAGTCGCACTCCTTGCCTCATTTGCTTCGCGCGCCGCCTCAGCACCTCCGCTCGCCGCTTGGTACCTCCGCTCGCCTGAGTTCCGTGCATCCCCCTTCTTCATTCTTTCCGTTGTCGCACCCCCAACCCTCCCCCTCACCGCCACCGTTTCCAAACCACTTAAGGATTTGAGTCGGCGGCCGAGGCCCATGGTCAGGGGTCTCGGGTCCTTCCGGCAAGGTGGTCAAACCGACGAAGGAGTCGGTTTCCGCTCGGACTCGTGAGAGTCGGTGAGAAATCGGATCCCGAAGGACCGACTTCTCCCTGGGTGGTCGCCGACGAGTTTGCAGGTGCGGTACCGACTGAAGGCGGCGAAGGTTGGGATTGCAGAGTCCTCGGCGCTAGAGGTCCACAGGGTCGACCTTTCGATCCGATCCGTATTCTCGCCGTACGTCGAAACAGTGGCGGCGTGACGGATTCGGGAACCACATTGATGTTGCGCCCTTCTTCTTCCATCCCCCTTCCTCTTTCTTGCTCCCCTTGTCCTCCCAATGACGAGAGGACCAGATCCGGTGCAACCCGGATCAGGGTCTCCCCTCCAAGGACGGCACTCGGATCCCCTTGAGGACCCGTGTGAAGGGCCTCTTGGTCCGAGGGATGGACGGGAAAGGGAGTTGGTGGTGGGCCTCTTGGTCTGAGGGATGGACGGGAAAGGGAGTTGGTGGCCGATCTTGAACGCGGCATCTCAAGATGCCTCTTGGAGGTGGTGCCACCGGAGCGGGAACCGCTCGACAGTGATGTCATCGTTCGCTTGGATTTCTGTGGTTTAATCTTGCAGGATTGCGATGCGGACCAGTGCGCCTACGGCGATGTTGTCCATGGTGGCGCAGACAACCGGATTCATCTTCAATGAAGAACAAGAAGACTATTGTATTGGTAAGTCTTGAATTCGACATCTTACCAGTGTTTCTCGCTTCTTGCTTCAATTTGCTCTTGTAGAGCAGTGCTGATGACGTGTTAAGTATCGAATTTTAGAGAGACAAGAACAATAAAACACCGACTTCTTCATTGATTCATTTGCTATGCTTTTATACATGTCGAGGAGGCACGGTGGCGGGAGGACGTGACCGTCCATTGGAGGCGCGACGGTGGAACCGTCGACGGCAGTGGCAACCGCCATCGACAAGTGATCACACGTGATGTTTTTATTATAACAAAAATGAGGCACCGGGTATTAAGAGTTAATTACAGTGATTAATTTGAAAAAAAGTTGTCCTCTAAGAGTTAATTACAGTTATTAATTACTAATCCTTGTAATTAGTCATTAATCATTGTTAATCAAATACAAATTTTTTTGTTTGATTATTTTACAATTAACATAGCTCTTATAAATTACAAATTAACAATTAATAAAATAAAAAAACAGATTAACAATTAACACTAAATTAATTTCTAACCTATTCGCCCGCGACCGTTTTGCCGCCATGCCTGCGCCGTCAAACCGCTGATGCGCAGCGTCGCCTTTCACCCACGCCTTTCACCCCGCCGCCCCTGCGACGCTGACGGTCACGCTGCGCCGCCCTGCGGCGGCCGCTCGCTGTCCTACGTCCGCTCGTGCCGGGCAGTTAGGGATTAGGATTGAGAAAGAACAAAATAGTGCTCGCACAAATCTCAAAGCGAATTTAAGCGTAACGATTTCAGTCTACTGATCGAAAGGATTTCCGTTATAATATTGCTGTAGTCAAGCAACAGGTTACAGAGTACGTCCGAAGATAGTGCTGCTATTGTTAAACATACACATGATCACCGAACCAGTCTTAAAAAAATAGTAGACGTAATCAACCGGAGTCAGCCCATTATTTATTTGAATGCAGCATAACCGATGATTAGGAATTCAGCTATTATACTATATGGTGGGTATGTTCCAGAGCGGTCCACAGTCGCCCACTAGTGAGCCAATTTCAGTACAAAGGTAACTGTTCTAATAAATAAAACCACAAGCTCCGTTCTCCACCAACCAAAACATTAAACACAAACAATGTACACATCAGCATACAATAACAACAAAGCCTTTTATCCTAAACAACAAATAGGTTGCGAGAGCTATACACGACTAAACAGCGACCCGACCAGACAGATCCCTATGGCAACTCAAAAAAAGCTTTGCAACATGAGGAAATTCTAGGCCACACAAAAGAGGGGAAGGAAAAGAATACCTAGTACAATAACACTCTTTCCTTTGCCATTCCAATAGGATGCAAAAAGACACCATACACCTGCCTTATCCACCAGCAGCGCACTATATACACGTGAAGTCTCCATGGACGTGAAGTCTCTACTGTCTGTTTGGAGGAATGGAAAGGAGGGCACCATCCTGAATGAAGCTCCCTTCCGACTTTAGTCCACTTTGCTCTCTGTACATCATTTCTTATGCCATGGCCATGGCCCATGCTGTCTCCCAAACACAAATGAAAATAGGAAGATCCCGCTAAGTGAGGCTTCAGATGGATCATACCATGTGTTTTGAATCTACTATATCCAGGCCAAAGAGCCTCGATCATTAGCTACTGCTTGGGGACGGCCCCTGGTTGGAGTTGGTGGCCTGTTAGCATTCAGCTCCTGGGTTTCATTTCACAGGTCATGGTGTTACGGGGTGGACAGGAGCACTAAATGTGTTTAAGAACAGGGCTACATTTATAATAACAATATTAGGGTTACCTGCATCCATGTGTCCTCAATATGATCAGGCGATGTCTCGGGTAATGTAATTGCAGGGGGCAAAGGATGAATAAGTTTTGGTACCACCACAAGATCTCTACCCAAAACTAGGATCGCACCAGCATTATTTGCGGTACCTGTATGTGCATCCATGTCAAGAAAAACATACAATCGAGCCTAGAGATAGAAAGCAAATCATCATTAGAAAGGAACTCTTACCACAATAATTTGTTGCAGAGAAAAGAGTGATCAGGTGACCTTGAGCAAACCGCTCAAAGCCATCCATCACGCACTCATGTGCTCGCACAATTAACTGGAGATCATTGTTGTTGCAAAACTCCATAACACGGTCAGGCTGTAGTAACAAAAAAGATTTAGAAAATCGAATGGGATAAAAAGACAAAATAACTACATAACATATGGATAGAAAAGACCAACCCCAAACGTAACAAGACCAGGTCCTCGGGCATTGGGCCTCAGTCCTTCCACACTATCATTCTCTGTTGGATCAGACCTGTGAAATCAGACCATGTTATGAATTTTTTTTTAAATAGCAGTAAGGTAAGCCGGAGTCAACTAAATATCCTAACCATAGAAGATCCATAAGGACAACTGAGCCTGCTTCCATGGTAATCGGTCTTTGAAGATTTTCAATTTGCTCGACGTGGTTGATTGACCGACCAATACCACCATGCATACAAATGATTTTCTTCTCGATAAGTGCTGCCAAAGGAAGCCAATTGAATAACCTATTCATTCGATGCCATGTCCAGATACCATCCCTCTCACCCTGTATATTTTTCAGCAAAGAATATTGCCTAAGCAAAAGATTCTAGGTGATTTTGTAAGGTGCAGTATACGGAAGTTAGTTACCATTCGCTCTATGCACTCTATTCGGAAACCAAACAAAGCATTGATATCTGCAGCTTCATGATTTCCACGAATCAAATGTACATTTTGAGGATATTCAACCTGAAACATACAGTAGTTTGAACATCATACTTCAAATAGTTACCACAACATAGCTAATCAGCAAATCTCCAGTTTGAAGGAGAGTGCATAGTATGATACCTTCAATGCAAGAAGAAGAGTAATGGTTTCTAAACTATGCTGACCACGATCTACATAATCTCCCAAGAAGAGATAATCAATGTAACTGCAGGGCAAGAAAACATATAACATAAGCTGAAGACCAGAAAAGAAGAAATATCACCATTCAAGAGTCAAGGCTAAATACAGGATAGTATAGAAGTAAGATAGCAATTCAGTTGTTGTGGCATGCTAAATGGTAAACGCAGAATATGAACAACAAAAGAATTGAGAACCAAAGATGCACAAGTACACCATTCGCATTTTCTGATTAAAAGCACTTACGAAATGTCTCCTGCTGTCGAAGGAGCACCATACTCATCGAACAACCTCATAAGATCCCCAAATTGTCCGTGTAAATCACCGAATATCTTAACAGGAGCTTTGAGCTGCAAAACGCTTGGTTCACTTGAAAATATTCTCTCAGCACCGTCACAGAGATCTGCAATCTCATTGCAGTCCAAGAAAAACTGCCTTCGCACAGGGGGTTTCCAGCCACGAGGTTTCAACAAAGATGCAATTACCTAGATAATTATTGCAGCAGAAACATAAAATGGTGGTGAGTGATTAAGGATTAGAGATGAAGCTAGGCAGTTTTCACTCAATCAATCTAACAATCACTTTATCACTTAATATCTAAGAGTATCAGAGCAGTCAATCTTCCAAGTCTTCTAATTACTATAATGCAGGAAGCCAAAAACATTTCTATTTACACATAGAGCATTTGTACATTATTTTAATTGTGAAAATATTATCCCTGTAACAAAATGAAAGTACCTTTTTAGGAACACTGTTAATAGACATTTGTCTATCTAGTAACTTCCTTGCTGCAGTTGCATTCTCAGGGGTACCATAGCTGACCCTTCTTCCTTCATTTTCAAACTGGTCAATTGATAGTTGTCTGACCACGCCACCTAAGGCACCTCCAGTTTCAGCAGCCACCACAACCTGCAAGGAGTAAGAAGTAGGTGTAATCCAAACATGAAATAATATACCTTAACTTATAATAGGCTGGTAATAATAGTAATGTGACTCCCATAAAAATAGATTTCCAAATGAAACATAAGTACAAAGGAAAAAACGAAATGCTACATGAATTCTACTCACAGCTCTATGGTGCAACCGAACCCCAGGTGGAGCTGTCATGTTGTTAGAAACTGCACTGTCTGGTTTGAAAAGGTTTGAATGTTTGCTGCTGGATGTGGAGTCTGAAGACTCTTCCTTGTCAGGCAATTGCTCCATCTCACCGTTAACCTGCCTAGCCTTCACAGCAGCTAATGTAGCACTGATTGCCTCTGCCTCTGCTGCTGATGCTTCAACCAAGTAATCCACACCTTTGCTTAACCTCCTGTGACAGATTCTAAAACACGTTAGAATGAAATTGTTGCTAAAAACAATATTATATTTCCCACAAAACATCACAACATTCACAGAGTGTAGGGCTATTTACCGTTGTCCCTGCAACACGGCATTCTCGGGACTAATATCAGTATACATATCTCCATTAGCTGGAGGTGCAACTGGAGTCCCAAGAACAACAGCTCCATCAGGGCCTGATTCCGTAGCTGTTTGTCTTGTCCGTTCATCATTGTAGGCATACTTTCCAAGTGCTCTTCCAGTTTGCATGTTAGTGGCTGCCTCACTCGCTGCTGCATGATTAGCAGCAGTTGTTGTTTCAGCAGCAGCTAGGTCTTCAGCCACAAGAAGATCATCCAGAAGTACCCCTACAATAGCAACTCTTTATAGTTAGCAACCAATACTATATTAAACGATATCATGCAACAATAGAAATATTATAAACATGATTCTACTCATAGGAGAAACTGAATGATAGCTTTATCCAATTGCAGGACAGGTGCAAAGCATAGCGATGATGACATACTTTTCTAAGGGATTCAAATATGAGATTATGAATGTAAATCCAAATTTGAAGGATATCGAGCCCACATTGCAAGAGAAACATATTTTAATCTATGTTGGTCAAAATTCAAAAGATGTAGCAACCACTCTAAACCGAAGTATGCTCTCAAAATTCAGGTGTAGTAGCCACTCAGTACACAGTATGCTCTCATCTCAGGCCCTGTTTGGCACACAGCTTCTGCTGCAGCTTCTTCATAAAAGAAAAGTTGAGGGTGTGCCAAACAGGAAGCTTCTGTAACAGCTTATTAGTTCAGCTGTTTCTCAGAATGAACTAAAAGCACAATATAAACAGAAGCTGCTTTCTACCAACTTTTCAAAGAAGCTGCTTTTGTAACAAGTTTCAGCTGTATCAAACAGGGCCTCACAATAAGTTTGGGACATTGCGAAAAGATACACAGCACATAGGACATATGGCTCGTATAAACATGACCAAACATTTATACAAGCACATATAAAGTTTGGTGCATGTACACTATGGCGTAGGATGCCAGCTGATTATACATATATAATCAGTTGCCTCTTCAATAAAAACAGTTATCATTGCAATTTACAATTCTGCAATATTGATCTATGAAGACTGAGAAAATATTGATCTATGAAGACTGAGAAACAGAATTCATCAAATATATAATAAGCATGCAGCCACCCAAAATCATAGAAACATCAGTTCAATATAAAGTAAATGTTAACAGACACTTGGACAATCATTTATGTCAAGATCATACAATTTATTTATTATCATTGTGTTTGTTAACTGAAAGTGATAAATGGAATATCAAGGAAGAGAAATGAAACAGTAGGATTATATATATATCAAATCATAGACGAACTGGTGAAGGCACAAACAACTGGACTGTCAATATCTAAACGATGGCATGATGCCCCTCTAAAGTCAATTTCCTTGTGCTTTACAAACTACAAACTAAATATATAAGCAATGGTCAACTCGCAATGATCTAATTTTTTTGAAGCTGTATTAATGAAGCCGATAAGGTATCAAGGCCGGTCATGTGGTGGGCGCTAGAGAAACACAGTCCCAACAAAATACATTAACCTTATCAAAGATATGTACGATAATGTTGTGAGAAGTGTGCGCATAAGGGATAGTGAGACCGATACTTTTCCTATCATAATAGGGCTACACCAAGGATCAGCCTTAAGTCCATACATCTTTTCCTTAGTGATGGATGAGGTGTCGAAGGATATACAAGGGCACATCCCTTGGTGTATGCTCTTTGCAGATGATGTAGTGTTGGTAGATGAAACTAGGGATGGTGTTGATAGAAAATTGGAGCTATAGAGGCAGACTCTAGAGTTCAAAGGGTTTAGACTTAGTAGAACCAAGACCGAGTATATGAGGTGCGACTTTAGTGATGTCGGGTGCAAGGGGGAAAATGTTAGTTTACAAAGACAAGTAATACCTAGGAGGGACACATTTTGATATTTAAGATCAATGTTACAAAGAAATGGTGATATTGACGAAGATGTTTGCCACAGGATCAAGATCGGGTGGATGAAATGGCGGCAAGCATCTGGATTTCTGGAATCTTATGCATTGTTCATTAGTTGTCCACTAATCACGATTAGTCGCGATCAGTCGGGCTGATCGGTTTCTGCAGCTCGATTAGGGCAACCGACTCGATCAGATCGATCAGAACTCTAGTCGTCCGATCAGGGCGACTAGTCGGCCGATCAGCGATCAGGAAACGGCAGACGATCAGAATTCAGAACAGGGGAAAAAATGAAATTGGGCCTTTACAACCATGGCCCATTAGGGTTAGTCTATGTTAGAAGCCGCTCTTTCTAGCCTCCGCCCGAGTCCCCACCGGCCCCATCGCGCGTCCCCAACAAAAGGACGCAAGCCGCCGCTCTCCGCTCTGCCTCCGGAGCCACCGGTGGAGTTCGCTCCAGTGCCCGTCCCACTCCTCAATCCTCACCGGCGCTTGTCCCCCTCTTCCTCAGGCTCCCCCAAGGCTTCTCAGTCCTCACCGATGCCTCTCCTCCTCTTCCTGTGCACGCACCGCACTGGACAAGCCTGGAACCATGAGTTCTTCGGAGGATGGTAAGATTTCATCCCTTCCTCCCCTGTTTATTGTTCTTCAGAGTTCAGACTTGCTTATGTGTTGTACACTTGTACTCAGTAATCTGCACTCAGTAGTCTATAATCTGAAATCTGCATATACTCTGTAATCTGAAATCTGTATGCTTGATGCACTGATGCCCTGATGCATTGATGCTTTGCTGTATATGCTTCATGCCCTGATGCTCTGTTGCATATGCTGTATATGCCCTGATGCATTGCTGTATATGCCCTCATGCCCTGATGCTTGATGCTTTGCGTTGAGAACTTGATACTTGGTACTGACAATCTGCTACGCTTGATAGTTGATACTTGATACTGCTATACAAGTATATATGTGTGTATGTACTATATATATATATATATATATATATATATATATATATATATATATATATATATATATATATATATATATATATATATATGTTGACATATATATAGTGCCGACTAAAAATGTCGTCCAAAATATCAAGGACAACTAGGGTCGACTAATCGATCTAGTCGCCCTAGTCAGCCGTTAGACGACTAGGGTCGACTAGACGACTAATGAACCTTGATCTTATGTGATAAGAAAGTTCCACAAAAATTGAAAGGAAAATTCTATAGGACGGTGATCAGACCTTCGATGTTGTATGGAGCAGAATGTTGGTCAACTAAAAGGCAACATGTCTAATAAACGAGTGTTGCTGCGATGTGCATGCTATGTTGGATATGCGGTCACACAAGAAGAGACAAAATTAGGAACGAGGTGATATGTGGTAGAGTAGGGGTGGCACCGATTGAGCAGAAGCTAGTCCAACATCGCCTACGGTGGTTTGGGCATATCCAGCGGATGCCTCCAGAAGCACCGGTTAACAGTGGGATTATAAAGAGTAGAGAAAATTTTAGGAGAGGTAAGAGGTCGACCAAGGTTGACATGGCAGAAGGCGGTGAAACGAGACTTAAAAGAGTGGGACATACCTAGAGATTTGGCTCATGGTAGGACTGCATAGAAATTAGCAATTCATGTGTCAGAATCTTAGTTTATTCGTATTTTGTTACTCTTATCTTCTTTCTTATTAATCTATTTCTAAAATAAATAAAATATAAAATCTTATTTTATTTGTATTTTTTTTACTCATCTTATTTTCTATTACTCTTCTTCAAAAATTATTGAGTTTCATTTCTAGCCGGCTCCAACTTGTTTGAGACAAAGGCTTGTTGTTGTTGTTGTATTAATGAAGCCGACCCCAACTTTCTTGGGACAAATGTTTGGTTGTTGTTGTTGTTGTTTTGAAGCTGTACTAATGACAAGTGACACTGACAGTAACAGTGGTCACCTGTCAAGAGGAGGGGAATTGGACGTGCCAGGCATTGAAAATATTACAAAGTATGTGTAAATTAATGACACAATGTCAGAAATCAAATATGGAACAATACCCCAGTAATCTTACCTCCACGTAACCCTCCATAAATAAATATCATATCATTAACAGCAGCGGCTGCATGCCTGCACCGTCGCGTAAGCTCAACAGCAGCATCACCTCCAGCTGCATCTGCACTATATCTTCCTGTTCTTGGAGTTGTTACAATGGACATTGTGTCGCACCAGACTCCAGCAGCAGTGTCCAATACTGAAACAGCCAAACAGGTAGAATCGCACAACTTATAAGAAAAAAATACTAGTTTGTCACCAATAGATAGCCACAGTAATAGCAAACCTGTGCTAACCGCAATGTGGATGCATATAGCAAACAAACCAAGATATTCAAAGCTAGTGAACAAGAAATGGGCCGTATCATTATCAGCATGCCTCACAGGTAACACAAAAGAATGCAGACATCACATTGAAGTATAAGCAAGTGGCTTAAGAGTTAAGATGTCAAATGTTGAACTAACTAGGATATCTAAAGTACATCTAAAACACTTAAGGAATCTTTTTAAAATGATTGACAATGGGTAATGGAATTCCGACAACATGAGATATACACTTCATTAGATGAGTTTGAATGGGACTACTTTTTATTTCCCAATACGATGACAGGCGGCTCTCCTGCCGGAGAGAAGGAAAAAAGATTGTGTATTAAAACTGGAACAGCTAGCCTCCAAGACAGTTCTGCTAGCCACAAACAATAACTTATTGAGACTGGCATCATCCAATGATTGTTTCTGTGAATCGATTGAGTACATTTTCAAAATTTGCATCAAAACTTGATACAAAAATATATGAGTTACTTCGAGATCTTAAAACTGGAACCTGCAACACTTGAAGAGTCTTCTACCATCCGTCCACCTCCAAGAGCACCGCCTGACACATGAAGCCTTGCATTCACAAAAACCTATGGAATAGCAATTTGCAAGTGTTATACATGGACCACACAGTTTTTTGTCTGAAAAATATGATAGCAATTTGCAGAGATTGAACAATAGCTCACAGCTGCATGTTGGTATCTGGGTGATGGAGAAACACCAGGTGCAATGGCCCACTCCCAGCGGCCATCTCTATGTTTCGCAAGACCATACGCACTTGATAGGGGCTGATGATTTTGCAAATTGGATACATAAGAACAAAACCAGAAGTAGATCCAAAATTAATGACAAGTGCTAATACCGGTATAACACAAAAAGGTGTTATATCTAGGTTATCAAAGACTCAAAGTAATGATCAGGTAGAGAAGCTAAATAAATCGCTGTTATATAAATGCAAAAAAAACTCTACTATATATATAAGGAAAAAGTCAATTTTACTACCCTCAAGTATCAATGTTATTTAATTAAGCCCCTAAACAGAACTTTGGTCTAGTTTACTCCCCCAAAACTGTTTAGATTTTATATTGGTTCAATTCGCCCCCTTAATAAAAAAAAATATTGTTTTCTCTATGTACATGTCATGTTTGAGTTTTTTTTAGATTATAGGTTACAACATACTGTATGTTAGAAAACTATTTGAAGAATTTTTCGTAATATATCTGTACGTTTTTTTTCTCAAAAACAATATTTTTGTATGTTGGAAGTATGTAACACAAATCTGGCATAGGATGATAGGAGATGGAATAATGCAAGAAAAAATTTGTGGAAAGTTCTGGAAGAATTTTCCAAGCATAGTGTATGATACCATCTACCATCCTACAAAATTTGAATTTCAAACATAACCCATACAAAGACAAACCAAAAAGAAAATTTTCACTAGGGATGAATTGAATAGATCTAAATAGTTCGCAGGTAAAACGGACAAAAAAAATTGTTTACAGGTTTAAAGTGAACAACGTGGATACTTGGATAGTAAACTGGACTTTTTCCAAAAAAAAAATGAAGCCCAAATAGACATCGCCAACTATAAAACTATACTCCAATGAGAAACTCACTGAAAATGTTGCTGCTTTTCAACTTGATTATTTACAGGAGATCTAATTGTGCCACATATAATTGTGTTAGTTTTCTTTTGGTTCATGTGGATAAAATAACAGCTATATATTTAACTTTTTTATTTCATCTGCTTGTTCTGCAAATTCTGCACCATCAAAAGTTTAATTTCAGAGTATAGATGAGTCATACTTTCAAAATGCAGTTTTGTGGGACCTACTTAATTTCTGTCTGAGGCATTGTTGAGAATTGAGATGGTGATGTTGTCTCTGAGACATTGTTGTGATGGTGATGTTGTATGCTCAGACAACATGGGAGGTGTTACTTTTAGAAGATTAAAGTTGTTGATCAGAATTACTTGACATTTATTAATTGCACATTACATTTCTTTTCTTTGGAGAAGTTCAGTAATTAGCAATCACTTACCACACTATTTGCATCCCTCCCACCACAAAGTAAGAGAAGACCATCAGAGCGTGCGCTTGCAGTGGCATACCTGAATAGTATCGCACAGGAAAATTAGAAAGAATATCAAAACATAACTATTCCAGTAAAAGCACTTAAAGAGTGATCTAAATGCTGAGTTCGGATCACAAGAAACTAATCAGGCAACATGGTGGGCTAACACTGCCACAGCATGCTATTCTGTGCCATATAAAATTTAACAAGAATTCATAAAGTTGAAATTCTAAATTGCTGTTTTGGAATCAAGAAAAACATGTATAACTTTCATTTCCTTGGAGAAGAGAGAAATATTTATTTAGGTGTGGCCTGTGTGTGACGAGAAAATGGAAAATTCTATAGGATGGTGATCTGACATGTGATGCTATATGGGGCAGAATGTTGGCCTACTAAAAGCAACATGTCCAACAAATGAGTGTTGCACAGATAAGCATGTTCCGGTGGATGCGCGGTAACACAAGAAGAGACCAAATTAGGAATGAGATGATACGTGATAGGGTAAGGGTGGCGCCAATTGAGGAGAAGCTAGTCCAACATCGACTACTATGGTTCGGGCATATCCAGCGGAGACAATCGGTCAACAGTGGGATTCTAAAGGGTGGGGAAAATATTAGGAGAGATAGATGACGACCAAGACTGACATGACAAGAGACGGTGAAGCGGGACTTAAGGAGTGGGATATATCTAGAGATTTGACTCATGATAGGACTGCATGAAAATTAGCAATTTATGTGTCAGAATCGTAGTTTATGTGTATTTTATTACTTTTAGCTTCTTTCTTATTACTTCATTTTCTTTTTAACAAATAAATCTCAAAATCTTAGTTTGTATTTTGTTACTCTCACCTTATTTTTCTACTATTCTTTTTAAATTAAACCATTGTTGGGTTTCATTTCTAGCCAACGCCAACTTGCTTGGGACAAAGATTTGGTTGTTGTTGTTGTCATTATTGTTGTGGCCTGTGTGCATTGCAAGATGCAACAGTGCATGATATGATAGTTGTTGATTAACTCGGCAATCAAACCCTAAACCCTATAGTACACAATGACCCTCTTTATATAGAGGGGGCTCATCTAGAAACCTAACACTAGCCGCCGCTAGAGTAGCATTGCTACAGTACTGACTACTATTTGACCCACAAAGGCCCATCTGATTGCCCATTTGGTACTAACCTGCCAGCTAAGTAAACTAAACAACAGGCTAATGATTCTAATCTTCACTTGATCTGCTGCCTAACCTGCACCTCCAATGGGCCAAAGATCCATAACAGTTCACCCCTCCCGGCAAGATAGCTCGTCCTAGAGCTGTCAGCTGTGGCAGTAGCCATAATTCTGCTCCCCAAGGTGGACGCCACAAAGAGAGTATGATCAGTGAAGCCAGTAGAAGATCAGCGATAAAAAAGCAATATTCTGAATGGTGTCAATGTAATCTTGTTGTATGAAGAAGCATAGCCGGCCTTCCTGCCAGGAGATGCAAAGGCAAGACAATGACATGAACTCCCAACATGCATACCTCTGAATTATAGGTGGCGTAGACTCCTAACTGATTTAAACTAGAGAGAATCAAATCTAATCTCCGAATTGAACTCTATATAAACTGGTTTCTGATCTGATCTGATCTGATCAGAACCAACTCCAACACCTAAACCCACCTAATCCCATCCTCCTGGGCACACTGTCCTGGTCCTAGCCTCCTGGGCGCAGACCCTTGACCAAGTAGGGCTGGACCACCACAACTGCAGGAGAGATCAGCTAACATTCTCCCCCGACATCCTATAACCCGAACCACGCCCTCAACCCACATCCAACATCATCTAACAATTCCTGTGAGACAATTGCTATTATAGAACTCTTATCGTGAGGCTTCAACAAAATAGGATTCTTACTGTGAGCTTCGATAAAATAGGATTTTCGACGTTGGCGCGCCGTTAAAATAGCATCTGGCATTTTTTTTAACTTATTTTTCTCTTGTTTTCTATTTTCTTAGCACCAAAATACCCCTAATTATTCCTTTTCTGTCCTGCTGGTGGTGACGATCTGGAGCATCTGGGGATGGTGCACGACTCTGAGGCTAGGCTGATGGCATTTGCAAGACTGTATCATTAAGTTGTGCAACAGCATCATTTGCAGCACTTCATGCAGAATATCATTAGTGGTGCTACAGCAAGCAAGCTTTTCAAAGCATCCAGGACATAAAATTTTGACTCAGGTTGTTCACTTGTTAATAGAGCAGATAATTGACTGATGGTTCCAGTATCTGACTTCTGTAGGAGATGATTCAGTGTTTTAGATGCTATCTCCTTGCCATTATCACTTCCATTTTTCAGAAGCCATAATAAAGCAGGAACGGCATCTGCACTTTCAACACATGCTCGTATGTCTTCACTGTGATTGCACTACTCCAGGCCGCAGTCTCGCAAAGGCCATGAGCGTCGCCTCAGAGCGTCCAATCGTGCACCAGCCCCAAATGCCCCAGATCGTCACCACCAGCAAGTGAAAAATGAAATAATTAGATTAGGGGTATTTTGGACATTTCAGGTGCTAAGAAAATAAAAAACAAGAGAAAATAAATAAGGAGTCAAAATGTCATAATGCTATTTTAAGGTGCGTCGATGTTAAAAGTCCTATTTTATCGAAGTCCATGGTAAGAATCCTATTTTGTCGAAGCCTCACGATAAAAGTTATATAATAGCAATTGTCTCCAATTCCTGCATCCCACAACACTTCAGATCATCAAACAATCTCACTCTGATCCTGACTCTTGTGCTTGTCTCATCCTTAATGTGTCTTGTCGTGTTTGCCTCACGCGCCACATCTCTAAACATCGTGTCCTCATCCTGACGACCTCATGTCACATCACCGCAGGACTTGTCTTCCGTGCACGTCTTGTTGTCTGAAGTCGTCACGATCTCGTCGTCGCTCCCCCCTGTGTCGAGCCTCCCTTGCACCGAGTCTTATATGCACGTACAAGTCATCGTGGAAGAAGGTTGTCGTCTTGCCGCGTCGCTCCAGATTCTCCCGATCTGAGCCACCACATCGCCTTGTACCATCCACCGTCTCGTGCTTGTCGTCATGCACTCTCGTGTGCCTCCTATTGCGCCTGCACCACCTCCCTACGCCGCTCCAACCTCTCCCAGTGTTGTAAATCCACGCCTGGAAGCCTAGGCACCGGCCAACTGCCTGGACGCCTAGCGAGTTCCAGACGGGGTGAGGGAGGAGCAGCGAGGGATGTGCAAGCCCAGCAACAGGGGACGGGCGAGCGGAGCAGCAGGGGAGCAGAGGCGGGCGCGGGACGAACGCCGGAGCAGGGGAACAGAGGCGCGGTGCCACTAGGAAGGCACGGTCGGTGGGCATTAGGAAGCATCGGACGGCGGCTGCAAGCTACGGGCAGGGCAGCGGGGCAGAGGCGGCGGGCATCAGGGTGGAGGTGGTAGGCATCGGGGCGGAGACCGAATGAAGCGGAATTGGGCGGTTGGGCTAGAGGAGAGTCAGCCCAACTAATGTGAACCGACTGTCCATATCTTAGATTGGGTATATAAAACTTCTTAACCCTAACCCTATTTGATATTCTCTCTATCCTCAACACATTCGGGCGGCGACGGCAGACGGGGCCAACAACAGAGGACAAGAACAGTGCCGGCAGCAGCGGCAGGTGGCGCGCGTAACTGCATGGCGGAGGACGGCGACAGCGGCAGACGACGGTGGTGGATGGCGACGCTCCTTCTAGGCGAGGCGACCGGCCACGGTGTTCGACCTGGAGCGACTGGATGTCTAGGTGTCGCCTAGGTGATGCCTCGACAACACTAGATTCTCCACGACCGCCTGATGCTTCACAGACTCCTTGCTAGTCGGCGTTGCCACATTGACACGTTGCATCGGGCGTGTGTTGTTGAGTCGGATCGTGTAGAATTTGATGTAGGTTTGTCATACTCGAGTGAGAAGTCGTTCGTGCTCCTATGTACGTTCATCACCCCACCGTGGATGTTGATATCATAGTCTTCCTTGTCCAGCTCGTCGATGGTAATGATGTTCTCGTCGATTCAAGGAACGAGGTAGCCAATGAGCTTCTAGAGCTCCCCCGTCTTGCTGGTGTATACCACCTTGCCTCGCTCCTTGACCATGACGACCATGTTGTCGCCAAACCGCACTGTGTTGACGACTTTGTCGTTGAACTCAGAGAAGATGCATCATGTGATTGGTCACTCACGTGTCGAAGTGCCACAATGTGTCATTGATGCTATTGTCGTTGCCGAGCTACGCGAAGACGCGCGCTTCCACTAGCTCCTCTAGTGGTGGAGGGTTATTCACGTCTCAATAGGACACTACCTTGCCATCATCAAGGTGCCCTCCTCATCAACCATCGTCGCATGTGCCTCCACCTCATTGAGCTTGTAGCGACACTCTAGCCCAGTGACCATACTTCTTGCATCTTTTACACTAGTTCCGAGCGAGCTTCTCGCCATCGCTCGACGAGTCACATCGTGAGCGCCTCTAGCGATTGTCCGTCCTCGACGAAACTGCACGCTCCCCCTTCACCCGTGCCTCCCACTCCACCCGAGTAAGTAACAGTTGGTTGTTGTGAAGTCCTCTCTTGCGCTACATCATGTCGAATGCGTTCTCTATAGCCCTCAGCCGCCCCGTCACCTCAGAGAGGATGAGAGTCAATACGTACAACAGTGTCGTGATCATCACCACGATCTGTTGGAAGCATTCCGAAACGCTCCATTGCAGCTTCATAACAGTCTTCGACTCTTCTACCACCTCCTCGAGCATCACAAAGCATGACACCATGCCGCTGAGCCGAGGAAGAAGTGCTCCACGCTCTCGCCATCTATGAAGGTGGCGGCGTCGAACTCCTAATGTAGCTATTGTGCCATATTCTTCACGCGGTCAGCTCCAATGTGCATGAGGGCGATGCAATCCCATGCATCCTTGGTCGTCGTCTTCTCACTGATCATGGTGATCATCTCTGGTGGGAGGGCGCTGACAAGGGTGTTGTCGAAGGTCTTAAACGACACTTCCCCCGGACCTGCTTAGAGAGCAGAGCGCGGAGGTTCTTTGGATTCACGAGGGCTAGTCCCAGGAGATTGAGCGCAGCGAGATGATGAACACAGAGGGTTTACGTGGTTCGGGCCGCCGGAGCGTAACACTCTGCGTCCACGGGAGTGTTTGTGTATTGCCTTGCTTGAGTGTGTATGAGCTTTTATTCTTCGATCCCCTATGAAGGTCGCCTGCCGAGTCCTTTTATAGTCAAAGGACTCTGCAGTCACAAGGTGGGCCCCGGGGCCCGACAGGTGGTCCCAGGGAGAGCCAAATCCTATACAAGATCTAGGATTAAATGCTATCTACTTCTCTTTGTCAGGGGCTTCAATGTGATGTCCCGCCGCGTTGTGCGCCAGGGCTACACATAGTTGCTGATGATGGCAGGGCATGTCCCGCTGTCTTATCCCCGCGGCTCACTCGTCCGCCTTACGCAGTGGGTCTGTACCGGCTACTTGGACAAGACAGGACACTGGAGCCTTGACTTTCGCATGCGCGACTCCGCTTCGCCTGGGGAAGGCGCGCGTACTTAATGCCTGTCTAAGCGGCGCACTCTTTCCTTTACTGCGACCTCCTACCGCATCGAGTCAGCCCACCACCACGTGGTTGCACCGGAGCCTGCCCCTGCGGGGAGTTGAGCGCACAGCTGTACAGGTCACGTGGCACCTCCAGAGCCCACCTTCGCGGGAGGGCGGAGGCTCAGCCCTGCGGGCCACGTGGTAGTCCAGAAGCCCTTCCTTGCGGGGAGACGGGCCTGGTCCCGGGGGTTCCATTGGCTACGTGGCAGCCCCGGAGCCCGCCTCGACGGGGAGGCGAGAGTCCGGTCCTGCCGGCCACGTGGCAGCCCCGGAGCCTGCCTCGGCGGGGAGGCGAAGGTCCGGTCCTACCGGCCACGTGGCAGCCCTAGAGCCCGCCTTGGCGGAGAGGCGAAGGTCCGGTCCTGTCGGCCACGTGGCAGCCCGGGAGCCCGCTCCGGCGGGGAGGTAGGATCTGGTCCTTCCCTCCACGATGTGGCAGCCTCGGACTCTGCCTCCAAGTAGAGGCCAAGTCCTTAGCCGTTTTCTCCTTGTGCGCGGGGGTACCCGGCATGCGGGGTACCGACAGTGGCCCCCGAGCCCACCTCGGGAGAGTTGTCGATACCGCAGGTGGGGTCTTCTTCCTTATCTTCCCGCGCAACTCTTTTGATACCAATTCGGGGCAGTTCCCCGAGCGGCACGTCTCTGTCATCGTGGTGACGCGTCTCCCTCTGGTAAGCGGAGGCGCGGGTCGTGCGCCGCGCGACATGACTTCTGCTTTCAATCGTGCTTTAACTGTGGTGGTTCCCAAGGTGGCTCCTACACTTCCGCTGCTTTTGCCTTTTCAGAAACCGCCGAGTTACCTCCCGCGCAGTTGGCCACCCGGCTTGCCTTCTTTGTCGAGCGACTCGGGCCCTCATGTCATTGCCTATGCGGGTTTGTTGCTCTTCTATCGAGGTTGTGGCGATTCACACGCCGCGTCTGTTGGCTTGCAGAGGTGAATAAAAAGAGACCTTTCCCCCTAAGGATCCTTTCTTCCGCTTTTGCATTCTTGCGCTCGTGCCTCTTGCCCCAAGCCCAGTTCTTGCACTCTAGCTCCCGATTTCCCCTTCCGGAGCCTCCTCCTTCAACCTCATGGCGAGCATCCTGCCCAGGTCCCGGCTGACCAGGTCTGCCGATCTGGACCCCGTGCGCCGGCTTCTCGGCTGGCGAGCCCCCGAACAGGAGGAGTGGCTCCGTTGCGGGGAGCTCCCACTGAACCTCACCGACGGGGAGATGGTGCTGTTCTCGTCGTACGTGCTAGCCGGCTTCGTTCCGCCAGCATCTGCGTTCCTGGTAATGCTTCTGGAGACCTTCGGCCTCCAACTTCACCACCTCCCGCCGAACTCGATCGCCTTGCTGGCGGTCTTTGCTCACCTCTGCGAGATGTCCGTGGGGGTGATGCCGTCGGTGAAGCTCTTCAGGTACTTCTTTGTACTGAGAGCCGCCGGCAAAAGCTCGAAGGATCAGCTCGACGCCTACTACTTCCAGCGTCGAACCAAGGTCCCTTCTAGGTACATTGCTTCCTTCAGCTCTGCACGGTGGGAGCAATGGCGCGAAGATTGGATGATCGTCAAGGTCGAGGCTCACGACCGGATGTGCCTCCCCACCAGGAGCCCCTACTCCGAGCGGTCATTCTGGGAGGAGTGCCCAGAGCTGGAGAGGGCGTTCGACCCGGTGTTGGAGAGGATTCAGATGCTGGCGGACCACGGGCTGACGTCTGCGATGGTGTTGAGGGACTTCATGTCCCGACGCATGGCTCCGCTCCAGCGCCTCGTCCGCCTGGCATGGATGTACACCGGTCCAATGGACTGCATCCGTCTCGAGACCGGCTCCGACTCCAACCCGGACGAGCAGCTGTTGCACGATATGCTGGTCCGGGTCTGCCCCGACGACGTTTCCCCTGAGGGACTGGCCCTCCCGACGGCCTGCCGCCCCCTGTGCTCAGACTCCGAGCTGAAGAGGCGGCTGCTGAAGGCGATGCCGACGCTCGACGAGTCTGGGCTGGCGCAGCACCAGATTGGAGACCCATTTCGGGGGGTCGAGATTGCCGACGATGCCGAGGGGGTCGTCATTGCCGACGACGATGAGGGAGGCGGAGATCCCTCAAGCGACAAAGATCCCTCGAGTGATGACCCCTCGAGTGGGCCCCAGCTCCGTCAGCGGGGAGGCTCCTCTGCTGATATGGGGAAAGGGAAAGCACCAGTGCCGGTGTCGGACCCAACCCCCAAGAAGCGTGTCCGGTCGCCGCCGTACTCGGTGTCAGGGGGTGTTAGCGGCGCCGCTTTGCCGCTCGAGTCCTCGTCACGCAAGAAGGGGAGGCTCCTCAACGCCGATGGGACCCCAGCGTTCCCTCGCCGCTCGGAGGAGCACCAGACTTCGGGGATGCCGCTGGCTCCTCCATCTCAGGGGCCCCCAGCACACGTTGCGGCCCCCGCCGCGGGTTTCGGGGGTCCGGACCCCCCCAACCCTTTCAGGAAGCGGTGGAGCTTCAACGTTCCCCGGTAAGTCTGCTTAGATTTCTTCTTGGGTGTTCTTTGTCGTGTGCTCACCCTGTAATATTCTTATGATTCGGGTTTGACTGCTTTCAGCGCAACCGCGGCTACTCCTCCACCCTCGCGCCCTTTCGCTGGTGGGCATGCTACTCCAGCCAGCTCACGGGGCTCCTCTGCAGCCTCGGACCCTGCTCGGGCGCCCCGGGCTGCTGCTGTCGAGGTGCCCCGGGCCTTCGTGCCTGAGGCCCCTACAACGGTTGCTGAGGGTCCGCAGCGCGCGCTGGCGTCTGGTGTCGCGCCCGCCAATGACTCCGCATCCACCGGCTACTCTGCAGCGGCCGATGCTACCGCGCCGACTGACACTGCTACGTCGGCTGGCGCCACCGCCCCGGGTGGAGCTCCCGGAGCCGGCTTAGCAGCCTTTGGCAGCAGTGCTGGAGCCTCCGCTGGGGAGGGGGCTCCTGGAGACGACGCGCCTGCTCCCAGGGGCGGTTCCCCCCCCTGCCTTCTCTAACTGGGGGAGCTCTGGTCCCCGTCTCCCCGGTGGTCCTCCAAATGGAGGACGATATTGAAGAGGTGGGGAGGCAGGGATCCGCGGCTACGGTGGAGCCCCTCCCCCTGTCTGAAGCCATGGTCGTTGCCTACTCCGGCTTTCGGCAGGCTCGGGCGGCCCTCAACCGGGAGAGGGGGGGGCTTGAGGACGAGGAGGACCGGCTCCAGGAAAGGGCGAGGACCCTGGAAGCCCAGACCCGATTGGCGAAGAGCCGGGTGGCGCAGCGGGAGGCGGTCGTCCGGGAGGAGATGAAAATCCTCGACCAGGAGCGCAAGCTTATCGGTCGCCTGGACGCCGTCACCCAGAAGCTGAAGGCGGACGCCGCGGCGATCCATGCTAAGGCCAGCTCCCGCCTCTAGTCCTGCGAGGAGCTCCAGCAGGTGCTATCTCGCCGGGAGGCTGCTCTTGCCGAACGGGAGCAGGAGTTGGCGGCGAAGCAGGCTGAGGTGGAGGCGACCTCCCGGCGGCTTATCCTCCAGCAGGAAGGGGCGAGAGTCCGTGCCGCCGAGCTAGACCGCCGGGATGCTGCCCTGGCTGAGGTGGAGCGAGCTTAGTTCGCTGAGCGCCAGGCTCTCCTGGACCGCGAGTTCAACGTCGCCCTCAAGGAGGGTGACTTGAGCCGCCGCGAGAGGGAGGTCAGCGAGCGCGAGAGGGCCCTGGCAGCCAAGGAGGAGTGGTTCCTGGACGGCGGCCCCCGGGCGCTGGCGGCAGCCCAGCAGGAGGTGCAAGAGCTCCGGGCGTCGCGTTCTGCTGAGGCCCGGAAGGTCTGGGAGTTCCTGGGCGACGCCGACACAGCTCTGGTGCCGCTCAGCTTCAGCCCGGTGCGCGTGGGGGAACCAGCGCGGGAGGTGAGTGAGGTGTTCCCAGCCCTTGACTCCACCACCTCGAGGATGCGTTCGCTGGGGGCCATCATCGACAACCAGCTGGAGGCAAAAGGGAGGATGCTGGTGAAGGAGGTGGCGACGCACATCCTGTCCTGCTACCAGAGTTGGTACCCTGATGTCCCTCTTCAGCCGGTCCTCGAAGGGCCCATCGCCGAGAGGGAGGAGGCTGCCAAGTCTGAAGTCTCAGATGCCGTGGCGCTCATCACCTCGAGGTTCCAGCGGAGTGGCTGAGGGCTCCCCATGTGCTGCTTGTATCTTGTGTTTCTTTCAGTTTTTCTTTGTAGTTGTTTGTGATGACAGACCTTTATTTTGCAACAAAAAATCTGCTTGGAGTGCCCCTCATACTTAGCATGCTTTACTTTTCAGCAATATCTTCTAGTTGCTTGTTGTTCCTTAGCTTCCAGGACCTGCCGTCCCCCGGAGTGTGGCCCCCTGGTAGGTGTGGCCAGTTGTTATGGGCACACTGAGTATGCAGGGATGTCGACGGCTGGCCCCCTGGGGGTGCCATCGGAGCCTCAGTCCGGCGGTGCCCACCATCTTAAATGAAACGTCGACGGCGGGCCCCCTGGGGGTGCCACCGGAGCTTCAGTCCGGCGGTGCCCACCATCTCTAGTGAAAGGTCGACGGCGGGCCCCCTAGGGGTGCCACCGGAGCCTCGGTCCGATGGTGCCCACCATCTTTGGTGAAACGTCGACGGCGGGCCCCCTGGGGGTGCCACCGGAGCCTTGGTCCGGCGGTGCCCGCCATCTTCGTGGGTACTCTGACAGTTATCGTCGGGATAACTCCTTGAAGACCTGCGTATAGATCAAAAAACAGGAGAAGTAATTCTGTCTGCTGGTCATTGCTTCCCTGCTCCTTTTTTAGCGTCGCTTGACTTACGATCTTGGGCTGACTCATGGGGCTTGGGTAATTCAGTGCATCTGCACCTAGGGCCCACTATCCATACTACTTAAGGGTGGTCCATCTGGCCCCCAGTACTCAGCTGCAGCGCTGGGGAGGCAAAGCGCACAGGCTTAGGGTACAGGACCAGGTTAAGCAGGTTGTGCCCCTGGACCTCCCGCTCGGCGTAAGCCTTTCCCGGGGGAGACCGTCTGGAGACACAAACCCCCGAGTATGGGAACATCCGAGGCCCCAGGCACATTGCAGGTACCTCAAGCAACCCCACCTGCAACCAGACAGCAAGGCTCCCACTATTGCTAAAGCAGGGAAAAAATGACAGCGCCCATGATAGATCACGAGCTACGGCGAACGTACAGCAATATCATAAAAAAATTAAAGATAATTTTTTGAATGAGAAACCCTATACAGGGCAGGACAACATTCTTTCATTGCGGTTTCCCATAAGATGGGACAGGCTTTACAAGGGGAACGACCCGGCTCGGGCGACAAAGGAAGTCGAGTGCACCTACTTAGGGTTCTGTACCAGGCTAAGCGAAATGTGCACTCAGAGCCTCGTCTCCGTAGCCTTAGTTACCCTAAGTACTATTCCTAGGCACCATGTACCTTTTACAATGAAAGAAAATTGTCCTAACACTGGTCTAGGGGTAGAACTTACGGAGGTGCTCGATGTTCCAGGGGTTGGGCAGTCGCTCTCCATCCTCCGTAGCTAGGCGGACCCACCCTGGGCATCATACCTCCGTAACCCGGAAGGGGCCCTCCCATCTGGGGGAGAGTTAGTTAGCCCCTTCCCGGGAGAGTATGCGACGCAGCACCAGGTCGTCTACCTTTAGCTCCCTACTCCGCACGGTCCTCTGGTGGTAGTGCCGGAGCGTCTGCCTGTACCGTGCATTTTGGAGAGCCGCTCTCACTCGTCCCTCGTCGACGAGGTCCACGTCTTCAAGCCGGAGTTGGTCCTGCGCGGCTTCGTCGTACACCCGGACACAGGGGGAGCCCCTGGTAATTTCTGGGGGGAGGACGGCCTCTGCCCCGTACACCAGGAAGAAAGGCGTTTCCCCTGTGGCCCAGCTGGTTGATGTCCGGCTAGCCCATAGTGCACACGGAAGCTCATCTACCCAATTTGCACCATGCTTCTCAAGGTGTGAGAATGTGCGAGTCTTGAGGCCCTTGAGGATCTTTGCATTGGCCCTCTCGGCCTGTCCATTGCTCTCTGGATGAGCGACAGATGCATAGCAGACTTGGATCCCAAGGTCCTCGCAGTATTCCTGGAACGCTGCAGTTGTGAATTGAGACCCGTTATCAGTGATGATTTTGTTCAGGACCCCGAACCGGCAGACGATCGTCTTGATGAATTTGACTGCTGACTGCTTGTTGATGCTGACAACTGGGGCGGCTTCTGGCCACTTGGTGAACTTGTCTACGGCGACGTAGAGGTGCCGGAATCCTCAGACGGCTCTGGGAAAGGGTCCCAGGATATCCAACCCCCATACAGCGAATGGCCATGAGGGAGGGATCATCTACAGCGCCTGAGCTGGTGTGTGGATCTGCTTGGCATGGAACTGGCACGCCTTGCATCTCCTGACCATCTCGGCGGCATCCTGGAGTGCTGTCGGCCAGTAAAAGTCATGCTGAAAGGCTTTACCGACCAGCGTACGGGATGACACGTGGTTCCCACACTCGCCTCCATGGATCTCTGCGAGCAAGTCGCAGCCCTCCTCCGGGTAATGCATCGCAGCAGGATGTCGTTGGCGCCACGCCGGTAGAGATCCCCTTCCACCAGCGTGTACCTCTTAGCCATGCGGACTATCCTTTCTGCCACGACATGTTCTTCGGGAAGGATGTTGTCTTTCAAGTAGTCCCGGACCTCCGAGATCCATGTATCGGGACTTGCTTGAGCCTCTGGATCTTGGGCGCACGGTAGCTCGGAACCCCCAGTGGCGCATACGATCCTTGGCGGGCTCCATGGTAGCAGGGCCGCCGGGACTGCTAGCTTCGAGGTGCTGGGCTCGCCCCCTTCGCCCGGTTCAGCTGCTCGGGCGGTTGGTCGCGGTAACGTCCTTGCAAAGACTCCTTCGGGCACTGGGGCTCTGTGGAGGCCTTCGTTGACAGGTCGTCTGTGATTGAGTTGTCGGCTCGGGGTACATGGCACAGGTCCAAGACTTCAAAGTCCTTCTCCAGCTTCTGGACATGCAGCAAGTATGCTGCTAGCTGAGGGTCATTGCAGCTGCACTCCCCTTTGGCTTGCTTGATGATCAGCTGGGAATCACCTTTAGCCAGAAACTGACGGACATTAAGGGTCAGGGCAGTCTTTAGCCCAAAGATTAGGGCTTCATATTCTGTCATGTTGTTAGTCGCCTTGAAGTCAAGGCGCACCATGTACTTGAACTGCTCCCCAGTCGGGGTGAGGAGCAGGACCCCGGCCCCGGCCCCCTGCTTTCGCGAGGAGCCGTCGAAGTAGAGCATCTAGGGGGTTTCGGAGAAAACTGGAGCCTTGGGCACCGTCTCTCCGTCGTCCGGGCCCCCTGGGTTGCTTGGCGATGGAGTCCATTCTGCCAAGAAGTCTGCCAGTGCTTGGCTCTCTTGACTGTGTGTCGAGGTAAGAACTCTAGCTCGAACTCCGCCAGCTCCGCTGCCCACTTGGCGACATTGTCAGTCGAGTTGGGGCTGTGGAGTACGGTCTTTAGTGGGAAAGAGGTGACCACTGAAACTCGGTGAGCCTGGAAGTATGTCGGAGCTTCCTCGACGCTATGAGCACTGCATACAACAGTTTGTGTACCTCTAGTTATCTTGTTTTCGCTTCATAGAGAACCTCACTGATGTAGTAGACCGGCAGTTGGGAGGTCCGAACCCTCCCTGGGGGGTCCAGAGCTCCTTGCAATGCATCTGTATCCTGGGGAATGTGGCCCTCAGGATCCAGCCGGACCTCCGGGGGCTGGGACCCGGTGGGCACTTGGTCACTGGAGCACACAGCAAGGGGGTCCTCTGCTGGATCCGGGCCCTGAGGTTCAACTTCCTCCTCTGGGGCTCCCTCGGATGCTTGTTGGGGCAGTAGCTCCGGCCGCTCTGCAACCAAGACCATGCTGACCACCTCCGTTGTCGCGGTGATGTACAGCAGGAGTGGTTCGCCGGGTTCTGGTGCCACCATGATGGGTAGCGTCGTCAGGTGCTTCTTGAACTCCTGGAACGCCGCTTCTACTTCCTCGGTCCACACAAAGGGACCCGACTTCCGTAGAATCTTGAAGAAGGGCAGCGCTCGCTCAGCCAGTCTTGGGATGAACCGGCTGAGGGCTGTCAAACACCCTGCAAGCTTTTGCACGTCCTTGATGCGGGCTGGCGGCTGCATCAGTTCTATTGCCTTAATCTTCTCTGGGTTAGCTTTGATTCCTCGTTGCGAGACCAAGAAACCAAGGAGCTTCCCTGCAGAAACCCCAAAGACGCACTTGTCGGGGTTCAGCATCATGCGTGTCGTGCACAGCTTGCTGAATACTTGGGCTAGGTTGTCTAATAGGGATGTGTGGGCTCTAATCTTTACCGCGATGTCATCGACATACACCTCTATCAGATCTCTAATGAGGTCCCCAAATGTCTTATGCATTGCACGTACAAAGGTGAGGAGAGCATTCTTAAGTCCATAAGGCATGGAGACATAACAATACAGGTCGTCTACTGTTATGAAAGCAGTGTGTTCTTCATCTTCCCTAGACATTGGTATTTGGTGGAAACCAGAATATGCATCTAGAAAACACAGAAGATCACAGCCTGATGTTGAGTCTACTATTTGATCTATCCTAGGAAGAGGGAATGGATCCTTTGGACATGCCTTATTGAGGTTGGTGTAGTCGATGCACATCCGGAGTTTCCCGCCAGCCTTGGGGACGACTACAGGGTTGGCCAACCACCGTGGGTGGTGGACCTCCCGGATGAAACCAGCATCGAGCAGCTTCTTGATTTCTTCACAGATGAAGTTCTGCTGCTCGATGGACTGTTTCCTGGGCTTCTGTTGCACCGGTCGGGCGTCGGGGTAGATCTTTAGATGGTGCTCAATCACCTCCCTAGGGATCCCGGGCATTTGTGATGGTTGTCATGCAAACACATCAACGTTGTCCCGGAGGAAGGTGACGAGCGCGAGTTCCTATTTGCTGTCCAGGTTCCCCGCGATGCGGGTTGTCTAGGCAGCCTCGGAGCCAATCCTGACGACCTTTACCGGGACGTCGTCGTCGACTGGTCGCACGCGGGGTGCAGAAGTGGAGGCCCGCTGCGTCGGGCCTTGTTCTGGTCGACTCTCCTTCGCACCCCCTGGGGCCGGAGCTCTCCCTGCTGCGAGCGCCTGGAGCTGCTCCAAGGCGGATACCGCAGCTGAGCGGTCCTCTCTGATCCTGAGGACGCCGGAAGGCGTCGGCATCTTCAGGACAAGGTAGCCCTACAGCCATGAACCTGTAGAGCGTCGGTCTTCCGATGATTGCGTTGAAGGGGAGGTCAGGGTGCAGAAGTGGAGGCCCGCTGCGTCGGGCCATGTTCTGGTCGACTCTCCTTCGCACCCCCTGGGGCCGGAGCTCCCTGGGGCCGGAGCTCTCCCTGCTGCGAGCGCCTGGAGCTGCTCCAAGGCGGATACCGCAGCTGAGCGGTCCCCTCTGATCCTGAGGACGCCGGAAGGCGTCGGCATCTTCAGGACAAGGTAGCCGTAGTGGGCTACAGCCATGAACCTGTAGAGTGTCGGTCTTCCGATGATTGCGTTGAAGGGGAGGTCGACGTCCGCCACATCGAATAGGACGCTCTCCGTACGGTAATTCTCCAGGGTCCCAAAGGTCACCGGGAGGTGGATGTTACCGTACGGGAGGATGTGCCCCGGTCCGACACCTGAGAACGGGCTCGAAGGTGTGAGTCGGGACATCGGCAGCTGCAGCTTCCGGAAGGCCGCCGTGGAGATAAGGTTGAGGCCTACCCCACCATCTATCATCACGTGAAAGACCTTCACGTTGGCGATGGTTGGGGACACCAGCAATGGGAGCACGCCTGCTCCCGCCATGTTCTTCGGGCAGTCAGAGGCGTCGAAGTTGATTGTCGTGTTCATCCACTTGTGGTGGGGAGTCGGGCTTGGAGTGGGAGTCACTGCGGCCACCGCCTGTCGCAGAGTTTTCACCGCGTTCCGGGGCGTGGGATCTATGGCACCCCCATAGATGACGTGGAGGGTATTGCGGCGTTCCTTATCACTGCTGGAGTCGGAGTCACCACCCTCGAAGACGGCCTTCACCGCCCTCTGGGGTTCCTGGAACCCCATCTCGCTGCCATTCTCCTTTTCATGATCGACCTTCTAATTGCCCTCCCTCTGGCGGGGAGGCGCGCCCTCCTGGCGCTGCTGCTTCTGTCTCTGCTCGCGGAAGCGCTCCGCGAACCTCTTCACTTCCCGACACTCGCTAGCGCTATGGCTGTTTGTGCGGTGCACAGGGCACTTGAAGTCAGGCTCCTCGGGTTCTGGTGACTGCCGAGGGCACTTATCTCGGCGCGACGCCCGGGCTCCGTCGGGTGCCGCGGCCGCCACTGCATGGGCTTCGGGCTTTGGCTTGCTCCTGCCATTGCCCTTCTTCTTCTTCTTGTCACTGCTCTTTGCAGAGGCTCCTTCCTTAGTCGGTGTGGCCTCCCTTGCCTCTGAGGAAGGTTGGGAGTGCCAGTTGCGTCCCTCAGCTGCCCTTGCACATCTGTCTGCCAGGATGAACAGCTCGGAGACATCACGCACTTCATGTGTGGCTAGCTTCTCGAGCATTTTCTTGTCCCTCACACCCTGCCTGAACGCAACAATAACTGATGCGCTAGCGATATGAGGGATGGTGTTCCGTACCTGAGAGAACCGCTGGATGAATGATCGCAGCGACTCTCCAGCGCGCTGTCTGACGGCGTGGAGGTCAAGCTCTGTGCCGGGGCGCTTGTAGGAACTGCCGAAGTTCGCCACGAACTGTCGGCACAGTTCATCCCAGGAGGTTATGGACCCCTGGGGCAGGTTCATGAGCCATGACCGGGTTGGGCCGGTCAGGACGACGGGGAAGTAGTTAGCCATGATGGCCTCGTCGCCTCCTGCAGCTAGTATCGCGGTGGAGTAGATCTGCAGGAACTTACTCGGGTTGATGCTCCCGTCGTACTTCTTCAGCATGTGTGGTCGGAACTTTCGTGGCCAGACCACGAAACGGAGGTGAGGTGCCAGAGTTGCACACCCTTGACTGGGACTGGCTGGCACCGGTCGTGGTACTGCATATCCCTGGTGTGCAGGTGGGCCTGCGTACACCAATTGTTGGGGCGGTGCAGCGTACGTTTGTGGAGGCGGAGGCACGACGTACGCCTGGTATGGAGGTGGCGTAACATACGCCGGATTCGGCGGAGGCACGGCGTGAGCCTGGGGAACAAGGCTCGGCGCACTGTAGTCCGCCTCAAGGTTGCGCCGCCGCTCCCTCTCTCGCTCGATGGTAACTCGGCAGTCTTCTCCCAACCTGCGGCGCTGCAACCCGGTTCTCAGGTCTGTTGCCGAGATCCTGGTCGAGCGCAAGTCTGCCGTCCATCGGTCGATGGTTGGAGTCCGTGACAACGACACATGCATCGGCTGGGCATGTGTTTGTCTCCCTTGGCGGAGGTGCGTTGAGTGCAGCGGTGACGAGGTGGTCAACGTCGTTGATCCACTGTTGAGCTGCTCCCCGAGGAGCATCCCCAGCAGGCGGGTTGTGGAGTAGCGCGCGCGCGCTGCTGCGGGTGCACTCTCCGGGCTCGCAGTCGGCGGCGCCGTGGCTGCCGTCACGGCTGGAGTACGTCATGGTGTGGCGTGCCGGCCTGCAGCCGGCGAGGTGACAGCAGGGCGACGTGAAGGTCCCGAACTCGCCGCTCTATAGCGGGATCCCGCCCTAGAGCGAGATGACGCCTGGTCCTCCGCTACCACCTGTCGCTGTGACTGCGGCCTAGATGAACCGGCGTTGGAATGGCCGTTCACCATTGCTGCTGGAGGGAATCTTCACAGGGGAAAAGCCCCCTACCTGGCGCGCTAAATGTTGAAGGTCTTAAACGACACTTCCCTGGGACCTGCTTAGAGAGCAGTCGGCGGAAGTTCTTTGGATTCACGAGGGCTAGTCCCAGGAGATTGAGCGCAGCGAGATGATGAACACAGAGGGTTTACGTGGTTCGGGCCGCCGGAGCGTAACATCCTGCGTCCACGGGAGTGTTTGTGTATTGCCTTGCTTGAGTGTGTATGAGCTTTTATTCTTCGATCCCCTGTGAAGGTCGCCTGCCGAGTCCTTTTATAGTCCAAGGACTCTGCAGTCACAAGGTGGGCCCCGGGGACCGACGGGTGGTCCCAGGGAGAGCCAAATCCTATACAAGATCTAGGATTAAATGCTATCTACTTCTCTTTGTCAGGGGCGTCAATGTGTCGTCCCGCCGCGTCGTGCGCCAGGGCTACACATAGTTGCTGATGATGGCAGGGCATGTCCCACTGTCTTGTCCCCGCGGCTCACTCGTCCGCCTTACGCAGTGGGTCTGTACCGGCTACTTGGACAAGACAGGACATTGGAGCCTTGACTTTTGCATGCGCGACTCCGCTTCGCCTGGGGAAGGCGCGCGTATTTAATGCCTGTCTGAGCGGCGCATTCTTTCCTTTACTGCGGCCTCCTACCGCATCGAGTCGACCCACCACCACGTGGTTGCACCGGAGTCTGCCCCTGCGGGGAGTTGAGCGTCCAGCTGTACAGGTCACGTGGCGCCTCCGGAGCCCACCTCCGCGGGAGGGCGGAGGCTTAGCCCTACGGGCCACATGGTAGTCCAGGAGCCCTTCCTTGCAGGGAGACGGGTCTGGTCCCGGGGGTTCCATTGGCTACGTGGCAGCCCAGGAGCCCGCCTCGGCGGGGAGGCGAGGGTCCGGTCCTGCCGGCCACGTGGCAGCCCCGGAGCCTGCCTCGGCGGGGAGGCGAGGGTCCGGTCCTGCCGGCCACGTGGCAGCCCCGGAGAACGCCTTGGCGGAGAGGCAAAGGTCCGGTCCTGCCGGCCACATGGCAGCCCGGGAGCCCGCTCCGGCGGGGAGGTAGGATCTGGTCCTTCCCTCCACGACGTGGTAGCCTCGGACTCTGCCTCCAAGTAGAGGTCAAGTCCTTAGCCGTTTTCTCTTTGTGCGCGGGGGTACCCAGCCTGCGGGTACTGACAGGTGTCCAGTGTCGTCATGTCTTCTAGCTCGCTCATATTCCATGCCTTGCGAGCGCCATCACGTCGATTTCACGTCGACTACCGTCGAGAAACACGTTGAGCGCTCACGCGTGTGGTCGCACGCCTGGTTCCCAACTGAATCCGTCGTTAATTGCACTGATTTGCCATGGATATGCCTGAATCCACCGTCAATTGTGCAGATTCACCATGGATCCGCCTCGATTCGGAAGGAATCGCGTCGATCTGAGCTGTCTCCATCGAGATTTGGTCGCGTCCTCAAGATTTGCGTCGAGCTATCTTTGATTCAGGGTTGTGCCGCTCTCGATTCAAGTTGCGCTGCCACACGCTAGATCTTGCACCAGGTCAGCCCTTCCGATCCACTCGTCGACTCTTCCTGCCGAGGTAAGTGGCTCCAAGAATCGCAACCTCGCTATAATACCAGAATGTTGGAATTCCGGGATCTCAACATGGAGAAAAACTGGATTAATCTGGGAGATACATTTTATTCATAGGAATAGGTGGCAAGTTATAGTCCTATTACAGATACTCCAAAGTCCTAACTGATTTAAACTAGAGATAGAATCAAATATTATATTCTAACTGAACTCTATCTAAACTGGTTTCTGATCTGATCATCAGAACCGACTCCAACACCTAAACCCATCTAATCACATCCTCCTGGGTGCACTGTCCTGGTCCTAGCCTCCTGGGCGCACAGACCCCTGACCAAGTCGGGCTGGACCACCACAAGTGCAGGAGAGATCACCTAACATTGCTGAAGCGAATGTTGCAAGACCAATAGCTCCGGATACCAGATGATATGGCAGTTGTTTATTAAATCGGCAATCAAATCGCAACCTGCATTGGTGATATGCTAAGTAAACTAAACAACAGGCTAATAGTTTCAATCTTCACTTGATCTGCTTCCTAGCCTGCACCTCCAATGGGTCAAAGGTCCATAATAGTGCATGTACTGCAGCAGGATGCCAAAGTGCTTGAAATTGGCAATGAGTGGGCACCATGCATGCAAGTTAACGAGCAGGGAGCTCAGTTTTAGAAGAAAAAAGGGGAATGTGGGTTTTTTTAAACTCCGAAAATACAAAGGTATTTGAGATACTAGTCTGTTAAACTACAATGTTTGCAGTACCCAAACACCTCAGAGTTTTTTATATTATGATATTTTCAAAAAAAACCATGGTTTTCTCTAAACACTCTGAAAATATTGTATCCAAACAGAGTCTTATTCCTATTGCCATACTTACATGCATGGTGGTGGTCCTTCACCTTCTGGTTCAAGTTTCCTCCATTCGTATGGCTTAGCAGCGGTATCAAGGGCCCAAACATCCGCCAGTGGTCGCTTCCCTAAAGATGAGGAAATGATTCCAGTATGCTTAGCTGTGGTTTCAGCAACGGTAGGTGCAGGAAAGTATTATATCGGAATAAAAAATGTCTAAGGGAATGATGATTACCATCATTTCCACCAATAGTCAACAAAAATCTCTGCCCAACCAAGGCCATCACGTGACCATATCGTGGACCTGGACCAGGTCCTTGAACCACCACTCTACATATGCCTAGCACCCTTAGCAATAATACGAAGAAAAATGAGTTTTAACCTAGAGTAAATAAATAATAATAATTACCTGTGCCATCGTGGCCGTTGCTGCGTAAGATCAAGAACATGAAGATCCTCTGCAGATAAACCGGCAGGGCCAATCCCACCCTGAATCATAAAAAGCATAAAATAGATTTGAGATTCTGGGATCAACATGTACACTCTCATAAACATTTAGTGAAAAATAAACAACAAAGATGGTCCACAACAATATGGTACTGATGGAATAAGTCTTGTAGTCCTTTAGTCTTTGGTCCCTTAGTCCCTTGTACCCTTGTCCTTAGTTTGTTGTACCTTAGTCCTTTGGTATTTGGTCCTTGTTGTACTCATCTTAGACTAGAGAACAGCATCTTCACTGCTTTTAGGACAGCAGTTAGGACAGCAGCATCTTGACTGTTTTTAGGACGGTTGTTAGCATCTTTAGGACAGCACCTTGCATGGCATTGTGTGAGGAATAGACAAGAAAAATTGCCCCAACTCTCTAGTGTCATCCTCTCTTCAATGAGAGTAAAAATCCAGCTACTAACACTTGGTATCAGAGCCGTTCTATCCTGTAGCCTAAACATCTCTTGCTCATCTCCTTCCCGCGCCTCTCCCTGTCCGCAACCGGTAGCAGGAACACCGGCTGCCCCAGCTCATCCCTCTTCCCCACACACCAGCTCCCCACTAGTGCGCGATGTCCGACGGACAGTCTCAGCGTTCGGTCGCCTCGAGCGCGCGGCAGACGGAGGTCGCCGCAGCGGAGGAGCGCGAGCGAGCGGCGGCAGAGGCTGCGGCGACGGCGGCACTAGCGGCAAGGTTGGCGGCGGCGGAACTGGCAGCAGCGAGGGCGGAAGTGGAAGCAGCGGCAGCAAAGTTGGAGGCTCTGCGCGGCAGTAGCTCCAGCGGCTCTGTCGACGGCGGCGTCGACGATGAGCTCAGGTTGGCAAGGGAAGTGGCGCGAGCACAGGAGATGCATCGAGTAGCCGCGCGTCCCCATGGGCGCGATAGCCGCAGCCCAGGCCGGCGCGGACGTGCCGGTGGCGCTCCCGGCGGCGGCGGCGCAGTCAACGGAGAACGCGGCCGTTACAGGCAGCGCGGTTCTCCCTCCCCAGATCGGTACCATGGACACCATGGGGTCCAGGCCATTGTCAGGGATGTCGGTCCCGGCGGTGGGTGGCCTACCCTCACCAAGACCAACTACGTCGAGTGGGCCGCGGTGATGAGGGTGTGGCTCCAGGTGCGACACATGTGGGAAGCAGTTCGGTACAGCGATGTCGACTACTACGAGGATCGACGGGCGTTGGATGCCCTCATTGCTGCAGTCCCGCCCGAGATGCAGTTCTCGCTTTCCAAGAAGCGGACTGCTAAGGAGGCTTGGGACGCCATCGCTGCGGCACGCATCGGCAGCGACCACGCCCGCAAGACCACACTGCAGGCGCTTCGCAAGGAGTGGGAGAACCTGGCCTTTAAGCCAGGTGAGGACGTCGATGACTTTGCTCTCCGTCTCAACACTTTGTTGCAGAAGTTGGAGCAGTTCGGTGACGACACCTACGACGAGGAGAGAGCTGTCGAGAAGCTCTTCCGTTGCATCACCGAGAAGTACAAGCAGATCGCTCGCTCGATCGAGTCTCTGCTGGACCTCTCCACGATGTCGATCGAAGAGGCGATAGGTCGCCTCAAGGTCGTCGACAGCGACGAACCACAGCCTCTCTCGGGGCCTATCACCATTGGCGGGAAGCTTCATCTCACTCGCGAGCAGTGGGAGGCTGGCCAGGGTGACCGGAAGAAGGGGGAGTCCTCTTCCTCGACAGGCGGCCGCAAGCACGGCAAGCCGCGCAAGGGGCGCGGAGGCGCCCAGGCCGGGGCGCAAGGAAGTGCCCGCGAAGGTGCCCAGGGCGGTGCCGCCGGCAACCACAAGCCGGCACGAGACGACATCTGCCACAACTGTGGCAAGCTTGGTCATTGGGCCAGGGAGTGTCGACAGCCACGACGTGGTCAGGCCCACGTCGCACAAGTGGAGGAGGAGGCCCACATCGCACACGTGGAGGAGGAGTCAGTTTTGCTCATGGCACATGGAAGCATCAAGCCACCTCTAGCGCCATCGACCGCAGTGGCTCTCTTTCATCTTGATGAGCCGAGAGCACACGCTCTCCTCGGCGACGGCTCCAGCAACGACAAGACTGATGGGTGGTGCCTTGACACCGGCGCCACCCATCACATGACCGGTCGACGGGAGTTCTTCGCCGAGCTTGATCCCAATGTCCGAGGCTCCGTCAAGTTTGGTGACGCCTCCGGCGTGGAGATCAAGGGTGTTGGCTCCGTCCTCCTCAGCGCTAAGTCCGGTGAGCACAAGCTGCTCGTCGGAGTCTGCTACATCCCCGCGTTGCGAAACTCCATCATCAGCTTGGGACAGCTGGATGAGAGTGGTTCGCGCGTGGAGATCAAGGACTGAGTCATGAGGATTTGGGATCGCCATTGTCGCCTTCTTGCCAAGGTAACTAGAGGCACCAATCGACTCTATGTCCTTCACGTGCAGGTAGTCCGACGAGGCATGGCAGTGGCACGAGCGCTTTGGGCACCTTCACTTCGAGGCCCTGAAGCAGCTCAGTGTCAAGGAGATGGTGCGAGGCATGCCATGCCTTGACCACGTGGAGCAGCTATGCGACGTTTGCGTGGTGACAAAGCAGAGGCGGCTTCGTTTTCCCCAGCAGTCGAGCTTTCGAGCCAAGGAGCGGCTCGAGCTCGTTCACGGGGACTTGTGTGGCCCGGTGACACTGGCTACACCAGGCGGACGACGCTACTTCCTACTGCTCGTCGACGACCTCTCCCGCTACATGTGGGTGGTGGTCCTTGGCAGCAAGGGAGAGGCTGTGAACGCCATCAGGCGTGCGCAGGCCACTGCGGAGGCGGAGTGCGGTCGCAAGCTGCGCGTGCTGCGCACCGACAACGGCGGCGAATTCACGGCGGCTGAATTCGCGTCGTATTGCGCGGATGAGGGTGTTCAGCGCCACTACTCCGCGCCCTACAGCCCGCAGCAGAACGGCGTCGTCGAGCGGCGCAACCAGACGATTGTGGGGATGACTCGGGCCCTCCTCAAGCAGAGGGGAATGCCGACTATCTTTTAGGGAGAGGCGGTGGTGGCCGCCGTCTACATCCTCAACCATTCGCCCACCAAGGCCCTCCACGGCAGGACGCCGTACGAGGCTTGGTATGGGCGCAAGCCAGCGGTCTCTCACCTACGGGTCTTCGGTTGCCTCGCGTTCGCCAAGGAGCTTGGCCAGATCGGCAAGCTCGACGACAGGAGCACCCCCGGGGTGTTCATCGGCTACGCGGAGGGCTCGAAGGCCTACCGCATTCTCGACCCAGAGACACAGCGTGTGCGCACGACGTGTGGCGTTGTGTTCAACGAAGGGCGAGGATGGGCATGGGACAAGGCGGTGGACGACGGTTCGACCTCGACGAACGACGACTTCGTCGTCGACTACGTCTACTTCAAGGGAGCTGGGGGAGTAGGCAGCTCCTCTTCACCGAGCGTGTCTACCCCAGCCCCAGAGCGTTCACCTCCACCTCAGCCGGCGACCCCACGCACTCCAGCACCGACAGCCACCCCTCCGGGCACGTCCACTCCGTCACCAGCTCGTGTCGAGCACGACCCAGTGGAGTTTGTCACTCCGCTCTCCCACGACGAGGAGCGCCTCGACGGGTGCTACGACGGCGAGCAGTTGTGGTATCGCAAGATGGAGAACATTCTCGGCGACCAGCCGGTGCCGGGACTGGCCCCTCACTATCTGGATGATCAAGATTCGGAGGCGCAGTTGCACCTTGCGTGCGACGACGGTGAGCCTCGGTCTTTCGCGGAGGCCGAGAAACACGCGGCATGGCGTGCCGCGATGCAGTCGGAGATGGATGCGGTTGAGACGAACCGCACTTGGGAGCTTGCTGACCTCCCTCGCGGTCACCGTGCGATCACCCTTAAGTGGGTGTTCAAGCTGAAGAGGGATGAAGCCGGCGCCATCGTCAAGCACAAGGCTCGCTTGGTGGCACGCGGCTTCGTGCAGCAGGAGGGGATTGACTTCGACGATGCCTTTGCCCCCGTGGCACGGATGGAATCCGTGCGACTCCTTCTTGCGCTGGCTGCTCAAGAAGGCTGGCGTGTCCAGCACATGGACGTCAAGTTGGCGTTCCTCAACGGCGACTTGAATGAGGAGGTCTACGTACACCAGCCGCCAGGGTTTGCGCTCCCTGGCAAGGAGGGCAAGGTGTTGCGCCTGCGCAAGGCCCTCTATGGCTTGCGGCAGGCACCACGGGCGTGGAATGCCAAGTTGGATTCCACGCTCAAGAGGATGGGCTTCGGGCAATGCCCACACGAGGCGGCCATCTACCGGTGGGGCAATGGAGGAAACACCCTACTGGTGGGTGTCTACGTCGACGACTTGGTGATCACCGGCACCAAGGAGGCGGAGGTGGCAGCGTTCAAGGAAGAGATGAAAGCCACTTTCCAGATGAGTGACCTGGGATCCCTCTCCTTCTACCTAGGAATTGAGGTGCACCAGGCCGACTTTGGGATCACACTTCGACGGACCGCCTACGCCAGGCGCATTGTTGAGCTAGCTGGGCTCACAAACTGCAACCCAGCCCTCACTCCGATGGAGGAGAGGCTGAAGCTGGGCCGCGACAGCACGGCGGAGGAGGTGGACGCTACACAATATCGGCGTCTTGTGGGGAGCCTTCGCTACCTCGCCCACACACGACCGGACTTGGCATTCTCCGTCGGCTACGTTAGTCGGTTCCTGCAGCGACCGACGACAGAGCACCAGCAGGCTGTGAAGAGGATCATCTGCTATGTTGCGGGGACTCTTGATCACGGCCTCCACTACTCGAGGTGTCCTGGAGAGGCACACCTTGTCGGGTACAGCGACAGCGACCACGCCGGCGACATCGACACCAGCAAAAGCACGAGCGGGATCCTCTTCTTCTTCGGCAAGTGCCTCGTTAGTTGGCAGTCGGTCAAGCAACAGGGGGTGGCCATGTCCAGCTGCGAGGCCGAGTACATAGCAGCCTCCACCGCTTCGACTGAAGCGCTCTGGCTTGTTCGACTGCTTGGTGATCTCGGCAGAGACACTGGAGCGGTGGAATTCAGGGTGGACAACGTGTCTGCTCTGGCCATGGCAAAGAACCCCGTTTTCCATGAACGGAGCAAGCACATCCGGGTGAGGTACCACTTCATCCGAGGCTGCTTGGAGGAAGGCAGCATCAAGGCGATCTACATCAACACCAAGGACCAGCTTGCGGACCTGCTCACCAAGCCCCTTGGGAGGCTCAAGTTCATTGAACTTTGCTCCAGGATCGGGATGGTCCAACCCTCCCAGAAGACGACGTACAAGACTTAGGGGGAGAATGATGGAATAAGTCTTGTAGTCCTTTAGTCTTTGGTCCCCTAGTCCCTTGTACCCTTGTCCTTAGTTTGTTGTACCTTAGTCCTTTGGTCTTTGGTCCTTGTTGTACTCATCTTAGACTAGAGGACAGCATCTTGACTGCTTTTAGGACAGCAGTTAGGACAGCAGCATCTTGACTGTTTTTAGGACGGTTGTTAGCATCTTTAGGACAGCACCTTGCATGGCATTGTGTGAGGAATAGACAAGAAAAATTGCTCCAACTCTCTAGTGTCATCCTCTCTTCAATGAGAGTAAAAATCCAGCTACTAACAGGTACAAGTATTTTACTAGGTGTACATTTACATTTTGCATTTGCATGGAGATGTGATAGTTGTAATAATAAAGTGGGAGCAAGTTTAAAATAGATTGCAAATATTTACATCCCAAATAAAAAGAATATGAATATATTTAGGTAACATAAGAAGTATTAGCACTAGCACTATGGTGACAAATAATAAGTTCAACACCATTCAAAACACAACTTTGACTGTGATTTTCTATTCAATAAACTTTTATAAATTTATATTATACCAAACAAATAAATTATTTTACAATGGTATTCTTCAAGGTGTTGGCCCAGAACACCTCAAAACAGGTGAATGGGTGAGGTTTATCCCTCAATAAAAATTTTCTCTCTTGTGCACCAGGAGTTTCCTCCGTATTTCCCTCTCTATTTCTCTCTTTTCTTCTCTAAAATGGGCTGAACACAGTGGGGATAAGTAAATGCAGCAGCTGAGCCAATGTTTTCAAATCGGATGACTAATCGCGATTAGTCGCGATTAGTCGTCCTTATCGGTGCTGCACACTCGATAAGTGTGCACGACGCGACCAGGGCGATCAGTTTTCTGGTCGTCCGACTAATCGCGCGACTAGGACGATTAGTCGTCCGATCAGGCTGGAAAACGATCAGCTAGTCAGTTGGACTGGGAAGAGAAAAATTAAACGGGCCTTGGCACAGCAGAGGCCCATTAGGTCAATACCTTCTCACGTATCTTTTTCCTCTCCCGTCGGTCTCCATTCTCCCGCAGCCGCCACCCAAGTCCTGACCCTACGTGCGCCGCCGCCTGGTTGTGCGCCAGCCGCCGCCTGCCGACCGCCCCCCGCTCCCTCGGATCTCTCCAGCACCGGCCGCCCGTCCCCCTCGCGGCCCCCTGCGCCGGCCACCCGTCCCCCTCGCGCCCCCCTGCGCCGGCCGCCCATCTCCTCGCGCCCGCATTGCGCCGGCGCCTGACGGCCGCAATCCCCTGTCCGCTCGCACTCCCCTGTTCCCGGCCACTCACTGATGAGTTCCTCGTCCGGCTCGGATGGTAAATCTTTGTTCCTCCTCTCTCCTTGCTCTGTTATTGCTCTTCTATTGCTAATCATGCTCTGTTTTGCTTAATACTTAATACTGTTGTTGTTGACTTGATATGTTAATAGTTAATATTGCTCTGTCAATGTTAAATGTTAATACTGCTACTGTTTTGAGTCACATATGTGATCTGTTCAGTTTTGTTCAATGACTTATGTATGTGATTGACTGACTCATGTATGTTCTCTGTTTTGCTATTTTGAGTCATGTAGTTGCTGATTTGCTGTTTATCATGTGTCCAGAGGTGGGTCAACGGCGGCGTGACACGGTGCAAGTAATTTTTCCACAACAAGATGGACCCCAATCCGATGGTGGCGGTGCAGCTAATGCAAATGAATCAGTTGCATCAGCATCTTCTACCGTAGATGGTTCTTCCATTGCGGAGAAGACTATTGGGGCACTACCAAATGAACTTGCAGAGATGGCTAAGGATTCTAAGAGGAAGGCTAGATCTTCGGATCCGGGGTGGAAGTTTGGCTTTTGGCCAGATACTGCCAAGAAAGAAATGGTTCAATGCATCTTTTGCCTCAAGGTTGTGCCCGCTGGAATTAAAAGGTTCAAGCAACATTTGGTTGGGGGGTTTTGGAGATGTGGAGAAGTGTCCAAAAGCACCCGAGGTGGTTAGGAAGGAGATGTTGACATATTTGAAGAGGAATGCAAGAAAGTTTGTACAATTGGAATCCGAAGAGGACAATGAAGAGCATGGAGAGCAAGAAGATGGACAGGAAGTTGCTCAGGAAGAGGCACAACCAGGACCAGCACCAAGTTCGGGGACAAAAGGAAAGCAAGCAAGGAAGAGGATTGCTCAATCTTCTATTAATTCATTTATGGTTTCTGCTCCAGTGAAACCACAAACACAGAAGCATTCAAAGTCCATCTCGTTGCTTTGCAAGTCACCAGGAGAAGTTGTTTCAGAAAGGTTCAAGTCCAAGACGACTCAACCTACACTTGAGCATCTCACGAAAAAAGACAAGGAGTCTAAAAAGGTTGTTGATGACCATATTGCTGATTTTTTGATTGAGAATGGCATTCCATTCAATGTCGTCAACTCTAGAAGTTGACACATCATGCTTGAGTCCATAGGACAATATGGACCTGGCTATCGGTCCCCATCATACCATGAGTTGAGAGTGCCTTTGCTTGATAGGGCTGTGGACAGGACAACCGAACTGAGGAAGAAACATGAGGATGCTTGGAAGGAGTATGGATGCACTATCATGTCCGATGGTTGGACCTCGACGAACCGACGTCACATTATTAATTGCTATGACAAGAGATGGGATAGTCAAATGGAGCAGAAGTTGTATGGGGCGGCTTTGTTTTTGAATCCAGCCAAGTTCTTTCCTTTGATAGCAAAGGATAAAAGGAATGCTTCAAGGGTTAGGTCCATGTTTAATGATATTCTATGGAAGATGGTGGTTGATGAAGATGAGCAAGACAAGATAAGTAAACAAGCCGATGATTATGAGAGGGCTGAAGGAGAGTGCTTTTCAAAGGCCTTAGCAATAAGAGATAGAGATAAAAAGAATCCTAGTAAGCTTTCTTTGACATGCTTTAAATAAATTATTCTTTTATGAATTGTTGTTCATCTCTTTGAATGAATTTTTTTTTTTTTGAAATGCAGTTCTTTGGTGGGGAGCTTATGGAGGACTTGCATTTGAGCTCCAATGTCTAGCAAAAAGAATTGTGAGCCTTTGTTGTTCGGCGTCGGGTTGTGAGCGCAATTGGAGTACTTTTGCTCACGTATGTGCATTTTCCACTCATATTTCTAATTGTTTAAGTTGCTGTCCATACTCCTTAATATATGTGTGTTCTTCATCTTTTTCTCTTATGTAGGTCCATACCAAGAAAAGGAACCGTTTGGAGCATAAAAGGTTGAACAAATTGGTGTATGTTAGCTACAATCGAAAAATGTCAAATAGATTTCAAACAATTAAAGAGATTGGGTCAAAGGGGAAGAAAAGCAATCCCTTGTTGCTTGAAGAGTTTCAATGGGAGAACGAGTCGGTTGATGAAAATAGTGAAGCAAATGGGGATGAGCTTTGGAGGGCTGTTGATGAGGTTATGGGTGCAAGTGAGCATCTAAGGGGCAGGAATCTGCCAAGGGCTGCTGCTAGTGGGTCTCATACCATAACATAAACAAGAAAGCGTGCAAGGATCCAGGAAAATACAATTTCAGAACCACAAGATGATGAAGAAAAAGATTCCGATGAAGAAATGGAGGATGAAGGAGGACAACTTGCAGTAGCAGCACCACCACCAGCACCTCCCGAAGATCCAGCTGGAGAAGAAGAGGGCTTCCAACTTGATGACGATTTGTTGATATGAGATGGAGTTCCTGTCTTCTTAATTTTTTGCTTTGCTGAACTGAAATCACTTTCTTTGCTATTTTCAATTTGCTGAACTGAAATCATGTTGCTTTGTCGCTGAACTGAACTATGTTATCTAAGTGTTGAATGCAGCCATTGTTGGCCTGCTGTTTTTAAATTATTTGTGCTGCAAATATTGCTTGCTGCTTCAGATTTGAGGTGTTTCAGAAAATGAGGTGTTAGCTGTTTCAGAAATCAGAATTCAGGACTGCTGCAACTTTGGGTTCAAGACTTCAGGTACATAATTATGTTAGCTGTTTTAGAATTATTTTGATTGTCAAATTGTGTCTCATTTACTGTTATTTGGCTAAATTTAGGGCTGCTGGATTGCTGAACAGCAGTTGGACAGAAGATAACAAGCTGGAGGGCTGGCTGCTGGACAGAAGGTTCAAAAACAAAAAGTCAGAACTCAGAACAAGCTGAACACTTAGAGGATTCAGGTATTTATTTCAAACCTGCTACTGGTTTTTACCTGCCATATATTAATATAAAGCATGTAGTGCTGTTTTTCACCTGCTGAATTCAATTTAGGAGCATATTACAATATATACTACTATACTAGCTATATATATACAAATATATATACTGTCGACTAGTTTTTTCCCATAAAAATACAGTGGACGACTAGAGGACGACTAGCCTCGACTAGAGGGCGATTAGTCGCCCTAGTCGACGACTAGTCGACCTTATCGCCCCTTAGGCGACTAGGTTCGATTAGACGACTTGAAAACATTGAGCTGAGCTGCTCTCTTCTCATCTAAACAAGGCTGGATACAGTGGTATGTAATATGGCAGCTGAGCTGCTTTGGGGAGGAGCACCTCCCCTTCTTTTATAGTTGCAGCAGTGCAGTGCTACAGCAAGTCGGTTCTGCAACAGTACATAGCTACAGTTTGCTGCAGTAATTACAGAACGCATTTGACACACAGGGCAAAAATATGAATATAGTTCACATGTTCCCAAACTAAATACTTTAAGAGTAAAGACTAAAGAGTTATTGATAGTCGAAGATCTAAAACGTTTAACTGGAGGGAGTAGCAAGCAAAATAATGCAACAAGTAGCAAAAGAAAGAAATACCTGAATGACCACCATGGTTCCAACCGCAGTTGCCACATGTGCAGCTCTAGGTGATGGAGGCTCACCAAGTGGGGTAAGCCTGATGATAATGTACTGTTGTTGTTAGGTATACATATATTACGTCAAATCTACATATAGTTAATATAATTATCAACCTACTTTAACAGACAAGTTTCAAACTGAACTTAAGTACTGCATGTCTGCACCAAGTACTAAATGCTGAAAAAGTCAAAACAATTTAAGGAAGATGTACCTGCTCCACTTGTTTGATAAAACATCATAACAATGGACATCTGCTGTTGCGCCAGCAAGACCTGCAATGGAGGACATCAACACTTACGTTTGACTGGGAAACAAAATCTGCATTCTACACGGCACGCACAGCAGATTCATTTAGTTTCCCATTAAAAATATGGTTGAAATACATAAGTAGCTAAGTTAGTGTTGTATGTCGCATAAAGTTTATAATTGACAAACCAAAAGAATAAAGCATTTAAAATTCAGATCATTGTCAATCCTTGAACAGATCCACTTGCCTCCTAACTTCCTAAGCTTACCCCTCAAAAGGAGCCAGAACAGCAATAAAATGAATAAATTATAAACTGTACCATGGATAGTAACCAATTTAGCTAAACGCATTTGCTACAGAACAGTCGACTGAGATCGAGAGATTTCTCAGTCGACCATGTGAACATGCATATTCACACGAGCCAATGGGTCCGACACTGTGTGTAAAAGGCATCGGCTAGGCGCTCCGGCCTGGATGCCATGACTGCTCGACTCGCCTGGCCGCCATGGCTGGTGGCCTAGGCGTCTAAGTGGGCACCTTTGCATCCAGGCGCCCGGCAAGCGCCTACGTGTCCACGAGCTGTTCTGATACACTGGTCAGACTGTTGGGTTTTTGTCGGATTTGCTTAGCCAGATCATGCTTGGGTACTTCATTTATGGCAACCGGACTTAGAGGAGGCTCCGGAGGTGGCATGCTAGCTAGGCAGAAGCGAGGGGCGCTGGGCAGAACCGCAGAAGCAGGGTGACTGCCAACCATGGGCTGTCGGAGACGGACGGTGGGGCAGCGCGAGGGTGGAGGCATCACAGGCTAGCAATTTAGCACAGAGGTGGAGGGGGTGCTGGTTGCGGTAGGCCAAGAGTTGTAGGGGGGGGGGGGGGGGGGGGGGGGGGGGGCATGTCGTGATGTGCTTCATCGGGGAGAGGGATAAATGTGCAGCTGCATGATGTTGAAGACAGAGTTTTGACTGTCCCATAGAAAACAAACTATTGATATCGTCGACCAAGGTTATTAGTTGACCTTATCACTCTATGGAGCTCGATCAGGGTGTCCGACCCGATTAGCCCGATTAGGAAACTAGTCGTCCGATCAGGGCGACTGGTCGACCGACTAGGGGTCCTCATCGATCGGACAATCTGATTTCAGGAGGAGGGAGGGCAGCAGGAAGAAGCATGGAGGGGGTGACGGCGACCCGAAGCATAGGAGGGCAGCAGGGGAGGCGGCGGCCCAGGGCAGGGGAGTAGCGGTGTCGGCCTGGAGTGGAGGCAGAGTCGGAGTAGAACGCCAGCGGCACAAGGGGAGGGAGTTCTTGTCATCCCTCCCTTTGTAATCTGTAATTCTGTATGCTTGTTAGTTGTTACATATACTTGATGGATTGATTCTTTTTCATATACATGTATTATGTGTTGTACTGCTGTATGACTTTTACATATACATTAGGATGCTCTGTACATTTTGGTATTTGGCCTACATACTTACATGACTACATGTACTGCACTGCACCATTTCACATCTGCATCCTTCTAGCCTTTTTGTATTGTGCATTGTGTAAATCTGCAGTACGTTATGCTTTTCCATGGGTGGAACTGCTGCTATCACATTATGCTGAAAATTGAAATTTGAAGTATGTTATGCAAATTTTATTCTCTATGTGCTATTCCTGGTATCAAAAGTTATATATATGTTGACATATATATATTGTCGACTAGAAATGTCGTCCAAAATATCCAGGACGACTAGAATCGACTAGGGGGTTGACTAGGGTCAACTAATCGCCCTAGTCGACGACTAATCGATCTAGTCACCCTAGCCAGTGCTTAGACGACTAGGGTCGACTAGACGACTAATGAACCTTGTCGTTGACAGAACTAGCCACCACCCTAAAAATAAATATTCCTCTGAGGGAACGGATTATCACAACCCTATAAACATCTGATAGCTTTATCAAGCAGCATTGCGAAAGCAAAAGATATCAGGCGCGACAGTACAAACTTTGATCTCTATATGAAACAGTTCCCTCCAAGGAATTCTGCTCATTAAACCATATTTGGCATCAAACCTAAACTTGCTATTTTTACTACAACAACAACAACCAAGCCTTTGTCCCAAACAAGTTGATCAAATTCAATTTGATTCCGTAGAAATGCTTAAATTCATTCATGTCATTCCCACCTAGCCAAAATTTTGCATATAAAATTAGGTGATGCCAATGCAGTTCTGTCCTGGCCTCGTGCGTAAATTAAATCATATCCTGTGTTCCAAGTGCCGCTAGAAATCAGCATTCAGAACAAATGCACCCACAATACAACATGAATTATCCATAAATCACCTTGAGCACGTGAATTAGTCTCAAAATTAAACTTCCAAACTTCATAAATTCCGAACCAAGCTAAAAAAAAGTCCCCAACTGAATCCCAAACAAGTCCAGAACAACCCTAGAGGCGAGTAAGGCATAAACATTCCAAAAGACATAAGATAGAGGCATACGGATCCCCGCGCTTCCAGCCGAAGAGGGTGGTGTGGCAGAGTTCCCCTCGAGCGCAGTGGCCCCGCCGAACAGGATCAGCCGCGGGCCGATGTACCCAGGCGTTCCCTCCCCCCCTACGGCCGGCACCGCCGTGAGCGTGTGCCCGCACCGGCACCCAGGACCGTCCTCCTTCTTCTCGATCACAGCGTTCATCACGGTGTACCCGGGAGCCGGCCTCGGTCCCGCCGCCCCAACCGCGGCAGGATTCGGGGCAACTGCAGGCGTCCCCGGCGTCGACGGCGCCAACGAAGATGATGTCTCGCTCCCGGAACCCGAGCTTCCGGCGGCGCCTCCGCGCGCGGCAGCGGTGGCGTCGGAATCGGAGTCCAACTCCGTCTTCATGCGCGAGTCCATGTCCATGCGTCAGCAGCCGGAGCCTGCCCGGTCCCAATAGGGTTCGGAGGCTCCGAGATCTCCACAGGACCGCCGGCGACGCAGGCAGGGGCACAGCCCTACGCCGCGGCCGCCATCGCCGGAACCGTAGATTCCCCCGCGGAGTAGCGCGGTTCGTCCGCGTCCCGCCGCGCGATCGCGTGCGAAGGCCAGCCGCGGGAGGCGGGAGCGCCAAGGCCTCCTCGCCCGGGAATTGCGGAGCTCCGGTCCGGAGGCCACGGGTAGCGCGCGGCGTGGCGACGAGACGGAGAGCGGAGCGTGAGAATTCGGGGGATTCGCGGGGGGCGAGATGCAAATCTGGGGAGGACGACGAGGTCTGCTTGATTGAAGTGGAGGAGGCGGGCCGTGACGAGAGGAAGGGGACGGCGGACGGGAGGGCGAGATGGAGAGAGAAGACAGGAAATGGTAAAGGAATTTAGCAACGTCTTTTTTGGTTTTGTTTGGTGCGGTTTTACTGTTTAGCCCCCGTTCTTTGCCCAATTTTTGAAATGGCTCCCGGCGCGGCCGGTGATTGCCGCTGCGTCAATCGCGCTGGCTAACAAGGCGTTTGGGCAGTTCTTTTTTTACTATGGTGTCACTGCGGTCTTGTGATAGCATTTAATTTTTTTTAGATGATGTTGTGATAGCATTTAATGATTAGGAAGTAGCAACAATGATGATAACGAACGTATTAAATCTTAGACTGTCTCAACTGAGAAGTAAATGAAATCCATCTTCATTTTATCTCTCTTCAATGTGTCTTTCACCTCACCAATAGAAGAGGCATTCTCCATGTTCACCTCTCCAATAGAAGAGGCATTCTCGATGCTCTTTTTTTCAGTCCTCAAAGATTCGAAAAGATAGAGGTGATCATCGTTTGAGACATCTTCTTGTTCTTCACCAGACGCACACCGCTCCTTCGTGCGATCGCTCCCTCCTTGCGCACCGCCACCTTGCACTTCGTTGTCGTTGTCTCGACCTCCTTCGTGCCCGCCTTACTGCCCCCATAGATTCTTCACCTCGCAGGCCACCGTTGTTGTCGTGGAGGCCTTCGTCGACCCGCTTTTCCCCTGCTCCCTCGCGCGCGAAATAAGTCGGCCTAAAGCACATATTTTGGCTCGACCCGAGCACGGCCCGGCACGACACGGTGGGGACCGGGCCTGTGTCGGCTCGAGCCCCGACTCGGGTTGTGCCTGGGCTTCGAACGAGGCCCATCGGGTCAGCCCGACATGACTCGTATAACGATCGCTCGGGCGACCCATGGTGGCCAGCCCGGTATGGTCTGACTTGTTTGGCGCGACCAAATATAAAAGATGTCCAATCATCCTCATCCCCGATCAAACCTTAGTCGTCGCAAGCCGCACCTCCTCCTCGCTAGGTTTTGTCCGTGCCTCCGTGTTCCTCTTCCCACTAGCCCTCGATGCATGTGTCCTTCGCAACAGCAGTCGCCGTCGCCAGTCCTCCGTGCCCACCCGTGCTCGCATATCTCTGGCGTCGGTTCATCGGCGTCGACGAGCGCTTCACCGAGGTCACCACCCAGAACAGAGGAGGCCTTGTTCCCAGGTCCCAGATCACTACCGGCGAGTGCAGGTCCCAGATCTTCACCGACGAGTGCGGGTCCTAGTCTCCCAGATCTTCATCGACAAGCGCTGGTCCTCGGTCTCATCCCCATGACAGTGGCCGCCACCGGCGGATCTGTTGTCGGGCTCGGGCCAGCCCACACATTTGGCCCGATGTGGGCTAGACCCGGCATGACCCGTATAATCGGGTCATGTGTCGTGTCTGGACCATGAAAAATAATTGTTAGGCCAGGACATGACATGTTTATTAATCGTGTCGGGTCGAGGCCTTCCAAGCGCGAACGGGCTTGTGTCAAGCCGGATCGGCACAACCTGTGGCCACCTTTAGTTGATACCGGCGTCGCCCCGCTCCTCGACCTCGCACTCCTCCGCCGTCGTTTCATGTGCAGCCACCGTCGTCTCCCAGTAGTCGCAAGTGGAGAGTGGAGAGTTCCATGCACTATAGTCCTCATATCCCCTAACACCAGCCACATAATGATAGCATCCTAGGCACCACTCTTGTGTGAGGGTGGGTCCCAACACAAAAAACACCAAGGCAAAAATTGCCTTATCTAGATTTTTTCGTGTCTTCACTAATCAGGGACCGGCAAAAAATCTCTCACTTGCCCTTGGGGCCAAGTGGGAATGACCCATCATGTCATTGTTGTCGTCTTAGGTGTTAGACGTTAGCTAGGTATGGCAACGGATCGAGTTCGAGTCGGGTGGACGAAAAAACCGCCCGAATCAAAAAATATTGCGGGTGCATTTTCAAACCTGCACCCGCACCCGCGGGTGAAATCTCGGACCTGCACCCACACCCGTCGGGTTTCGGACGGGTTCTGGGTTGGTTTCGGGTTTGACAGATTTCCACTAAGAATTCAGTAAACAGAACGATCTATCTCACAAAATTTGAATAAAAACATACTTAACAGCAAATTTCTATGCTACACAAATGACATGAACAGCATAATCTTGATAACAAATAATGTTTATTAACAAAAACTTCATCACAACAGACATCTCATATTAATAACTGGTAAGAAATAAAAACTTGATCACAGATTCAATAGAAACAAAAATTTCTTCATAGTTCACAGATTCTGAGAAAGTTCATAATATGTTATGGTTCACCACAGTTCGCAAAATCACATAAGTGTAACTGAAACAAAGTTTACGGATATTCAACACTACTGTTATCACATCAAAGATAGCATTCTAGAACATTCAGTACAGTGATTCCAGATTCCAGAACACTACAAGAGCATGTCAGCAGAATTTAAACAAAAAAAGCATGCATGCAGTAACATATAATAGCAGAATTAAAGTTTTTGTTACCGTTTCTTCTTCATCTTCCATATAAGTCACTGGGATTTCCTCATTTCGGGTGACCCGTGGGTAACCCGCAGGTGGAAAACTAAATCCGCACCCGCACCTGCAAAAAGTCAGATCGGGTACGGATTAGATCTATGAGTGAAAAATAACACCCGAATCCGCACTCAACGGGTGCCAAACCCGTCGGGTACCTGCACCCGCGGGTTTTATTGTCATTCCTCTTTAGCACTTGTTTTGCCTTGCTTAGCGCGTTCGATGCTACTTGACACATGTTTTTGAGTCATGATAATTATTTTCGTGAATCTTCCTATCTCGACTGGTTCGTCGGAGTCTCGGGGAGTTCACATATATCATATTTAAAGCTATTTAATGGCACCCTATCATGCTTAATCAGGACGTGTGGCTCTCATCAAGCTCCTAGAGGTGTATTGTGGTGCGTGGTGAGGACCACGTGGTGAGCCCTAACCATAGCCGAATGAGGTCTATGGTCGAAAGCTTTGCCTCCTCCGGCTAGTACACCATGCAATGTGCAGGTCCCGACCACAACCATCTGGATCATCTGGTTGGGGGCTTTGGGTCCTTTTGGTTCAGTTTCACATACCAGATCCAATACCAAGAATCTAAAATCTGATTCTGAATCAAAGAGATTTTAATGTGAAGTAATTTTTTGAGAATTTGTAGAATTTATCTGTACAAATTGGAATCTGCCCCAATTCCATATTTCTCAAATTCTTATATAACTATTGAAAAAAAATTAATATGTCATTGGTTATATTTCCGAATCGTTTTTTCTTTCTCTTAGCTCACAACACATTTTTTATAGCTCACGCCTAAAATCAAATTTTAAAGAATTCATAGGTAAATCAAACACACCTAGTTATAGTTTAACTAAACAAATGAGCTGGCGGATTTTCATAAGAATCCATGAACACCGATAAGAAATTGCTTAATCCCCATTCGAGCCTCTCATGAATCTGTCTTTCACAATCCTCATGTTCTTAGTCTAGACAGTATCAAGTTAGGATTGAACACTTGGTATAGTATAGCGACGGCAAAGAATCCGAGGACGCACATGCAAAAACAATCGATGTGTAATAAAAAACCAAGAAAAAAGGAAAGACCGTTAAGAACTGACGATGCGCCGTGCCCGGCGCCCGCGGACCATGCAAGGGAGCCTGACAGCTGTCAACTGCATCGGATGGCCCCGATCCTCTATCAAGGACGGTCAGCACGATATTTGCACTTTGGTCCTCTCAACATGAGCAAACGCGGGACAAGCCCTTGCCTGGAGGCGCCCGCGGTCGCACGGGCCAGCGGACGCGGAGGACAGCGGGAGGCGGGATGGCGCGGAGCGCGATGGTGGGGCCCAGCGCGAAGATGTGCCAGGTACGGCGACACGTAAAGGTTTGCCTGCTTTTTGCGTGCGCGCTAGGAGTAGTGGCTGCCGCAGAAGATCCCCTGCGTGCAGCGGAGTCAACTCGAAACCCGGCTCTGTTGACGGGGTCAACCAGGCTGCAGGCGGACCACTTGGATGTCGGTAGCTGGTGGACTAGGTCCTGCAGAGGCTACGTGGTGAGTCGAACATCTCGCGTCACTTTCGAGGAGTGCGCGTCCTGGCGTGAGCTTCATGCCAGTTATTTGCTATTTTGCCGCGTCACTATCCTTTACTTTGCTTATATATATTATTTTGTTCACTATGAAAAGAAATTTAAGTTAATGGTTAAGTACTCTGAGTAGCACTACTCAGGTTCTCAGTTCGATTTTCGGTGAGAGCGAGTTTCAGCCTGAATAGAGGAAGTCATGAGTGTTAAGGGATAAACGTGTCGTAACATTGGCCTACGAAGTCCGGTCCACGGTCGTGTGCTTAGTCATCCAGTTATCACCGCCTTGTTGTAGACAATAGACTATGAGTATCTACATTTATACTCGATTGTAATAATTTGGTCATAACCTACTCGAAAGAAAAAGTCAAGATTTACCCATCATCTAAAAAAGATATTATTTTATTTTTAATCATTTTTCGCATTCTTGGTCGCTGAGAACGGCCTCAACACTGCCTCCCTCATTTTTTTCTTCAATAAAGAGCAGTCTATTAATATTAGAGTATCAATATGATAAGTTAAAGTTTGTACCTTTTTTTCTGCAAAATTAAGATGTACACAACCAACACATGAGAGATTATTACAACACAACACAAGACATTTTCTCATAACAGTGTCTATATCGATATCTAGCTGATATATAGGTTATGATGTCATCCATCTTGAGTAAAGATATGTCTCGTTACAAGCTTTAACCGTGTACACACCTTCATATACATGTCTTTATATTCTGAACACTGTAAAGATAAGACAAAAAAGTAAATCCGTAAATAACTTGTAAAAAATCCGTAAATAACTTGTAAAATAATGAATCTTCACTATTAAAAATAAATCATTTCTACATAGCCAAAACAAACAAATGATGACAATCACCTCACCTGAATATACATATGATACTTGTTATATATGCCTCATAACCTCTCTCCCTGCACGCAGTCTCGTCCCATGAAACCCAAGGTGTTGCCGTCTACTCAATTGCCACTTGAACTAATTGTTTGCTTTCCTCGTGCTATTTTTTAATGATGAGTAAAGTTCTGATGTTCTCTTTCAAGAAGGTTATGACTAGCTTATTACAAGCGAATCCAAATACAAATACTTATATTGTCTAGAACAAGGTGATGAAATCGGGACTTTTCGGAGATTGGATGCAGTTACTAATTCATGATCTAGCATGTACAGAATGAAAACCCCATTCTCGATTCTACGAGAATTTTTATGAAAGCGTTTCATTTGCTTCTCTTCAATGGAAGTTTCATTTTCACATAATGTATCCTAATTTTTAGCCTAATTCTTCTTCTGATGATCGATTTAACCTCTGATAAAAAAGATAGACTTTGGTTCTATTTCATCTCTTCAACAAGTTTTTGATCGAGTGATGACGAGAGATAGAATGAGACAAAGCCTAAAGAGGAGAACACTTAGCATTTCACTTTGAGTACGGGGGAGTCCACAGGGAGGAATTCTTCCGGCTGTATTACTGTTTTTCACTGAGGGGGTGGATCGAAGTGATTGCAACGAAAAATTGACCGGTATGAAAGTGAAGTGATACACACAGTAGAACCCTAGGCCAAACCGTCCACTGGAATAGGGTTTATAAAGCTTACTGTCCTGGCCAATGAGTGAGATGGCATGGAGATCCTGGTACTTTTTCGAAGGTGGGGCTCTTACGAAGTAGTTGGTTAAGATGTCAGCTAGGGAGTTGTTCTTGTTAGAGTTTCTAGGCCTAACTGGATGGTTAAGCACACGACCATCAACCGGACTTTATAGACCAACATGCGACATGTTTGTCTCCTTATATTCTTCATAGGTGCGTCCCAGATTTGACACTCATGATTTTCTTTGTAGAGTACCTGCATTTAGTATTATGAAATCCAGTCTCAAATTTGCTACTATCGGAAATCAAACTCAGTATCTGACTAGTACTACTCAAAGTACTTAACTACTAGACTAAACCCCTTTTCACGTTGTTGCTGCTATTTCCTGCTCATGAGCATCCCACAAACTTCTCTTAGATCAGATTTTCTAACAAAAATCTATTTTAAGAGAAATTTCCCACATAAATCTTCAAGCTCTAATTGTTTCTTTTAGTTCATGTTGTTATGTTCTGTCTGATACTGGTGGTTGATTTGGCTTAGAGTATGCAAGAGAAATTATTGCATCTGAGGTCCAATAGGTATCACTGTTGTTTATGTCGCTCTTCCTTTTTCATATTTTTTTGAAAGCTCTGACCAGAGACTCTTCTCTTTTCATGACCACCTATGCAGACCTTGCCATTTCTGTGGCCATTTGCACATATAAGGATCAGAGTTAGAGGAATTGTGGTCAAATCTTTGTTTTTTAATCCTGAGGTTTATCCTCTGACACTGTTAGGAACTTTGTTGAAGGGCTTATCAAAACCATCATAAGGGTAAAAATGTCAAGCCAGATAGCCAACATATTGGCTGCTTTAGCACACAGGCAATTTGGATCACCCTTAATCTAATGAATTTTTCAATGTAGTACCATTATAGGCACCTGTCAAAAATGTGTTTTGTTGCTATGTACTTCAGAACCTCGACTATATTTTGTGGGTAAAATGTAAATAAATCTACACCTACAAGGATATCAAAGGAGTGAATGTGTTAGTACGTTAGTTGATGTTCATGGTGTAATGAAAATGTCTGACTTTGTAATGGCAAAGCCTGTGAGTGTCAATAACCTCATTGAGTTTAATAATTTTTTTCCACTAATGGTGCATCCCCGGTCTGTGGCATTGTATCAGATTATCAATCGCTACAGTCTCATGCTTGTGATCCTTGTGGATAACTAATACGCCACGGGGCACTATCTCGTGCCTTGAGCTTGAAAAGGAGGACCAGGTTAATCGCAGAGAATTACCTCTATTCTGACTAACCAAAGCATTGATTGTCGATTTAGCTTATTCCTTTCGTGTTCAGTTGTCAGTAGTTTTCAGTTCTATTGTCGAGTTTTTCAGCTATTTTTCTGGCAGTTTGTTTAGCTAGCCGGTCATAAGGGGGATCATGCTGATCTGGAGCATTTGATATGATGGAGCATGCGGCCATTATCCTCACCTTGCAGAACCTACACTTCCCTGAGAAATGGATCTATTGGTGTTCAAACTTACTCTCTTCGGCCACCTCTTCGGTACTCCTCAATGGCTCCCCTGGAAAACCATTTCACTGTAGGCGTGGAGTTCGCCAATGGGACCTGCTTTCCCCTCTATTATTTGTTATAGCAGCAGAAATGCTACAACACACATGTGCAACTGGGCTTCTATGTTAGGTCTCCTGACCTTGCCACTTTCTGGCACAGGCTCGTCAGACTTTCCATGTGTTCAATACACTGATGATACCCTCCTCATTATGCATGCTTCCCAGAGGGAGTTATTCTTCATGAAGTCCCTGCTCCACACCTTTGGCGAAACATCAAGACTGAAAGTTAACTACAATAAGTCCTTCCTAGTCCCTATTAATGTTCAGGATGAGGAGGCTAACATCCTAGCACGCACATTGGGCTGTCAGGTTGGATCCTTCCTGTTCACTTATTTGGGTATTCCTATGTGTCCTATGAGGCCCAAGGTTCAAGATTTTGATCGGTTGCTCACATCCATTGAAAGAAAGACCTCAGCCTGCGCCTCCTGGTTATCTATGGTGGGGAGGTGCACCTTAGCTAACACAGTCATATCTGCAACTCCAATTTACACCATGTGTACGCTAAAATTGAGGCCCACTGTGGTCTACAGACTTGATCAAATCAAACGGACATTCCACTAGAGAGGTTCAGATGTGGCAGGAAGAGGACAACCGTTAGTGGCCTTGGACAGAGTCACCACCCCCACCAACAAGGGTGGGCTAGGTATTCTCTGCATCAACAGGCTGAATTCAACATTACTGCAAAAATTCCTTTTCAAAGCCTATAATAGACTGGACATTCCATGGGTGGACTTAATTTGGAATGTTTACTGCAGAGGAAGACAACCCCCACACTCGCTTGATAAAGGCTCTTTTTGGTGGAAAGATGTCATGTCTTACTGAAGTATATTCATGAAAAATATTATAGTCAGAGTTGGTCCTGGGAACACTGTTTTACTTTGGAAAGACAATTGGGATGAGCAGGGTATTCTTTCACACAAATTCAGTTGCCTATTTTCCTTTGCCAAGATCAGGATTCAGCAATTGCTGATTTCTTGAATATGGGGCCCATAACAACTCATTTCCATTCCCCAATGACTCATCAAGCTTTACCGGAACTAGAAGAACTCAAAAATCTTATTCTTTCTCGAAGAAACCCAAAGCTCATCAAGGACAGTTGGTCTCAGTCAGAAAGATCAATTAGTTTTCGTCCATCTCTGTTATATCACTCATTCTATAGACAGTTAACGCCTCCCCATCCTATACTATGGATTTGGCGCTCGAAAGTCACCAAGAAGTTGCGGACATTCACATGGTTACTATTTATGGATCGCCTGAACACCAAAAATATATTAAGGAGGAAGAACTTTAAAATTGATGGTGATGACTATTCGTGTGTACTTTGTCAGCTAGGGGTGGAGGAGTACACATACCATCTATTTTTTCAATGTCCTTTCAGTGAGGCATGTTGGAATCTAATCGGAATTGATTGGAATCATAATCTACCTTTTTTGAGACCATACGATTGGCGTGAGATCACTGGACAAGAATGAGATTCATGGAAGTGTTTTCTATTGTAGTCTGGGAAATATGGCTAAAGAAAAATGGCATGATCTTCAGAGGGGAGGTCCCCACAGTTCTCTCTTGGAAACAAAATTTCCAATCCATGCTAATAAGGCAAAGTTGTATATTCAAGGCCAATTGTAGGGAGGCCTTATTAAATTGGTGTTCAAATTTGTAATCCACGTTTAGTGTCTCTTCCCCCCTCATGAAGAGACCATATTTGTATTTCTTTTGTTGTAACTGTATTTGCTATATAATATATTGATATAGGAGGGG
>JAYESD010000092.1:0-99657 GCA_036927565.1 Tuctoria greenei | reverse complement strand
ATCTGGAGTGAAAGCCTTTGTAAGGATCGAAATGCCCAAGAGGGGGGGGTGAATTGGGCTTTCTTTCAAATTTTAAGACAATTAAACACTTAACAACTTAAAGCCCAATTCCCTATGCAATTAAACTATGCAATCAATATAATTTAAAGTTGCGGAATGAAGATTGCATAAGAGTAAAAAGGGAGAGGGATGCAAACGCTCAAGGGACACGGAGTTTATCCCGTGGTTCGGTAAGATCACAAGGATCTTCCTACGTCCACGTTGTGACACCCACCGAAGGGTTTTGCCACTCCCAAGTCACCGAGACTAGGGGCTTCTTCACTATTCTTCTCCGTTCGCCAACCTTGGCAAGGTGGAGCTCAAGCCTTGTACACTTTTGGGATCCTCCGGGCTTCCACAATCCTCTTGGCAAGCTCCGGAAGTTGCACACACCAAGGGACACTCCCTTGTGGCTCTCACTACGCTAGAGACTCCAATCACCTAGAGTGGAGGCACCCAAGCACTATCTCTAGCTAGTTCTAGCCTATCTTTTGGTGTACAAATGATGAGTAAATGATGTAAAAGTGGTAGCTCTCTTGCTTGAATGCTCTAGGATGTGTAGAGTATGTCTGGGCTTCAAGTCTTATCGATTTGACAGGTTGAAGGGGTATAAATAGCCAGCCTCCACGAGATAGCCGTTGGAAAAGTAGGCTGACATCACTTGTCTGCGAACATCGGATGATCCGATGACCCCCTTTTATGAGCATCGGTCTAATTAGATTAGCTGATGTCATTCTGTCAGAAATGACCGTTATTAGACCGATGCTTCACCTCCTTCATCATCGGAGGATCCGATGAATAGATCTTCAGTCTGGTTGAGCTGATAATTTGCCTCTGTTGTAATCCACCGATGCGCATCTGCCTTCAACATCGGATGATCCGGTGTTCAGTCCTTCAGAACACTTCAGAAAATTTGCTTACTGTTGTATTCATCCGATGTTCACTTGATACACATCGGATGATCCGGTGTGTACTTCATTCTGAGGTCTTCTTCCTCTGTTGAGTCCAAATCGACCGATGCAGTCATTCTTCAGATCACCGGATGATCCGGTGTGTACAATTTGTTTCCTTCGAGTTGAGTTGGACTGATCTTTTGGATTTTGGACTTGTGACCTCTTGACATTTGTTTGAAGTGTTGTTTTGATTGTCTTCAAGTATGGAATGATATCAAGTTAGAGCTTTCACTTCTTGTCATCATATGTTTTGATTTGATCTCATTCGTTGATTTTATATGGGTCTCCAAAGTAATTTTGATTTCATTTGATTGAGTGTCATTGAGACCTTGCATTCACAAATTCATTAGTAATATCGAATGGTTGTCATTAATCACCGAAACCGTACCTCATGGGGCCTAGATGCTTTCAATCTCCCCCTTTTTGGTGATTGATGACAACACAATAATTTAAAGCGCAATAATAATGAATTTGATGATAATACACAAGTAGATATGCAATAAGTGCAACATAAACAATGAAATGACAAAATCAATTGATTAAAATTTTATGGTGCGAAAAGCTCAATTGATTAAAATCATAAACAAATGAGACAAGCGAAAGAGTGCATAATTAAAATTACAAAAGAGTACTCAAGCAAGAATACAAAAGATAAACACACACTCACACACTCCCCCTAAACACGTACTCCCCCTGAGACTGCTACTCCCCCTGACTCTCCTACATCTTCTCCCCCTTTGGCATCAAGACACCAAAAAGGGATCAGAACGCCTACTGACCCTGAGAGCTAGGCACGAGGACGAACTGAGCACCGTCGCAGTCGTCGGAGCTGGAGTCGCCGGTCGAAGGAGCTGCCGGAGCGGTGGGAACTGGAGGGTCCGCTGCCGGTGCTGGAGGAGAGGGAGCAGGTACTGAGGATGCTGGAGGAGCTGGAGGAAGTGGAGCGCTCACCACGGATGCCGGTGTCTGCTGGAATAAGGTCGTCGCCGGCAGTGGTGAGTGAATCGGTGCGCTGGGTGCCAGAAGTGGTGACATGCTGATCGAAGGGATAGGGGTAGTAGGCACCTGAGCGACACCTGGAGCCAGTCCCAGTCCAGGCTGCTGTGAAGGAAGGGTGATCCCGGTCTGAGTGTATAGGTTGGTGATCAACCCTAGGATCCCCATCATGGCCTGCTGGGTTTGCTGCTGCTGGTCGAGGGTACGGCGGTGCATCTGATCGACCAGGTTGGTGAACCGGTCCGTATCCTCTCGCCTCTGACGGGCGATCTCCAGCTGGAGCTCCTGCTGCTGCCGCTGCAGCTGTGCCAAGTGAGCAGCCTGCTCTGCCCTGGCCTGCTCGGCAGCGAGCCTGTCCTGGCGCTGCTGCTCGATCATCTGCTGAAGAAGGGAGGACAGCTCCGACGGCTGTGACACCTGCGCCTCGGACACAGGAGGTGGTGTCGGTGGCGGAGCAGCTGAGCCTCCTGCCTCGGCGTCGTGCTGTCTCGGTGAGGGTGGAGGTGGAGGGAAGTACTCCTCAACACTCTCGTCTGTGTCGCTCTCGGACCAGACGTGCTGCAAGTCTCCACCTTGAGCTTCTGCCTCAGCCAGACGCTCATCTTCCTTCTCGAGGTCAGACCAATCCTCCTCAGTCAAGCGCGCCCTGACCTGGCGCTCAACTGGACGGCCAAGACGGCGGTCTCCAGGAGCGGACGCACGGTAGTGGCCGAAGCGGGTCACGCTCTCGTCAGCAAGTCGGGCCTGTGCTGAATGTCCCTCTGGCACCACCATAGAGCAAATAAAGCTGATCCAGTGCCCATAGACCATCTGCCTCATCATGCCCACTCCATCTGTAATAACGTCCTCCATCTCGCAGAGAAGTATGTCTATGATATCAAAATCCATCCCGTTCATTATGTAGAACAGGAGGGTCTGCTGGAGACTCGTGAACCCCTCCAAGTATCCTGACCTCGGCAGGAGCGTGCGGCGCAAGGCGAGGTGCACAATGCGCGCAGCTGGGGTCAGGAGTGCTGGGACTCTCGGCTGATCTGGAGAGAACGTGGGGCCAAACAAGGAGCGGATCTCGTCCAGCTGAGGTGCTACCCCTCCAGTAAGTGGCCTCCTCGGTGGATCTGCCTGCCCATAGACCTTCTCATGTATGCTAGTGTCGTGCAGGTCTAAGCCAAGGATGTGCCCCAAAGTCTGCCTCGTGAGATGGTAGTGCTGACCATTGAACATGAAGGCAATTGATCTTCTGCCCTCTGAGATGTACAGGGTCGCGTAGAAGACACGGACCCATTCTTCCACATACGCACTCCTCTCATAGTCCAGTAGCTCCACCAAGCCTCTATATCGCTCAAAGAAGGGGCGGACATCAGTTTCTGCGGCCACTGCAAGCTGTCTCCAGTCCAGGTGGTTGTGCTGAAAAAGCTTGTGCCCCCAGCGCTTGTAGGTCTCATAGAGAGACGCCTGGGTGACAGTCCAGAAGCGACTGTCAACAAGCAGCTCTCGGGGCTGTGGGAACCACTCCTCAAGAAGAACACTCCATCTGAGCTTACGGAGTTGCTTCGCCTTCATCTTCCGGTAGTCCACAAGGCGAACTCCTTCTCGGATCAGGACGGCCGTGTCCTCCTCATGGATGTCCCTCTCAGCCTCCCTGTCCTCACGACGGTCGGCAGCCGTCGGTCTCGGACGAGGAGCAGCCTCGGCGTGACCTCCTCGAGTCCGGGCTGAGCGCCGGCGGACGAGAGGCTCAACGGGCTCCTCTTCGGCGTCGGAGTCGTCGACCACTGGAGGCGGCCTCGGACGGGCCTCACGGATCCTCAAGGAACCTCCTCGGCCACGCTCACGCTCCTCGGCGGCGCGAGCGGCCATCAAGGCCTTCTTCTCATCCTTCGAAAGTTTCCGCTTTTTCGCGGCGGGCTCCGCGATAGCCTTGCTTTTGCCTTTGCGATCACGGGCCATCTTCAAGAAATTCGAGAGCAAGGGTTAGCGAAAAGATGACGGGAACAATGAAGGACGTCGCGCTGCACGGAACAAACCTCGTCGACGAAAAGACACGAGATCGATGAAAGGCGACGAACGGCGACGATGGATGGCTCGGGCGAGAAACCCTAGCAGGGAGAACTGCTGGCGGTGGAGGCTGGTGAAGGAGGTGGTGGCGGCGACTAGAGGAGAAGCGGCGGCGGCGCCCTGGAGGGGCGGCGGCGGCGGCGCGTGGGGAGGCAGCGGCGGCGGTGCTGCGGGTGGAGCACGGCGGCGGCGGCGCGAGGGAAGGACGGCGGCGCGCGGGAGAGGTGGCCGGCGGCGGTGGCGCGAGCAGGGGACGGCGGCGGCGGCACCTAGGGAGGCGGTGCTTGGGCGCGGCGGCGGAGGTGGCGGCGAGTGGGGCGAGCGGCGGCGGCGAGAGAGAAGAATCGGGGAGAGAGAAGGAACGGCGGCGGCGCGGGAGTTTAAATAGTGGGGCCCAAACCCTAGCCGTTTTACAAACACCGGATGGACCGATGCTAGAAGCAGTGAACATCGGTCAATTGCAACAGTAAGGATATTCAAGAATTGCTGTTGACACCGGATGAACCGATGATTAGGGTTTTGAACATCGGTCGAATAGCACAGTAAGGGTGTTTAACCGAGTGATATTGACACCGGATGATCCGACGTTAGAGGGAGGTAGACATCGGTTGAATGGATCACAGCTCCAGAAGAGTGAACATCGGATGGACCGATGTTTTCCAGGATGAACGCGTCGGATCATTTGAGGTTCTGACAGAGTTGGGTTTTGAGGATTGAACACCTATTTGACCGATGAGAGATTGACAGGGGCATCGGATAATCCGATGACAACAGAACGAAAATATCCCATATATGTCCTTCGACCAAGCAAACAAACGAGGAGAAACACATGTCTTAGGACTTTTTGGGCAACCCCTTACCCCTCAAGAAGCTAATATGCCAATAGCTTGGCTAGACCTTAACACAAACGGAACACCAAGAAAAAAAAGGAGGAAAAATATCCAAATAAAATGTAAGGCCCATGCTTTGTGAGGTAGAGTATGGAAACTTCTATCTCAATGAAGCATGTTCCTCTAGGCATTAACGTACCTAACATTTTGTTCTTTCCACCTTATATGAGTTGAGATATTGCATTTCAAACAAGTCTCCTTCTCATGAGGTGGGTTCCCCTTTGTGACAATCTACCGTTATGCAATGCCAAACAAATTATAATGCAGGATATTAGATGAATGCAAGTCTATATGACAGGAATCATGCAAGGCATAAAATAAATCTATCTTGCCAAGTTTGAACCTTCCAAAGGCTTCCTCAGGGAAAACTACTTCTAGCTTGCCCCTATCCTTTGGGAGTTAGACAAGACCTATATGATATGCATCCTTACATGAACATGGCAACTTACATGACGTTAGATGCATCTAGCACAATTAATTCACTTCTAAGTCTAGAAAAGGTTTTCTCGTCAAGTGCGGGAATGGGGTTTTTAGCTATCTTAACCGCACTTTCATTGTCACAAAGGAGAGGCACATAATCATACAAGCATTCATTTTAACATGACATGGGGCCTAGATGCGGAAAGATATAGCAATAGACTATTTATGGAATGGTAAGTTTGATTTGACAATAGGGTTACCGTCCATATCCGCGTTGGGCTCCCATTCTCAACTTTCTTCAAGAGGTCCTTGGTAGATTTTCTTTGATGGTGGAGGTCCCCTCTTGAAGTCACTTCGTGGATGGTCACGTGTTCTTGATTTTAGGCACCCAAGCTAGCTTTGGTCCTTGTATATGTGATACAAGTGCTTTTGGGACCCAAAGTTGCTTGGGGAGCTTCCCTTTCATCCCCTTAACGTTCATGCCAATGAACTTTGCCTTCACCTTAGCACCTACTTTGCTCAATAAATAATAGTGATTATCAAAGGTAGATGTATAGTTAGTTGGCAATTTTGGAGAAGGTCGGTTAGGTAGAGGGCACTCCCTTGTATAGTGACCGGTGACCTTGCAATGTTGGCAATAGGAGCCAACTTCCTTGATGAAGCTTGTTTTGAGCTCCGGTGAGGGCACCTTTCCTTTGTTGGGCACCGGGAAGGATCCAAGTCCTTTCTTGTTGAAGCCCTTTGCTTGATGGAAGAGGATTTCTTTATGTTTGTCTTCTCCCTTAGATAGTCTTGCTAAGCTTGTGCGGAGACTTTCAATCTCCTCCATCAACTCCTTCTCCCTTGCATTTTCTTTCAAAGGCAAAGACTCATGGAAAGCATTAGTAGCATTTGAAATAGTGGGTACCTTGCCATCAATAGTTTGTTTCTCCTTATTTTTAAATTTTAGTTCAATGGCTTCATAAGAGAGATTAAGTGCATGATGCTCTTGAACTAACTCATTATGCTTATCCGAGAGCGTTTGATGAACTAAGCCAAGCTTATGATTGTCTAGCTCAATTTTAGCCTTATCTTCTTCAATTTGCTTGACATAGGTTTTGAGCGTGTCATGCTCTTTAAGTATGCTTTCATACTTGCCAAGCAAATCAAGATTAGCATTTTCAAGTTTAGCATGAGCTTGTTCTAGCGCCTTGACTTTGTTCTTTTCCCTTTTAATGATGGTGTGATATTCATTTATCAATGAAGTTAATTCATCGGGGGAAAGTTCATCATCACTAGAGTCGTCACATACCTCAAAGTTACCTTTCGCCATGAGACACATGGGAGGTGGAGGAAGAGGTGAATCATCTTTGTTGGCAATGGCAAGTCCGGCCAAGTTTTCTTCTTCTTCACTCTCTTCTTCACTTGACTCTTCGTCGGTGATCCATTCATTCCCCTCACACATGAACACTTTTTGAGGTCCTTGTCTTTTCTTTGGAAAGAATTTTGACTTTTTGCCTTTGTCAAATTTCTTCTTTCCAAACGTTCTTGCCTTGGGCTTGACCTCTTCTTCTTCATCCTCGCTATCTTCAAGCTTGTGATGCTTGCTCTTGTGGTTCTCCCTTCTCTTGTCCGATTTTGGACAATCGTAGGAGATGTGGCCTTGTTCACCACAATTATAGCAAGTTTTGCTACTTTCTTTCTTGGGGAGGAAGGCTCTTTTGTTGGGATCAAAAGTGTATCCCTTCTTGGCAATCTTGGAGTTCAAGCGGGAGAATTTTCTCATCATTGATGCAAGCTCATCATCATCATCTTCACTTGATGTTTGTTCTTCTTTGCTTGAACTAGGCTTGATCATTTTCTTTGTTTTCTTGAAAGCCTTGAGAGCAATTGTCCTTGTAGAGGATGAACTCTCCATCATCCCAAGTACACTCATCTCATGAGCGTGTATTTCTCCAATTAGCTCCGAAACTTCAATGTGATCAAGTGATTCCTTTTGGAGCATTGAGTTGATGATGTTATACTTTGGCTTGGGAAGGAGCATGAGGATCTTTCGGTTGATAAGTCCCTTGCCAAGAGAAGCAATATCAAGAGCATTTATTTCCTCAATGAGAACATTTAAGCGAGAAAACATTTCATTTACATTTTCATGAGGAAACATTTTAAACTCATCATATTTAGATTTAAGCAAGTGATATTTAAGTTCTTTAACACGAGAGGAACCCTCATGAATTTCAATTAAGCATGCCCAAATTTCACAAGCTTTTTCTTTACTAGCTATTCTTGCAAATACATCTTGACTAATGCATTCATAGATGGCATTTCTAGCTCTAGCATCCCATTTAATTTGATCACCAATATAGGCATTATCTCCAAATCCCGCATGGGTCGCTTCCCAAACTTCGGGAGCAATAGCCTCTAGGTAGGCACGCATGCGTGCTTTCCAATAGGCAAAGTTCTTGCCCTCGAAGATAGGAACCGAACCCCCATTCTTGGCCATTTAAGCTCTCTAGCTGTGAAGCTAGAATGATCCAATGAGCAACAAGGCTCTGATACCAATTGTAAGGATCGAAATGCCCAAGAGGGGGGGGTGAATTGGGCTTTCTTTCAAATTTTAAGACAATTAAACACTTAACAACTTAAAGCCCAATTCCCTATGCAATTAAACTATGCAATCAATATAATTTAAAGTTGCGGAATGAAGATTGCATAAGAGTAAAAAGGGAGAGGGATGCAAACGCTCAAGGGACACGGAGTTTATCCCGTGGTTCGGTAAGATCACAAGGATCTTCCTACGTCCACGTTGTGACACCCACCGAAGGGTTTTGCCACTCCCAAGTCACCGAGACTAGGGGCTTCTTCACTATTCTTCTCCGTTCGCCAACCTTGGCAAGGTGGAGCTCAAGCCTTGTACACTTTTGGGATCCTCCGGGCTTCCACAATCCTCTTGGCAAGCTCCGGAAGTTGCACACACCAAGGGACACTCCCTTGTGGCTCTCACTACGCTAGAGACTCCAATCACCTAGAGTGGAGGCACCCAAGCACTATCTCTAGCTAGTTCTAGCCTATCTTTTGGTGTACAAATGATGAGTAAATGATGTAAAAGTGGTAGCTCTCTTGCTTGAATGCTCTAGGATGTGTAGAGTATGTCTGGGCTTCAAGTCTTATCGATTTGACAGGTTGAAGGGGTATAAATAGCCAGCCTCCACGAGATAGCCGTTGGAAAAGTAGGCTGACATCACTTGTCTGCGAACATCGGATGATCCGATGACCCCCTTTTATGAGCATCGGTCTAATTAGATTAGCTGATGTCATTCTGTCAGAAATGACCGTTATTAGACCGATGCTTCACCTCCTTCATCATCGGAGGATCCGATGAATAGATCTTCAGTCTGGTTGAGCTGATAATTTGCCTCTGTTGTAATCCACCGATGCGCATCTGCCTTCAACATCGGATGATCCGGTGTTCAGTCCTTCAGAACACTTCAGAAAATTTGCTTACTGTTGTATTCATCCGATGTTCACTTGATACACATCGGATGATCCGGTGTGTACTTCATTCTGAGGTCTTCTTCCTCTGTTGAGTCCAAATCGACCGATGCAGTCATTCTTCAGATCACCGGATGATCCGGTGTGTACAATTTGTTTCCTTCGAGTTGAGTTGGACTGATCTTTTGGATTTTGGACTTGTGACCTCTTGACATTTGTTTGAAGTGTTGTTTTGATTGTCTTCAAGTATGGAATGATATCAAGTTAGAGCTTTCACTTCTTGTCATCATATGTTTTGATTTGATCTCATTCGTTGATTTTATATGGGTCTCCAAAGTAATTTTGATTTCATTTGATTGAGTGTCATTGAGACCTTGCATTCACAAATTCATTAGTAATATCGAATGGTTGTCATTAATCACCGAAACCGTACCTCATGGGGCCTAGATGCTTTCAGCCTTCAACTTTGAAACGTGGAAAACCGGATGAATGAGGCTGTCAGCAGGTAAGGAGAGCTTATAAGCAGAAGATCCCACTTTGCCAATCACCTCAAATGGGCTATAGTACTTGAAAGAAAGTTTTGGGTAAGGGCGGTTAACCACTGAGCTCTGAGCGTATGGTTGGAGCTTTAGAAGAACTTGCTCACCAATTTGGAAAGAGCGATCACTCCTGTGTTTGTCAGCAAAGATCTTCATGCGGTTTTGAGCACGACACAGCTGCTCTCGCAGCAACTCATGAAATAATTGGCGTTCCTTAAGAAGTTATGTGACATCAGTAACTTCAGGTTCTGATAAAGATGGAACAATGCTCAAAGGAGGTTCAGACCTATACAGAGCTTTGTAAGGACTGCAGTTCAGAGAGGTATGGTAGGATGTATTATATCACCATTCAGCGAGAGGTAACCATTTCACCCATTGTTTTGGTGTGGCCTGAACACAACACCGTAGGAACATCTCAAGGCATTGATTGACACGCTCTGTTTGGCCATCTTATTGGGGATGGTATGCAGTGCTCATCTGAAGCCCGACATTCAGCAACTTAAAAAGTTCTTTCCAGAATGAGCTCGTGAAGACTCTGTCTCGATCAGACACCATTGACTTGGGAACACCATGCAACTTGACCACATTGTCCAAGAATGTCTGTGCAACAGATATGACAGTGAATGGGTGTTTCAATGGAAGAAAGTGAGAATACTTACTGAATTTGTCAACCACCACCATAATGACAGAGTAGCCATGAGAAGATGGAAGGCCTTCAATAAAATCCAAGGAGATATCAGCCCAACAATCATGTGGAATAGGGAGGGGCTGTAATAGTCCAGTATATTTGCAGAGTTCATGCTTTGCTTGTTGGCACACTGAACATTGCTTGACATAGGAATCCACATCTGAGTGCAGATTGGGCCAGGAGAAAAGCTTGTTCAGTCTCTAAAATGTAGCTTGGATGCCAGAGTGGCCTCCCAGTGCGGATTGGTGAAATGTGGCAATCAGTTTGGTGAGAAGAGCAGTATTATGATCCACCCAGATTTTCTTCTTATATCAGATAAGTCCTGCATCAAGTGGAAAACCAGCAGTGTTTGAGTTGACAACAGAGAGTTCAGTCAAGAGCTGTTGAGCCTGCGTGTCAGTGTGGTAGGAATTTAACACTTCTTGCACCTAAATAGGAATTACTGCAGAAGCTGATTGCATCCCCAACAAGTGACCCACACGAGACAATGCATCAACAACCTTGTTGTCACTACCTTTCTTATAGGCAAATTTGAAAGTGAGGCCGACCAGTTTCCTTAAGGCTTTCTTCTGAAAATCAGTTGATAGAGTCCGATCTTGCAGATGGGTGAGACTCTGATGGTCAGTTTTGATAGTGAATGGTCCTCTCTGAAGGTATGCTCGCCATTTGTCTATGGCCATCATCACTGCCATAAACTCCCTTTCATAAGTAGAAAGCTTCTGGTGGTGGAGGCTTAGACCCTTGTTGAAATAAGCAACAGAGTGACCATCCTAAGACAAAACTCCACCCACACCTGTGTCACATGCATCCGTTTCAACAACAAATTCTTTGGTGAAATCAGGGTAGGCAAGTACTGGTGTAGAAGTCATGGCTTGTTTCAACTTCTCAAAAGCCATTTGTGCAGTGTCAGTCCACTGGAAAGTCTTACAGTGCAACAAGTTAGTGAGAGGTTTGGCGATGGAGCCATAATAGTGAACAAATTTGCGATAATAACCAGTCAATCCAAGGAACCCTCTGAGGTCAGTGAAGGATGTGGGCACGGGCCATTGTTGCATGGCTGTGACCTTTGCAGGATCTGTTGCAACCCCATGAGGAGTATGATATGTCCCAAGTAGCATAACTCTTGCTGAGCAAAGACACACTTTTTAAATTTAATGAACAACTTGTGTTCTTGCAATTTTTGAAACACTAATGTGATGTGATGGACATGATCCTGCAAAGATTTACTGAAGACAAGTATGTCATCCATAAAGATTAAGACAAACTTGCACATATAATCAGCAAATATGGCATTCATTGGGCACTGAAAAGTGGTAGGCGCGTTAGTAAGCCAGAAGGGCATTACTTTGAACTGGAACTGACCGTGGTGCGTTTTAAACATTGTCTTGGGTTCATCACTTGGGTGCATGCGTATCTGATGAAACCCGGAGGCCAGGTCAATGGTGGCGAAGAATTGAGATCCTGATATTTCATCCAGAAACTCATCGATGATCGGCGTTGGGAACTTGCTCTTCACAGTGATGTCATCCAGACGCCTGTAATCAATGCAAAAATGCCAGGAGCCGTCCTTTTTCTTCACCAATAGAACCGGAGCAGCAAAAGGACTCATACTAGGAATAACCATGGCTTTGCGCAATAGATCAGAGACTTGACGCTCAATCTCATCTTTTTGCTCTGGTGTGTACCGATAGGGCCAATAGTTAACTGGGGTAGAGCCAGGGAGCAGAGCAATGTGGTGATCATAAACCCTCTGTGGTGGTAGTTCAGTAAGTTCATCAAATAAGTTCGAGAACTGCTGGATGACTATTGTGATCTCCTTAGGAATGCCCTGTTGCAGATATGTGTTCATGTAAGGGTGAGGAGGAGCAACCATATCACACGGTTGAATGAGTATTGTCGCCCAAAGTTCATTGCTCTTGCACCACTTGGAGAGTTGCTTCCCTTATGCTTCACTAATATCAGTTGGAAGATCAGATAAAAGAACCTGGAGTCAAACATGCTTAGAATGGAGTTTGAACTACCATTTCTCCAACCAATGACATCGCATCAAACTGTGAGATTCCAGTCAGTCCATACCAAATACTAAGTCATACGCAATAATGTCTAGGACTCTGACAGTGTGAGAGAATGTATGCCCCTGCAAATACCATGTGAATCCCACCACTTCAGAGGAACAAAGTAGAGTAGAGCCATTTGCTACTTTAACAGGCATTGGTGCCACCGAGGACAGTGGGAACCGTAGGGTGGCTGCCATAGAAGCACTCAAAATAGTGTGAGACCTGTCGGAATCGACCAATAACAGAAGATACTGATTCTGAACAAGAGCCTTGAGTTGAATAACTTGGTGCTGAGGCTGACCCGACAGAGCGTGAATAGAGAGATGATAATCAGTAGAGTCTTCAGTTAATTGGGATATTTCCAATATATTCCTAGTCTCATCAGACAGAATACCACCCCCATTAGTAGTATCCGAGGCCTGCATGTGTAACTGGGGTGCAGACTGAGATGGACATGTGTGTGATGGACTGTACCTCTCGCCGCATTTGTAACAAAGATTGTTAGCTCTGCGGAATTCTTTGAGTTGTCTAGCCTTCCATAAGTCAACGGGGATCGGTTGTTTCGCCTCTGTTCTGGTGACAGGAGTAGGGGGTGGTTTCCACCCACCTTGGCGCCAACCCTTCTGTTTTGACTTCTCGAGCAGTTGCTCCTTCACCAATGCAAGAGTAGCTGCCTGTGAAACAGAAGATGGAAGGTGCATTTCTACTGCAGATTTCAACTCTTCCTTCAATCCATTCACAAATTGGGTCACTAGCAAAGTTTCACTGATAGTGGAACCATATAAATAGATGTGATAAACAAGCTGTTCAAAAGCTCCATGATATTCAGTGACAGAACCAATTTGACGCAATGTGACCAGTTCCTTAGTTTTCATGCGATCGATATTCACATCAAATTCCTTAGCAACCATGTCAGCAAAGTGAGCCCAGTCATGGAATCTAACATGGTGTTTAATAGATTGGTACCAGTGCGATGCTCTATCATGCATGTGCAGGCTAGCAGCAGTGACACGAAAGAAGGTAGGAATATCATATAGCTGAAAATATGACTCACACTTATCTAGCCAAATTTTCACATCATCACCATTAAACTTAGGGAAATTGTAAGGATCGAAACGCCCAAGAGGGGGGTGAATTGGGCTTTCTTTCAAATTTTAAGACAATTAAAAACGAACTAATTAAGCCCAATTCCCGATGCGGTTCTAGCTATGCAATCAACGTAGATATAACTTGTGAAGTAAAGATTGCAAAATGTAAAGAGAGGGAGAGGAATGCAAACGCTAGGGGACACGAAGTTTTATCCCGTGGTTCGGCAAGATTGCAAGGATCTTCCTAGGTCCACGTTGTGGCACCCACCGAAGGGTTTTGCCACTTTCAATGTCACCGAGACAATGGAGTCTTCACTAATCTTCTCCGTTCGCCATCTCCGGCAAGGTGGAGCTCAAGCCTTGTACAACCTTCGATGTTCCGGGCTTCCACACACACCTTGGCAAGCTCCGGAACGATCTTCTTCAACTTCTCACTAGCCTAGAGAGTTCAATCACAAAGAAAGAACGCACACAAGCTTCTCTCTAGCCTATTACAAATGATCTAAAAGTGTGGAAATGTATGCTCTATAGTCTTGAATGCTCTTGGATGTGTAGTGGGCTTCAGGTGATCAAGACTTGTCGAAATGACTGGGTTAGAGGGGTTTTATAGCCAGCTTAACTGAAATAGCCGTTGGAAAAGTAGGCTGACAGAACTTTACTGTGAACACCGGATGATCCGATGTCTCCCCTCTAGTTATCATCGGTGTAATTACTTTGGCTGACGTCATTGTGTCAGATATTACCGTTATTAGACCGATGTTGTCCCTAGTCTTCTCATCGGATGATCTGGTGGCTCTTCCTCCAGAATTTGCTTGATCTTGATGCTTACTGGAGTGATCAACCGATGTGTGTAAGTCTGCACATCGGATGATCCGGTGCTTCACTTGTTCCAATTGTACTGCAAACTATATTGATGCACCGATGTTGTTGAGCCCTTCACATCGAATGATCCGGTGAGTTCATTTGTCTGAGGTCTTTTTCTTCAGTTGAATCAACTCGACCGATGTGTTCATTTTGGAAATCATCGGTTGATCCGGTGAGTTGATTTTGTTTGCTACGAGTTGTCTTGAGTGAATCTTTTGTGTCTTGCTCGAATGACCTCTTAGACATTTGTTCCACACGGCTCTATGATGATTCTTAAGCATTGTATGTTGTCAAAGATTGAGTGACTTAGACATAGAGCCTTCACATCTTGTCTTTATCTCATGAGTTTGATCTCGAAAGTTGAGTATCTATGGGTCTCCAATGACATGATCATTTCATCTTATTGAGTGTTTATGGGGACCTTGCATTCACAAATTCATTAGTAAAGTTCAATGGTTGTCATTAATCACCAAAACCATACTACATGAGGGGGGCCTAGATGCTTTCAATCTCCCCCTTTTTGGTGATTGATGACAACACAATAATCAAAGCGGAATAGTAATGAATTTGATAGAATGAACCTTAAAAGAATATGCAATGAATACGGATGTTATACTTGAAGCTTTAAACATCAATTAATAACACAAGTGAATTCAAAGAGATCATAATCATAGATAAACATCAAATGAGTTCAAATGATTAACAACTCATGGGAATAGGTTCATTACACACCAAATGTAGCAGATACGCAAATACAATAAAGAAGAGCAAAGATAAGCAGGACACTCGACTCCCCCTAACACTAGGACTCCCCCTGACTCTCTAACTCTTCTCCCCCTTTGGCATCAAGACACCAAAAAGGGATCCGAGCACCTACGGACCCTGAGAGCTAGGCGCGATGACGAACTGGTCACCGCCGCTGTCGTCGGAGCTGCTGGCCGGAGTAGCGGAGGAGGGTGCTGCTGGAGCCGAAGGTGCCACCGTCGGTGCCTGCTGAGGAGGAGGTGCTGGAGCAGGGACACTGGTGATGGAGGCCGGCGTCTGAAGAAACAGTGACGTGGCCGGCAGTGGGGAGTGAAGAGGAGCACCAGGAGCCAACAACGAGGACATGCTGAACGAAAGGATCGGAGTGGAGGGAACTGGAGCCACTGGTGCAGCAGCTGGAGCCAAGAAGGGAGGCGGAGGAGCTACTCCAGGCAGCTGCGATGGGAGGGCGATCCCGGTCTGGGTGTAGAGGTTGGTGATCAACCCCAGGATCCCCATCATCGCCTGCTGCGTCTGCTGCTGCTGGTCCAGAGTGCGCTGGTGCATCTGGTCGATGAGCCCCGTCAACCGATCGGTGTCTTCACGCCTCTCACGGGCGATCTGACGCTGCATCTCCTACTGCTGCTGCTGGAGATCAAGAAGATGTGCAGCCTGCTCCGCGCGGGCCTGCTCTGCGGCCAGCCTGTCTAGCCTCTGCTGCTCGACCATCTGCTGGAGGAGCGAAGTCAGCTCAGACGGCTGCGTGACCTGCGCCTCAGTGACGGGAGGTGGCGCTGTAGAACCTCCAGCCTCCGCGTCGTGCTGCCGGGGAGAGGGGGGAGGAGGGAAATACTCCTCGACACTGTCGTCAGTGTCGCTCTCTGACCAAATGTGTTGCAAGTCCTCCCCCTGAGCCTCAGCCTCTGCAAGTCTCTCGTCTTCCCGCTCTAGGTCGGACCAATCTTCCTCTGACAGACGGGCCCTGACCTGGCGCTCAACTGGACGACCAAGGCGGCGGTCTCCAGGAGCCGGGGCACGGTAGTGACCAAAACGAGTCACACTCTCATCAGCAAGTCTGGCCTGTGTTGCATCCCCCTCGGGCACCATCATAGAGCATAGGTAACTGATCCAGTGCCCGTAGACCATCTGCCTCATCATGCCAACCCCATCTGTGATCACGTCTTCCATCTCGCACAGGAGGATGTCCACAATGTCGAAATCCATCCCGTTCATTATGTAGAACAGGAGGGTCTGCTGTAAACTGGTGAACCCCTCCAGGTACCCTGACCTCGGCAGGAGCGTGCGGCGCAAGGCGAGGTGCACAATGCGCGCAGCTGGGGTCAGAAGAGCTGGAACTCTCGGCTGGTCCGGAGAGAACGTGGGGCCGAACAGGGACCGGATCTCCTCAAGCTGTGGTGCCATCCCTCCAGTAAGTGGCCTCCTTGGTGGATCTGCCTGCCCGTATACCCTCTCGTGCACGCAGGTCTCGTGCAGGTCCAAACCAAGAAGCTGCCCCGATGTCTGCCTCGAGAGGTGGTAGTGCTGACCCATAAACATGAAGTCGATCGACCTCCTGCCTTCAGAGATGTACAGGGCCGCGTAGAAGACACGGACCCCATCTTCCACATATGCACTTCTCTCGTAAGCTAGCAGCTGCACCAATCCACGGTATCTCTCAAAGTACGAACAGACCTCAGTCTCTGCTGCCAACGCAAGCTGCCCCCAGTCCAGGTAGTTATGCTGAAATAGCTTGTGCCCCCGACGTCTGTAGGTCTCGTAGAGAGACACCTGGGTGACAGTCCAGAAGCGACTGTCCATAAGAGCCTCTCGGGGCTGTGGGTACCACTCCTCAAGTAGCATGTTCCATCGAAGCTTGCGTAGCTGCTTGGCCTTCATCTTCCGGTAGTCTGTGAGACGGACTCCCTCACCGATACGGACGGCCGTGTCCATCTCGTAGATGGCCCTCTCGGCCTCCCTGTCCTCACGACGGTCGGCAGCCGTCGGTCTCGGACGAGGAGCAGCCTCGGTGTGACCCCCACGCGTCCGGGCTGAGCGCCGGCGGACGAGAGGCTCAACCGGATCCTCTTCGGCCTCGGAGTCGTCGATCACAGGAGGCTGCCTGGAACGAGCCTCACGGATCCTCAGGGACCCCCCTCGGCCACGCTCACGCTCCTCGGCGGCGCGAGCGTCCATTAGGGCCTTCTTCTCATCCTTCGACAGTTTTTGCCTCTTCGCGGCGGGCTCCGCGATCGCCTTTCCCTTTCCTTTGCGGCCGTGACCCATCTTAGCGACGGAGAGCAAACGGGGACCGGGTGCGAAGTGAGAGACGGTGGAAACGACGGCGGCGAGGAGAGGCGGCGGCGAGGTCGATGGTGGTGGAGGCGGCGCGTGGAGCGGCGAGCGGCGAGGAGAGGCGGCGGTGCGCGGGCACGGGCGGCGGCGACGCCGAGGGAGGAGGCGCGGTGCGCGGGCCCGGGCGGTGGCGGCGCGGAGGTCGCCGGCGGCGGCGGTGATGGCAGCGGCCTGTGAGCGGCGGCGACGGAGGCGGCGCAGAGAGAAGGCGGCGTCGGGATCGGGGGAAGGGAGATGAAAGGGGTACGGTCGGGTTTAAATAGTGGGTCCCAAACCCTAGCCGTTTTTTACACACCGGATGGACTGATGCTTAACGATGTGGACATCGGTCGAATAGTACAGTATGGATATTCAAAGAGTCACTGAAGACATCGGATGGACCGACGTTTAGGGTTTTGATCATCGGATGAATGGCACGGTAAGGATATTCAGGAGAGGGAAGTTGACACCGGATGGTCCAACGTTAGATGAAAAAGCATCGGTGGAATTCATCAAGGTTTCGGATTTGTGAATCATTGGATGGACCGATGTTTTTCTGTTTGAACTCATCGGTCGATTTTGGATATAGACTAAACTGGCACTTGGATTTTGAACACCTACTGATCCGATGGGGAAAGGACCTAGGCATCGGATAATCCGATGAAAACTAAACACCAACATCCCATATATGTCCTTTGACCAAACAATCAAACAATGGGAAACACATGTCTTAGGACTTTTTGGGCAACCCCTTACCCCTCAAGAAGCTAATATGCCAATAGCTTGGCTAGACCTTAAAGCAAATGGAACACCGAAAAAATGGGAGGAAAAAATATCCAAATGAAATGTAAGGCCCATGCTTTGTGAGGTAGAGTATGAAGACTACTATCTCAATGAAGCATGTTCCTCTAGGCATTAACGCACCTAACATTTTGTTCTTTCCACCTTATATGAGTTGAGATATTGCATTTCAAACAAGTCTCCTTCTCACGAGGTGGGTTCCCCTTTGTGACAATCTACCGTATGCAATGCCAAACAAGTTATAGTGCAAGAAATAGAATGAATGCAAGTCTATATGTCAGAGATCATGCAAGGCATAAAATAAATCTATCTTGCCAAGTTTAAACCTTCCAAAGGCTTCCTCAGGGAAAACTATTTCTAGCTCGCCCCTATCCTTTGGGAGTTAGACAAGACCTATATGATATACATCCTTACATGAACATGGCATCTTACATGACGTTAGATGCATCTAGCACATTTAATTCATTTCTAAGTATAGAAAAGGTTTTCTCATCAAGTGGTTTAGTGAAGATATCCGCCAATTGTTCTTCGGATCTAACACCTTGCAAAGAGATGTCTCCTTTAGCCTCATGATCACGCAAGAAGTGATGGCGAATATCAATGTGCTTAGTGCGGGAGTGTTGAACGGGGTTTCTAGCTATCTTAACCGCACTTTCATTGTCACAAAGGAGAGGTACACAACCAATTTTAATTCCAAAGTCCAAAAGGGTTTGCTTCATATATAGAATTTGGGCACAACATGCACCGACCGCTATATACTCCGCTTCCGCGGTGGACAAAGCCACGGAATTTTGCTTTTTGCTAGACCAAGACACTAGGGAACGCCCAAGCAAGTGGCACCCACCGGATGTACTCTTGCGATCCACGCGGCATCCGGCAAAGTCCGAATCCGAGTATCCCAATAGTTGGAAGGTTGTACCTTTAGGGTACCACAAGCCCATACTAGGGGTATGCTTAAGATACCTAAGTATCCTAAATACCGCCTTCTTATGCGATTCTTTAGGAGCCGCTTGAAAGCGAGCACATAAGCATACACTAAACATTATGTCGGGCCTAGATGCGGTAAGATAAAGCAATGAACCAATCATAGAGCGGTAGTGAGATTGGTCAATAGGTTTACCGTCCTTATCCGCGTCGAGATGGCAATTTGTTGCCATTGGAGTGCTTCTTGAGCTACAATCTCCCATCTCAAATTTCTTCAAGAGGTCCTTGGTGTATTTCTCTTGGTAGACGAAGGTTCCCTCTTGAAGTTGCTTGATTTGGAATCCAAGGAAGAAGTTGAGCTCTCCAATCATTGACATCTCGAATTCCCTAGACATCATTTTGCCAAACTCATGGCTAAGAGCTTCGTTAGTTGAACCAAAGATAATATCATCAACATAAATTTGACAAATGAACAAATCTCCGTTGATGTCTTTGGTGAAGAGTGTGGTGTCCACCCTCCCGATCTTAAATCCTTGCATGATGAGGAAGTCCCGTAGTCGTTCATACCACGCCCTAGGTGCTTGCTTGAGCCCGTAGAGCGCCTTGTGCAACCTATACACATGGTTAGGATTCCTCGGATCTTCAAACCTGGGAGGTTGTTCAACATAAACAAGCTCATTAATGTAGCCATTTAGAAAGGCACTTTTCAAATCCATTTGATAAAGAGTAATATTATGATGTGAAGCAAAAGCACGGAGAATACGAATTGCCTCTAACCGGACGACCGGAGCAAATGTCTCCCCAAAGTCTAGTCCTTCAACTTGCGAGAACCCTTTGGCCACAAGTATTGCCTTGTTGCGGACCACAACGCCATTCTCGTCTTGTTTGTTGCGGTACACCCACTTTGTTCCGATGACGTTCTTGTCCTTGGGTCGCTCTTCCAACACCCAAACTTCATTGCGGATGAAGTTGTTGAGTTCTTCTTGCATAGCCATCACCCAATTTGGGTCTTGGAGCGCTTCCTCAATGTGAGTGGGTTCTACACACGAAACAAACGAGTAGTGCTCACAAAATGAGGCAACGTGGCAGGAACGAGTACTTACGCCCGACTTCCAATGATTTGGTCCATTGGATGCGCCTTGGAGATGCGTCCATGCCTCATAAGTGGTTGTGAAGCACTTGGCGGTGGTGATGCGTGTTGCTCCTCTTGTGGTTGGACTTGATCATGGACTTCTTCTTCATCTTGATGTTGAATTGCTTGTGAGTCTTGAGTTGGCAATGGATCATCTTTCTCCTCTTCGTCTACTTGAGGCGCCATGGAGGTGTTGTTGTTGGAACTTGAAGCTCCCCCTTGATCATGGCCCTCTTCAACTTCCGGCTTGATGTCTCCAATGGTCATGTTCTTCATGGCTTCTCGTAGAGGCTCATCATCTATTTCATCATGACCAAAACTCTCCTCTTGGGAGCCATTAGTCTCATCAAACTCAACATCACAACTTTCTTCAACTAGACCGGAGGTTTGGTTGAATACTCGATATGCTTTTGAGTTTGATGCATAACCAAGAAAAATGCCAACATCACATCTTCTTTCAAACTTACCGAGCCTTTTATTGCGGTAGATGTAGCATTTGCACCCAAAGACTCTAAAGTAGGAGATGTTGGGCTTTCTCCCAATGAGAAGCTCATATGGGGTCTTTTGGAGTAGTCGGTGAAGATAGACCCTGTTTGCGGCATGGCACGCCGTGTTGATTGCTTCGGCCCAAAACTTCTCCGACGTGCCGTAGTCATCAAGCATTGCTCTTGCAAGAGTGATGAGGGTTTTGTTCTTCCTCTCAACGACACTGTTTTGTTGAGGAGTGTATGTGGCGGAGAATTCATGCTTCACACCTTCACGGTCACACCACTCCCCAATGTTGTAGTTCTTGAATTCGGTGCCGTTGTCACTCCGGACCTTGATAATGGGAAGTTGGAATTCCCTTTGAGCACGGTTGGCGAAGGTCTTGAACACTTCCGGAGTTTCACTCTTGTCACCTAAAAAAAAAGTCCAAGCATAGCGAGAGTAGTCATCAACTATAACAAGACAATAGAGGTTACCGCCAAGGCTTTGGTATGTGGACGGTCCGAAGAGGTCCATGTGGAGTAGTTCAAGTGGCTTGGAGGTTGACACCATTGTCTTCATTGGGTGGTGTGAAGCAACTTGCTTCCCGGCTTGACAAGCGCTACAAAGCTTGTTCTTTTCAAACGTCACATCCTTCACGCCGGTCACCATCCCAAGCTTGAATGACTTCTTGAGTTTGCTCATTCCAATGTGTGCTATGCGTCGGTGCCATAGCCAACCCAAGCTTGTCTTAGTGAAAAGACAAGTGTTTAGGCTAGCATTCTTGTTGGAGAAGTCTACTAAGTAGAGATGTCCATGCCGAAACCCTTTAAAGATTAGCTCTTTGCTTGTCTCACTACTCACAACAACATCATTTTTGCTAAATGTGCATGTTAGTCCAAGATCACAAAGTTGTGCAATGGAAAGTAGATTAAAGCTAAGCGACTTAACATACAACACATTAGAAATGGATAAATCATTAGAGATACCAATTTTACCTAATCCTATTACCTTACCCTTGGAGTTGTCACCAAAAGTAACTTGTTCATGATTACCGGGGTTTTCTATGGTGGTGAACATACCATCATTGCCGGTCATGTGTTGAGTGCACCCGCTATCGAGTACCCAATGCTTTCCTCCGGCTTTGTAGTTCACCTACACACATGAAGTTAATTTTTGACTTTAGGAACCCAAGCCAACTTAGGTCCTTGTATGTGAGATACAAGTGTCTTTGGGACCCAAAGTTGCTTGGGGAGCTTCCCCTTCACGCTCTTCATGTCTTTGCCAATGAACCTAGCTTTCACCTTGCCATTCACTTTGCTAAGAAGATAATAGCGATCATTGAAAATAGATTTGTAGTTAGTAGGCAATTTAGGTGAAGGTCGGTTAGGAAGAGGACACTCCCTTGTGTGGTGACCGGTGACCTCACAATGTTGGCAATAAAAACCAACTTCCTTGATGAAGCTTGTTCTAAGCTCCGGTGAGGGCACCTTTCCTTTGTTGGGCACCGGGAAGGATCCATGTCCTCTTTTGTTGAAGGCTTTCGCTTGTTGGAAGAGGATTTCCTTGTGCTTGACTTCACCTTTTGAAAGTCTAGCCACACTAGTGCGGAGACTCTCAATTTCTTCCAACAAGTCCTTCTCCCTAGCATTAGCTTTCAAAGACAAAGACTTGTCCAAGACATTAGCGACATGCGAAGTAATGGATATCTTATCATTAAGAGTTTGTTTCTTATCATTAAGCATGTCATGAGCAATATTAAGTGTTTGGTATTCTTGAGTTAGCTTGTTGTGTTCCTCCAAGAGAGTTTGGTGTGCTATGTTGAGCTCATCATTGTCTACCTTGATTTTAGCATTTTCTTCCTCAATTTGCTTGACATGAGATTTGAGCGTGTCATGCTCTTTGAGTATGCTTTCATACTTGTCAAGCAAATCAAGGTTAGCACTCTCAAGTTTAGCACGAATTTCTTCAAGAGTTTTAACCTTACTCTTCTCTCTCTTAATGATAGTATGATATTCATTAATCAAAGAAGTTAAATCATCGGGGGAAAGCTCATCATCACTAGAGTCGTCACATACCTTGGTGTTACCTTTAGCCATGAGGCACATGGGTGGTGAAGGAAGAGGTGAGTCATCATGGTTGGCAATGGCAAGGCCGGCCAAGCTTTCTTCTTCTTCTTCACTCTCTTCATCACTTGTTTCTTCGTCGGTGACCCATTCATTTGCCTCACACATAAACACCTTTTGTGGACCACTTCTCCTCTTTGGGAAGAGTCTTGCCTTCTTGCCCTTGTCTTGCTTCTTCTTCCCAAAGGCTCTTGGTTTGGGCTTGGCTTCTTCTTCATTATCATCACTTTCTTCAATCTTGCGTTGCTTGCCTTTGTAGTTCTCTCTCCTTTTGTCCGGTTTTGGACAATCATAGGAGATGTGGCCTTGATCTCCGCAATTGTAGCATATCTTGCGATCGTCTCTTCTTGGTAGAAATGCCTTCTTCTTGGGATCAAAGGTGTATCCCTTTTTGGTGATCTTGGAGTTCAAGCGTGAGAACTTTCTCATCATCAAGGCAAGCTCATCATCGTCATCTTTACTTGACGCTTGCTCTTCTTCACTTGAGCTAGGCTCAACCACCTTCTTCTTCTTGAAGCTTGTCTTCTTGGTGGAGTCCTTTAGAGCAATTGTTTTTGATGATGATTGCTCCATCATCCCAAGTACACTCATCTCATGAGCGTGTATTTCTCCAATGAGCTCCGAAACTTCAATGTTGTCAAGTGATTCCTTTTGGAGCACGGAGTTGATGATGTTGTACTTCGGCTTGGGAAGGAGCATGAGGATCTTGCGGTTAATAAGTCCTTTGCCAAGAGACGCAATGTCAAGAGCATTAATTTCCTCAATAAGAACATTTAAGCGTGAAAACATTTCATTAACATTTTCATGAGGAAGCATCTTAAATTCATCATATTTAGCTTTGAGCATGTGATATTTAAGTTCCTTTACACGAAATGAGCCCTCATGGATTTCTATCAAGCAAGCCCAAATTTCACAAGCTTTCTCCTTACTAGCAATCCTAGAGAAGACATCTTGACTTATGCATTCATAAATAGCATTCCTAGCCTTAGCATCCCACTTAACTTGATCACCCACATAGTTAAGTTCTCCAAATCCCGCATGAGTCGCTTTCCAAACTTCGGGGGCAATAGCCTCAAGGTAAGCGCGCATGCGTGCTTTCCAATAGGCAAAATTCTTGCCCTCGGAGATAGGAACCGAACCCCCAACCTTGGCCATTTTTGCTCTCTAGCGGTGAAGCTAGAATGATCCTATGAGTAACCTTGCTCTGATACCAATTGTAAGGATCGAAACGCCCAAGAGGGGGGGTGAATTGGGCTTTCTTTCAAATTTTAAGACAATTAAAAACGAACTACTTAAGCCCAATTCCCAATGCGGTTCTAGCTATGCAATCAACGTAGATATAACTTGTGAAGTAAAGATTGCAAAATGTAAAGAGAGGGAGAGGAATGCAAACGCTAGGGGACACGAAGGTTTATCCCGTGGTTCGGCAAGATCGCAAGGATCTTCCTACGTCCACGTTGTGGCACCCACCGAAAGGTTTTGCCACTTCCAATGTCACCGAGACAATGGAGTCTTCACTAATCTTCTCCGTTCGCCATATCCGGCAAGGTGGAGCTCAAGCCTTGTACAACCTTCGATGTTCCGGGCTTCCACACACACCTTGGCAAGCACCGGAACGATCTTCTTCAACTTCTCACTAGCCTAGAGAGTTCAATCACAAAGAAAGAACACACACAAGCTTCTCTCTAGCCTATTACAAATGATCTAAAAGTGTGGAAATGTATGCTCTATAGTCTTGAATGCTCTTGGATGTGTAGTGGGCTTCAGGTGATCAAGACTTGTCGAAATGACTGGGTTAGAGGGGTTTTATAGCCAGCTTAACTGAAATAGCCGTTGGAAAAGTAGGCTGACAGAACTTTACTGTGAACACCGGATGATCCGATGTCTTCCCTCTAGTTATCATCGGTGTAATTACTTTGGCTGACGTCATTGTGTCAGATATTACCGTTATTAGACCGATGTTGTCCCCAGTCTTCTCATCGGATGATCCGGTGGCTCTTACTCCAGAATTTGCTTGATCTTGATGCTTACTGGAGCGATCAACCGATGTGTGTAAGTCTGCACATCGGATGATCCGGTGCTTCACTTGTTCCAATTGTACTGCAAACTGTACTGATGCACCGATGTTGTTGAGCCCTTCACATCGAATGATCCGGTGAGTTCATTTGTCTGAGGTCTTTTTCTTCAGTTGAATCAACTTGACCGATGTGTTCATTTTGGAAATCATCGGTTGATCCGGTGAGTTGATTTTGTTTGCTACGAGTTGTCTTGAGTGAATCTTTTGTGTCTTGCTCGAATGACCTCTTAGACATTTGTTCCACACGGCTCTCTGATGATTCTTAAGCATTGTATGTTGTCAATTTTTGATTGAGTGACTTAGACATGGAGCCTTCACATCTTGTCTTTATCTCATGAGTTTGATCTCGAAAGTTGAGTATCTATGGGTCTTCAATGACATGATCATTTCACCTTATTGAGTGTTTATGAGGACCTTGCATTCACAAATTCATTAGTAAAGTTCAATGGTTGTCATTAATCACCAAAACCATACTACATGAGGGGGACCTAGATGCTTTCAGAAATCAAGCTTGGGTAATGCAATTCGACGATTAACAGCATGAGAATCAATCATATCAGAGGGGTCAGTAACAGGATCATGACCTATAAACGGTGGAGGTCCCAACAGAGATGGAGCACCATCATGGGTCGGACGTGGATGGTGGTGCGGGATGTTCTGATCCTGGTTAAGAGCAGCAAGTGATTGGAGAGCCAAATCAGCATGAGATTGTACCTTGGTAAGATCGGTTCCCATGATGGAAACGCGGGATTCCAGCGAATCCATGCGAGTGACCAGATCAGTGTGCAGTGAAGACATGCGACCATCCAGGGCCTCCATCTTCTCAGAAAGCTTGCCCAACTCCTGCATCACAGCGGAACTTTCGGCCGACATCTGTCCGACGATGTACCGTGCCTGCGGCCCCGGTTTCCACTTGGACGTCGTGGTAACAGAAGAACCGAGTGATCCAACCGAAGAACACAGCAGGAACCCCAAGAAAACAGTCGATCACTCGAAATCACCGGTCGTATCGAAACCCAATCTGATACCAGTGTAAGATATCAAGTATCGCGAGTCGATCGACACAAAAACCCGACGAACGATCACATTAAGCAAGGGACGATTGAAACACAAATACGAATCAACACACAGAGATGGATCCAGAGCACTGGTTCATCGCTCCATTTCTTCTCACCGATCAAGTGTCTTACAACAACTTGGAGAAGGGGTTAAGGGGTTCGGAGGAGAAGATGGGAGGAGAGGCAGAGGAGAGGGGACAGAGCAACAGAAGTGGTCACAATATTCTCTGGGCCTAATGAGTGTGTTCCCCGGTCTATTTAAACTCATTGCTGGACTGCACCCTCGCTTCGACCCGTCGTGGGCCGTGGGCCGAGTCTTCTCTCTTGAATTCAGGCGCCAGCCTTTCCTGCCATCTTGTTCCCGCCCGCGTCGACCGGCTCTCCAGTGACAGGGATCCCGCCATAAGGCTATCATCAGTAGGTTGTTTTAGGAATTTAGGTATTTATATATTGCAATCAATCTACAAAACGCAGCAAGACACCTCTCGCGTTTGCGTGTGTTCAACTTCAGAGTTGCAAGATCAAATCCAACCACTCTTCCCAACATGGATAACCAGCAAACCCAATCACCACATGTTTCTGTTTTCTCGAAATAGAACTACAAAAACTAAATTCATAATTCTCGCCACTAGTCAGCGTCTGCATTTTTACTCACAATTAGTGTTTAAAAGACGTCGTCTAAGTCACGCCTAGTCGTCCAGGCGCTTCGATCTGGATGTCGTGGCTGATCGACTCACATCGTCACCTGAGCCTCCCAGGCCGCCGCCTCCCAGGCTAGAGCTGCCTTCCAGGCCGCTGGCATGATGGCATCAACCTCCTGGGGGCCATTGGTGTCCAGTCGTCCAGCGGGCGTCTAGATGCTGTTTTAAAATCTTGCTCACAATATATATACTCTGCTTCAATCTGCAACATTACCACGAGTTCACACGTCCCATATGTCTTAGGAATATTTTTACATGCCGTCTTAGTATCAAGATCTGATGTAGTCAAGGCTTCCAGGGAGTAGCTACCTAGATCTTTTCCTTCTAAGCAGCAATAGCGGCTTTAGCAGACCAGGAAAGTTTGAGTTGCTGCTTGACTCCCAGACATTTTAGGATTCTTGAAAGCTGAAGTGTCACATGGAATTCCTATAAAATTTCCCTGAAATTCCAATAACAGCAAAAAAGAATATGCCACCAGAATACATGGTAGCTCAAAGAGACAACCACCACGGCTTATACAAACTTACTGCGAGTCATGCCTCAATTCCAACAACAAAGATCACAACAGGCTTCAGGTCTCAGACTCAAATACAAACCCCATCAAATCTCTGAAACGAAGGACAAAAGTTTCAGACTTCCAAGCTTCACAGAAGCAGACTCTGGAACACCCCACGAGCTAACCCATGGAGTCTGACACTTCAATTATTCATACACAGATCAACCTGACAATACAGAATTCATACTGACACACTGCTAGCAGGAACTAAGCAGCAGTGCCCTAGGTACACTATATTACAGGCAAATGGGGAGCTTCGACATCACATGACTGAAACCAAGCATTGAAGAGTTTCAGGGACATGGAAGGTAGGTGATGAGGAGTGCAACCCCAATGCAGAAAAGCCAAGAATGATTTGCCTACAGACATCCAATCCAGTGAAGGCTGGCTGTCTGAGTAGCCATCCCCTCCTCAGTTCATGCCTTGAGGAGCTCGCAGCAGCCGTCGCCAGCAGCCCACTTGAAGGAGGGGATGGCGGCAGCCCCATGCTCGCCATCCATGATGGATGGTAGCGGGGTGAAGAAGGGCGCCCGGAGGTGCTCAATGCTGCTGCGGTAGTGGTCCGTGTCATCATGCTCGTACATGCTTGACACCTCCGAGTTGGATAAGCCACTTGACCTGCTGCTCCGAGAGTGGCAATGACGCTGGTAGTTGCCTGACTCGAGCTGCGGGCTATAGGAGCAAGGGCGTGCATGCGGTGCCGTCTTGTTACCTCTGTTTGTTGCCGTCTCCTTACCATGCCCTTCTTTCTTCGTGCTGAGAAAACGCCCACCCGAGCCTCTAGCTCGACGCATCGCATGGAGGTGGCGTGACTCATGTAGATACGGCTGTAGCAGGACAAGGAGAGTAAAATGTGGAAGTTAGTATGAGAGGATTTTCCTTTCTTCAGATGATTTGGGCATAAATGTGGTTGACATGAAGGGTGGCAACTGCCACTCCTGACAAGAAAGTTAAGGGCTCAGCCAAAACGTGGCTTGAGATGATGGGATCCTCACCTTTCTGCCCTTCAGCAGCCTCCTCTCCTTCTCTGCCTTGGCGCGAGCACGACGACGACGAAGGATGCCTTCATACTGCTTTGCATTCACATAGATGGGTGCATCAGCTGGCGCATTCAATGGCAAAAGCATCCGCCCACCAGACTGCATCACGTAATCAAATCACAGAGCAATGAATAATTGGTAGCATATAAGTGCAAGTGTGCAACAAACGTAACTAAATCATACTCCATATCGAAAGAACCGTCACTCCTCCAAGTTCCAGTAGCAATGTAAGAGACCAGATATTGACATGATAAATTTTTGAGATGATTTCATTGTCACACTTCCTATTTTTCACTTGCTCTGTTTACTTTGTATTCACTATTTTCAAAATCTGGGCTTATTTTGACAGTGTTTCGACTGCTGAACGCATCACGTAAAACCCAATAGCAGCATTGCCTAGAATATTCTTGATTCACACCATTTTAAAAGTACAAATTAAGTTCATTAGATTGGTAGAAGTTAGAAAATTAATGTCAAATACTTATGTGATGTTTCATAGTTTCCGATACATCTGGATGCTATTTACATTGAGGCAGTGAGAAAATTCTGAACTATAACCATTCAAAGAATGGAAAAAATGTGGTTACCATTGATCTCATTGCGTAGGTGGCAGGCAGGCCATAGTACTGATCAGGGCAAGAATAATTGGGAGATACCTGAAAGGCAAGTGGTTACTGTTATGAATATTGAATCTTCTATTATTGTATTATTGAGAATGTCGGAGGTCTCTATAAATAGATGTACAAGAGTGACAAATATGCAAGTAAGCCCCTAATACATTATCTAATATCATATCACTATTATACCTCTAACACCCCCCCTCAAACTCAAGGTGCATCAAGAATATTGAGTTTGAAGAGATAAAGTTCATGCTAAGAGTCACAAAGATGATCCAAAAGATGGTCCCACTCTGCAAACGTCGATGTAGATGAAGCAGCAAAACAGGAGCCAGCAAAACTGGCACGCGCAGCGGAAGACGAAGCCAATTAAGCTCCCAAACATATTGCAAATCACGCCGACGAGGATCAGTACCAACCAGAGATCATCCATGAGCACTCCTAGAGTCGTAAACCATACATATATAGACGCATCCGAGGAACCCAATCACGGCTATTAGTGCAATTGAAAAGCACACCGCATAGCTGGAATTCCGACCGAAGGAGAAAGTCATCATGACGAAGATGACCAAAACGGCAAGATGCAAACATATGCAGCGGCAGGCGACAGCGAGAGCGCAAAAGAAGTGGCGCAGACAACATTTTTTTTTTGAGGCGCAAGCGGAGCTCCCAAATCAACGATGGACCAAGACGACACAGAAAGCCAAAAGAAAGCGCCCAAAAGACGTCAATCACATCTTAAATTCGAAGAGGAGCCGACGCGCCAGCCTTTTTTTAATCAAAAACTAGTCTTGATGGTGCTGATGTCATGCTGACATCAGCACCAGCCACATCCAGCGCTCCGGCACGGGCTGGAAGAAGGCGTCCACGATGGATGTGCTGAAAGCTGATCTGAAAACGGCGGCAGAGAGACACCTTCACAGTAGCAACTCTGCATAACAGCACCTTCACAGGAGCAACCAGATCTAGTCTGCATGAGCCACGATGGAGTAGCACGGTCCAGTCAACACGGGCATCATTGGACTTCCCGTGAGTGGCGGCCGTTCCAAGGCAGGAGCACAATGCTCCCAGCTGGAGCTCCCGAGGCAGAGCCGCGGCGACCACTCCCAGGCATAGTTTCCTGGATCAATCCCCGGAAGCAGATCAGACGATTGCCGAGCGACCAGAGGAGAAACGGCGCCTATGATTCACCCTGGGAAGACTGATGACATTAGGATGACGTCAACACCGGCGGCTCCTAGATCAGATCGGAGCAGGAGCGCGCCCCGGCCACCGGAGGTGGAGGAGTCCCCGTCCGGCGCCGATGTGATGCTTGGGGTCGGAGGACGCGACCGTATTCTCCACCCCCGTCCACGCCTTGAGTCGATCTAGAGGATCTGCGAGGAGAGGAGGATGGTCCGGTGGATCTGCGCCCGGCGGGCGCAAGCGCTAGGAGCATGCCGCAGGGATCAGGGGGCCGCGGCGCGGCCGCAGGTGGTTGGAGCCGACCACAGTGATGAGTGGTCGATGGACGGGCGGGCGGCGGCGAGACACGAGTGGCAGCCGCCGCCCGAAAATTTCAGATTTAATTAACCTAACCTGGCTCTGATTCCATGTTATGAATATTGAATCTTCTATTATTATATTATTGAGGAGGTCGGAAGTCTCTATAAATAGATGTACAAGAGTGACAAATATGCAAGTAAGCCTCTAATACATCTATCTAATATCATATCACTATTATACCTCTAACAGTTACTTAGGAGTTAGGAACCTAACATACAGTGAATAAGTCCTCAGAAAGGGGTTTCTGAGTTATAAATTGGCTCGTTTACAAATGCATTGTGATATAACATCAGTCTTCTTTCCTGTACACAGTAAAAAAGGGAAACCTTACCGTAGATTGACCAAGACCAATCTCAAAACGACCATTGTACTCTTGGAATGGTGACTGAAGTGCAATAGTTGTTGAGTGATCTGGGGCTTTGTTCCCTTTACCACCTGAGTCAGAGTTACCTGAACATCACAGGTTCACCAATAACATTAGAAATCTATCTGACTTTTCAAGTTGCTAGGCATTTGTTCATATATGATAAGGAATCCAATAACGGAGATAAAAACTCAAAGCAGATTTAGTCACCAGTTCCAAACGAGAAGTATATAATATCAATACCATGTACTAGCAGAGCATTGGTGCTTCCTTCCCTACTACTCTAGAATCTGAGGAGGCCAAACTATATATTATGGAATGAACCCCATAAGATTGGGAAGACGTACATGCCACTCAAGGAATCTGATGATGCTATTCAGTAGTGAACTCCATCGCAAGCTACCCTGCTAGTTTATTGTAACTTATATGCACTAAAAGAAAACCATTTCATGTGTTCAAAACTGGATAACCATTGTTCTCTAACAATCAAAGTATGTGCCCTCTCACATGTTTATTTATCACATGTTTCTGTAGAGCATGCTTGTGTTCCAAATAAATAGCCCACCATTCTTCTAAAAGTGTCACGCAAAGAAGTGGCAACTCCACGTCGATCTTGACCTATTGCACTTGCAGTGTTATATTTGTAAGCGAAAATCCATCGTAGATGTGTTGTATGAGATTCAATTGCTAACTTGTCCCATGCAAATGCACGCCAGATATTATTCTATCATGTGTTTACCTTATTCTTAGCCTGGATCATAAAAAAATGTTTTAACAATGAATGCCATAAATAAGCTTGCAGGCCAGTAATTTGGCTCCCGTTCATGGAGTGGGGTTTGGTATCGTTATGAAGAAAGGAGTTGCAATTGTGAGAGGAATCACCCAAGAAACCATAATAGAGGTGCATAAAATAGAACAGTCGGCAGTGCTATTTCAAATGATGGAACCTCATAGTACCACTACCACAAGGGCATGGGCCCAAAGGAATGGACAGCCCAACCAATTGCAACCTCTAGCAAGTTGACATATATAGCATTGTCTATTTTTTTATTCAAATGCATCTAGCTCATGCCAATTTGTGCAACAAAATATGGTTTTGCGAAAAAATATAATATAAGATAAAAATCATCTAACCTACCATTCGCAATAAAATGATACACAGCCCTCCTGCATGTTCCAGCGTATATGAAAAGTAAAACCAATGCACCGAACTAAACAGGTAAATATATGGGGGCACAACAGTTCAAAAAAAAGAAAAGGTGCTAGAAAAATACTACATGCCTATGATCTAGCAAAAGACAAAACGATGATGAAGCCTCGTGAAATTCATTCATGGTTAGTAGCATAGTAGTACTAGTATCATGCTCAGATCCAACAAGAACATGCCAAATTTTTGCAATTAGTCTTTTAAGATTTTTTCCCTACGAAATGAAACAAATTATTGCAAGTAATCCACAAACTTGCACAGGGGCGGGCAGAGAAAACAGAGCCCTCACCTTGGAATACTGAGAATTTCAGGACCTCAGGGGTCCCTCTCTTGGCCGGCGACGGGGCCGGATCCGGCGAGCCTTGAGCCGCCGGCACGACCTGGAACTGGCCATCCCGGCGCGTCTCCTCCGGCGACAGGGGCGCAGGCTCGCCGTACAGCAGCTGGGGCCCCGCCCACCACGGGAGTGAGGCTCCGCCTGCATTGGAGGCCTGGTTCAGAGCAGCGACCTGGCCAAATCCCTCGTGGTTCTTGAAGCTCATCATTGCTTCCTTGCCTTAAAAGGAAACCTAAACCTCGCCTAATACGAAGGCAGCAAATTATTTTAGGATTCTTAGCTTGAGGCCTGACCAAGTAATTAAACAAAAAATAGAGATTAAAATGATGTATGAATGGTAGCTTAAGGCCTGACCAAGTAATTAAACAAAAAATAGAGATTAAAATGATGTATGAATGGTAGCTTAAGGCCTGACCAAATAAGGCCTTAAAACGATGGGCAAATTGAGGGAGAATCCCCAAGAAACCGAACGAACTCTGGAGCACCAAGGAAGAACTATGATGAAGGGAGAATTGAGAAGCAGGCGCAGTAGTCCATGGATGATGAGCTAATAACACACAGAAACATGCACGGAGGGACCAAGAGATTAGCAGGCATGGCAAGCCAATGAAATACTAGCATAGAACCAGAAGAACTTGATGGACCAAACAAAGAAAAAAAGACGTTATTTTCATAAGGAAAAAAAGACAAATTGTTTGGCACAAACATAGAAACAACAGTTACCAAGAAACATGGTAAATTGAAAGTAAAAACAGTCTCCAAGAAATTAGTATTCAGGGCCTGCCTGCCTGGGGAGAAGGAGGCCACATCAAAATCAGCATGAAGAGAAGGGAGGGTGGCAAGCAAGATCAGAAAGCTCAGAAGGCAAGGGATTTCATTTCCAAGGAGGCGGAAGAGGAAAGAGAAAAGCTAGCTGCAACTTGAGCTGTCCTCTCAGGTCTCTCTCTCTCTCTCTCATGCATGCTGCAGTCAGTACCTGAGCTTGTTGTACCCAAGGATTCAGGACAACCAAGGCGAGCCGGTGAAGGGGCAACACATAAGCACGATGGATGCGCAAGGAGGTGAGGGGAAACAGACAAAAGCCCCACTCACATCTCAGCACCAGCAGGACGAGGCCGTCATAATGATGGACGCAACGAGGCCACAGTAACCAACACAGAGAGGTGGAGAGAGAGGGTGTGTTTATAAATGCATAGAAATGATGGGCGGAGAAAAGTCTCTTCCTCATCACTCTCCTGCCCCATTAAGCTATATTGCCTCTACTGTTCGTCGGATGTTCATCGTGCCATCGTGTACCAGCAGACGGTTCACTTTCCAAATCGTTCATGGCTATTCTTTGCTAGTTTAAGCGCAGCAAGGGGCACTTCTGATTCCCTCGTGCACTGTAGTCTTTGCACTGTGGCGCTACTTACCTTACCTGGGTAAGGTCCGCACGAGAAGGGCGCAGCCGTCTATGGCTATGCACTTCCTTTGCCAAATGGGGCAACTTCAAAACCGATCTTGTTTTGGATTCCACTTCTAAATATGACCAGTCTCAAAAAACTACTAAGTATGATCATCTTTTAAGACACAGTTAGGACTCTTTTCCTTACACCATTATAACCGCACGTCGAAGGTAGTGTCATCGGAGAAGGCGTCATCGTGGATGTCGAGAGCGTCGGGCTTGGTGGGAGACGGCGGAGGGGTGCGCCGGAGATGGCCGGAGCTCGTGCCCACCAGCAGGACGACAGAGAGAAGCGTGGGAGGTAACGCAGTTGAAGTGGAATGAATCGTTTCGCTCGATTTCGGGTGCATCGATCTGTCCCAGATCTGACGGACTATTGATGACTTTTTATCTCACTTGTTTTCAAAACAAATATCACTAAAAGAAGATTCACCCCGTCCAGTCTCACTTCGTCTTACGAACCAAACACACTCTAAAATATAAAGGAAGTATGTTTTATTTCATCAGTATTTTTTGGCTTGTATGGAAAATAATGATAGCACAAGAATGGATGCGTGTGGAGCTGTTGCAACATGTGTAAGAGTACTAACGGAATTATAGGGTAAATTAAGTAGTAGTGTGCATTTCAGGTCACATTATTTTCCATTAACTTGTTGGCCCCAGATTTTAGGAAAGTCAATTATTGGTGGTGTGGGGAAAGGAGATCTAAGCCATCTGTCCAGTGTCCACTACAAACAAGTTGCATCATCATATGAGACATTTCCCAAGGACTTATTTTCAGCTAACCTTCTGTCCTACTTATGGCCGTCAAACATTTTGTATATTCAGTGTTTACCATTCAGTGTTTTTGAAACATAATCAGGTCACCTATAGCAGTATATATGTTGCATCTTTATCAACATAATTTTAATCTTTATATTTTTATCATTGTATAACAATAATGACATATTATCTAAAAAATTAACAATAATGACATCTCCAGTTTTGTACTGAGGTCTTGGATTCAAACCAGCGTCTCCAATCCCACAGTGTGTGAGTGCCTTCAATACTGGGTAAGCTTTTTCATAACAGTAATTAATGACCTCCCCTCAGCAACGTAGAGATAGAGAAAGAGTAATGGTAGCAGGCATCCATCAACCTATATATCTTGTAATCTATATCTTTATATTTATCAACATGGTAAATCAGTAGATTTGATCGGTACCTATCATTAGTACGCAGTTGGACACATATCACGCATTCTTGAGAACAATGTGCCTGGATTAATTGCAGTAGTTGGGAAAGCTCGGTTTAGGTCACGGGAAGTTAGGATCAATTTGAGCATTTGAGCTACCTTCATTTTAGTAATTTCGCTATATTTTTTATTCCAGTACTGCTTATTCATATGATAAATTCTATATAAGATTGAAATCGTATGCTAAGAGAAATATGGGTGTTTCTTATCGAGGAGAATTGAACTGCTCGTTGTGAAGTTACTCTGTTCCAAAACGACTCTCGCTCGCAACTGTCAATCCAAAAATTTAATATAAGTTTGTGGTAATACCGAGTTAACTGCATCTGTTATTCAGTATAAACAGATGTATTAATGGATGTTAAGTGCTTAGTGCTCAATGACTTGGATCAGGAGAAGTCAGTGCACAAGGAGTAAATGAACTTGCACATGAACCACAAGTGACTTGATCGAACCATTGCCCTAAAGGTTATTTAGTTGTATAGTCCAACTGTACAAGTAGTTTCTTAGAGAAGTCCAATGGAGTTGATATTTCCTTTGTTATCGTATATGTTACTCTATTTGCTATTTCTGTCAGTTTGCTATCCATCTGCCTCAACGTGCTACATGTTGGTAAATCGGCGGTACGCTATTCTAGTAACTCTACCGTATCACTCAGGAAACATGCGAGTACAGAGGTTATAGATCATTACCACTAGACGCGTAGCTCATCGGAACGTAGATGTGTGTCGGTGTAAGAGAAGTAGACGATCTCGTTCGTCTCCTCCTCGTCCTCGTGACGGCAGCAGGTAGACAATCACGATCGTCGTAGCCGATCACCGTAGCAGTAGCAGCAGCACCTCCACGGAGTCCACACGTACGGAGAAGAACGCCGTGTGCCGGTGTGCTAGCACCGCGCGCGCGGCAAGAGTCTCGGTGTGAGGCCTTCGAGGGGTGGCGGCTAGGACTGTCATGTGGTGGGGGTCATTAGCCCCTAACCCTACCCCTCGTATTTATAGGCGTACTAATGGGCTTTTAGGTCGCAGACCTATTAGTACCCTAATTGCTTATGTATCAAATATCTAACAGGCCTTACCCAAATTGTTATGATTGCCTCTTGGGTATATCACCAACACTACAAGTAGCAAAGTGTCCTGGATTGCTATATATCTCCTTCTCACCTGCTGTTGCTTGTTCCATGTGCTACAACATGGTTTGAATTTCAAACTAGTTACCATATATCAATAAAATATGAGAGAGTAGCATATATAGTAACAGTTTTACAAATCGGTTGGAGTGTGAATGAAATGGATTGCTTAATCTGGATAGGAGATGTGCTATTCAGGAGAATAGCAAATGAAAAATAGCAACTCAATTGGAGTTGCTCTTATAACAGTAAAAAACGAGCAATTATTCTGTCAAAATATGTAATCGTCTGTATTATTTCACTCGTAAATAATATTCATTTAGCTTTCAAATTTTAGCTGTTAATATAAAAAATATCCAGATTGGCCGCAAAGAAGCTTTTAAATATTTCTACATAACACTGATATCAATCATACAATAGTTTCTGACAAATATGTGAAAAGTTATGATATCAATATTATCATGTGTTTTTAGGGAATAATATTGTCATGTGTTAAGAACATGAAAATATTTTACATGCAACCAATTTATACGACTTACACTACAGGAAACGACCATTTGTGATGGCTAGATTAAGTTGCGACGACCGGTTGTCGCAAATAACCTAACTTACTACGGCCCGCATTGATCGTCGTAAATTAGGTTGTTCACGACGGGATCGAGCCCATGACCATCGCAAGTAAAGTAACCATCGCACATAGAGGTTCATTTTGCGACCCAACGCTAAGGCCGTCGCAAATAGGAGCGTAATTTGCGACGGAGAACTCTATCGCCATCACAAATTATTTGGCCGTCACAAATTAACAGATATACCCTTAGTTTAATAATATGTAACCTCTAATGTTTGTAATGACAGGCTCTAGTTCGACACCAGGGGGTGCAGATCCAGCTACCGCTACTGCCACCGGTGCAGCCATCGCCGCCGCTGCAGACCACGCCAGACGCTCCTTCTCCAGTTCAGGTAGTCAAAATCGTACTTACTTAGTCTTTATTAAACATAGATAAATCTAACCCAACTTAGCTTTTCTAGTTTTACATCATCTAACATAGTCAAATCTAACTCTACTTAGCTAAATTAAGCTAAATATGATCAGTTCTAGCTTATTTAATCAATTCTAGCTAAAACCAAAGTTTCAAACTAATAAACATGTCAAACTATTTACATGTATTGCAGGAATCGGCAACGGAGACTTAAAATCCGTCACCATCGATGCCGACAACGGCGCGACAATGACGTTTGTGGCTACAGAGTTAGTAGAGGGGCTATTGTATAACTCCTCTTGTTAGGCTTATGTTCTTGTGATGTGATATGACATTTGTGATGTATATGAAGCCCGTGTCATTGTGATGTGATGCTATGATATGTTGTTATATACTGCTATTTGTGTGTGCTATTTTTTTTCCATCGAGCCGGGTAGCTTTTTTGGGTTTTTTAATAAAATAATCTAATTTGTGAATGTTTTTATATAGTACAATCGCAAATAAGACATCTGCAATTTGCGATGACTACCCTGGTCATCGCAAATTAACTGCTACAGAAACCATCACAAATAAGACCTTATATTACGACAGCCGGGCCCTTATTTGCGACGGTCGCGAGCCACCCAGTACGTAAGAAACCCAAATAGGAGACAAAGATAGGTGATGTGCTCAAAGGCGGTCGTCTCTCATAAGCTTAAGCGAGACGAGTCCACTTCAACGAGGATCAGATATGGCTCAGTTGAACGTTCAAGAAGACGCGTTACATTATAGCCCGTCTCAGTTAAGTATGGATCTGAGACGGACCTACTCTCTGGATAAACGTGAGACGCACTTGTAGCACATCGCGTCTCCTATAAGCGAGTGAAATGAGACGTCTTTACTGAAAGCATGTCTACTTTGTCTTCGCTTACAAACATACATGAACACGACTCTGAACGATGACCATATTCATTCACAGTTGAACACACAAAATATTTATCACATAGATGAACATAGATAACACATTCAGTCATTCACACAATTGATCACAGATAAGAAATATATTGCAAAACATAAAAATAAGTACAAGATACAAGAAAAGAAAAACATCAACTAAAAAATAACAAAAGAAAACCTAAATCCTACTCCTCCTACCCCTCCTCCAGGTTGCTCCGGCTGCTCCGCCGCTTGCTCTGGCTGGTCCAGATCCGGCGATGGAACCTCACAACCGAGGTTCCTCGCCATCGCCGCCACTAGGATACTGCGGCCCTTGGCACTGAGCACCTCAGCTATCATCTCGAGCAGCCACTGGAACCGGTCGAACAACGTGTCGAACAACATCTTGAGCAGCTCTTTGTTGAGCCTCTTGGGGGAGCGACAACATTGTTTTTTGTAGGTTGGCTCTCTCGACGGACTTGGCAGCGGAGCGTTGGCCATGGTGAGTTGTCTGAACGGAACAAAGCGAAGAGGAGAGATTGATGGTGCCTTATATAAGGTCTATGTTGTAACGCAAAATGGAGATGAGCTTGGTCTCCTATGATCGACGTCTCCCTCTCCTCTGCAAAAAGAGAGACATTCTCTAACGGAAAGCGCGTCTCTGATTACACACGTCACCTTTAGCTTCGTGATTTTCTCCATTTTGCTTTGGTTCACTGTTGATATCACACATCTCACTTGATAACTAAATCATTCTCTTGTCCCGAATATAATCAAATCCTTCCTTATGATATCTGAGGAACACGATGAACACGCTACACATTTACTCATTCACACAGTTGAAGAACACATAAGATAATATTCAATCACATAGATGAACAAAGATAGATTTCATTCATTAACAATATTTACAAAACAGAAGCAACTAAAAACAACAAATAAAAACTAAATCCTACTCCTCCTCCTCCTCCTCCTCCTCCTCCTCCTCCTCCTCCTCCTCGTCCTCCGACGGCGACTCCGGCGCCGGTGCAACAGGGGCCTGGACATGCTGCTCCACTTGCACCGGCGGTGCAATCCCGTGAGCGAGGTTGCTCTCCTTCGCCTCCACCAGGTTTCTGTGGCCCTCGGGGCCAAACACCTGGGTCATCGTCTCGAACAGAATGTCGAGACGATCGGCCACCCCCGTGAGGGCGAAGAGGTAGTGGCCGATGGTACCCATTCCAGTAAACTGGGGAAGGGTACCCAGACCCAAGGAACTCATGGCGCGAGACGTATTGTTGTACGCCTCTTGCGCCATAAGGAGGCGCTGCTCGGTGTTGAACTTCTCGGGGAGCTGCAGCACAGTTTCTTGTAGGGTGGCTCTCTCGGCGGGCTTGGCGGTGGAACGTCGGCCATGGTGGTGGTGGGTCGTCGGGGCGGAGAAGACGAAGAAAAGAAGATGATTCAAAGTGAGTGACGCGCTTGTGGAGAACTCACTGGTGATGGCGTGTCTTAAATAAGGTCTGCACAGAGTCGTCGAGGGAGCGGTTGGTTTCCCGTGCATTGATGGAATGATGGGACGCATCGATACCGCCTCGGGGAAATGGAAGGTCGCGCATGGACGTCGCACGCATCACTGGACCACGCCACCGAAATTTAGTTCTCCGCAGACCTCGTGTCGCGCGTCTCGCTGTAGACTATGTAAGGCACACTTTAGATTAACACGCGTCTCTCTTTGCTATAGCGCGTCTCACATTTATCTCCCTCGTCTATTCGTCTCTCTTTGCACAATGGAAGACACTCTTTAACTTAACGCGCGTCTCGCATTTATCTCTCTCGTCTCTTCTTCACCTCTGGCGCTCCTTTATAACTAATCGACCAACGATCCTTTACTAATCAACCAACTTCAGTGCGACTGCCTCCTCTGTTCGCCATCGCCGTTGTCATCGTCGTCACCGTCCTCGTCGTCGTCCTCCTCCTCCTCCTCCTCCTCGTCGTCGTCACCGCTGTCCTCGTCATCACTGTCGTCACCATCGCCGTCCTCCTCGTCATCACCGTTGTCATCCTCCTTGTCGTCATCACTGTTCATGGCTGGTATCGGCTTGGCACGTAGCCGGCTGAAGGAAGAGCGCTTGACGTGGCACAAGAATCATCCCCATGTATGTACATATAACACATTGGTCGCATAGTTGTATATATGTAGATCTGCAATGGACTGATGAACTTAACTTTAGTTTTGTTTTTCCATCTGCATAGGGTTTCTCTGCAAATGTGACACCCGGTTCCAAAAATGAACCAAGTGAACGCATATGTGTGCCCAAGATGTTCAACACACATACACGAGTGCATTCACAAAAGGATATACAGAAAATTACCACAAAACAAGATTAATTAAGAACTTTTATTATACAACCATATTATCCTTGAATACAAGTATTAATGGCAAGTTCAACTATTGCGGCGAAAACAAACTATACTAACAAACTAAGCAACTAAGCAAAAGGGTAGCGCAGCTCCAACACTCCACAGGCAAAGCTGACGACAGACAAGACCTAGTATTCCACATTATCACCATTATTCTCCCAATCCTGACCTGCAACTGTTGGGGGGGATTGCAAGGGTGAGTACATGTCGTACTCAGCAAGTGTGGAAAGTATGACATGTAGCTGATTCAAATGACGACAATAATAAAGGCTAAGTGCTGAAAAGTACATTAAAACATTTGAGAAGCAATGTATTATATGTATGTGAAGTAAACCCATCATAAACCATAATTAATAACATAGTACCAGTCCATACTTCCATATCCATCATCCATTATACCAGATTTCACCTTTACCATTAACCATATTCAATACCAGAAATTAATCCATAGCCATCCATAACCATAACCAAACCATAGCCATCCCAAATCTCAATTTTCCTCCAATCATGGAAGTTGTCCAGGTTGCTCATAACCAGGAGCACGACTATCATGATAGTTTTATTAGACTCTGCAGAGTTTGTACCACTTTACCCACGTGTTTGTGATTTCATCACCTTGCAGTGACTAGAACCTCTATTATGTCGTCTCACACTTCCATCGGTGTGTGGCCAAGAGATCACAAAATAGCCTTTACAAAGGGATTACTAGCCTATTTAGACCCTACTGAGGTTTCACCGATGGTGATGTCTCCTACAGATCACATCTTCAACCAATGGCCCCCTCTTGAGCCATTCGGATCCCAGGGTGGTCCCACCAATCATCAACAAACCCAATCCGACAACCCCTTCCCCGAGCATCCTTAATGGTCAAAACAGCACTAGCAAAACACTAATTAATCAGCTACGCCGCATCCATACTTGGCCTCGTGGTGGCACTGTAGTCCTGGCTTATTCTCGCATGAACCGTCCTTAGATCTAAGGCAAGCAAACCACCATGACATCCAACCCATCCGCATTCCAGGCTTGCTTAGATCACCCATTACCATATCATATTAACCAGTTCATGTAACTATAATCACATTAATGCATAATTAGATAATATACTTGTTTTCCCATCCCAAGTAGTTAAACGAAGCAAAAAGGTAAAAATTCCATCCCGACTCTCTATCATAAATTCCAGGTGACAAGGTTGGTCAAACAAATCTAGTAAACTTCCTACCATAGGATTTCCCATCAAAATTACACAAGCATGCAGTTTGCAAATAAAATATTTATTTTAGAAACATGATCAATGTGCTTCAAGGACACTTTCCTTGCTCTTGGGATTGATTCAGGTCAAAGCCTTCAAACTCCTGGTGCTGTAGATCCTCCGCGACACTCTATAGCACAAATCCGTCTAATCCGCATAATAAACATACAAACAAGAAACACAATCAGAGTGCACATATATTACTCAATATGACATGACATGCATGATTAATGCAAATGCAAGGTGAAACTTGTTAATGAGTTGCTTTTAATGATCACTAACTAGTTCTAATAGCTTTTAACAAGTTTATATAGGTTTGGAGTTGATTAGATCTGATTTTAGAATTAATTTGACACAATTTAACCAGGAAAATCGGACTAGTCCGCATGAGACCGGACAAGTCCGCACTTCGCAGAACTAGCGAACTAGGGTTTTCTAGATCGACGTGAATTTGGAGAAACAAGGTCAAATTCGCGTGAGAAAAAAGAAGTAGGAGGTATACCAGGTGTTTAGAACTCCAATGAATCAAAGATCTTGGAGGCAACACTTGGATCTTGACGATCTAGGGTTGATGATGAACTTGGAGATGAATTGGTGACGAAGAACGAAACTTGATGGAGATCTTGATCCTCTTTTGTTTCCTCCTCTTCTTCTCCTTGCTTGGGATCTCCTCCTCCCTCCTTGATGGTGGCTCTCCACGAACTAGGGTTTGGGTGAGGTGTAAAAGTGGCAAATAGATGTCAAGTCAAGGGTGGGGTTGTTTATATAGAGATAGAGGCTAGGGTTAGACGGATTTCGAGTTTGGGATGAGTAGAGGTCGGTTTAGAGTCCCACATGGGCTCTAAAAGAGTTAGGCACGACGTCCCTAGGCCCACTTAACATAAAACCCAAGAAATGAGTCGTGAAACAAAGGATCAACTCGGAGCCGCGATATATCGGACAAGCCCGAAAAGGATCGGACTAGTTTGAAGTTGGACAGAGGGAAATCAGACAAGTCCGAACTAGACATCGGACTAGTTCGAAGTTATCCAGAGGGGTCTGGCCAACAATCAGACAAGTCCAACTTTAGTCAGAGGGGAAAACGGGCAAGTCCGCTGGAATATCGGACTAGTCCGGACAAGTCCAGGGACTTAGCAAATTTTCAAGGATTTTGGAACACCGGACTAGTCCGCACAGAACTGGACAAGTCCGAAAGTGTCCAGAAGGAAAAACAGACTAGTCCGCAGAAAAACGGACAAGTCCGTTTGAAGTGAGAGAGAAATTGGACTAGTCCGCACCAAAATCGGACTACTCTGCACTTTCCAGAATTCTTAAGTGCGGTTTTGTTTCTAATTCATTTTAAACTTGTTCCTTTTTTATGTTGCTTAATGTTAGAAATATTTAATGATGGATGTAGGGCATGATGCATGAAAATGAGGGTGTTATAGCGAAGCCTGAATTGGGAGATTTATTGAAGTGACAACACATTGTCCCCGGTAAAGAAGGGGTAAGTCATGAAGAACAAGCACAATATGAGTTTAACCATCGTCCTCCTATTAATGAATTTTCTTTGTAGACTGACTGGGAAGGTGGTTACTACCCCCTTACAATCTCCTTCTCAGAGGACTATCCATTGTTGCCACTAAGATGCACGTTTCCAAGTGGTTTCTTCCACCCAAATGTCCATCACTCAGGAGCACCCTGCATTGGGATTCTTGATAAAGAGACTATAAGATGGACCTATTTTGCTCATGTAATTAGTAATTGTTGTCGAACTTATTTGAACTGATTTCTTATGTTGCTTAAATTGATATTTCATAGGGGTGATGCACTGGTTTTACAATCAAAACTATATTACTTGAAGTTCAGCGTTTGTTGCATCAGCCAAATGCGCTGATGTTGAAAATGATTGCTATAATCTACTTATCAAGGTTAGACACTTTGTGTTAGTGACCAACATAGGTTATTCTTTCCTCCTTCGATATTTTTCAATTTAAAGAATCTCAATATTTTCAGCATCCAGGGCAATATAAGAGACGTGTTCGGGAGCAAGTTAGACGGTATAGTTTAGATTGATCGATGGGAGCTTTAGAAATAAGTTTATATTCAAAATTAGTTTAGAGGTCACGCAATGTATGACCTATGAAATTCATTGAGTTGCAAATTATCTCTAAAGATCTTTTGTCTGACCTTGTAAAGCTGAGCACGTTGCAACAATTGTATAAGGCATTGCACACAATTACCAGTTGGAAACGTTGGAATGTCCTGGATGTTGTTCTGGCTTCAGCACACTGTGACGCATCTAGGGCACTCCAACGTTTCTGGGACCACAAAATATTGCGAGACGCTCCTTTCAGTGGCTTGTCTCCGATTTACGCCGAAGATATTTTGTCCCATCTCGGAAAGCTGAGCGCAATGCAATGATTATACAAGGCATTGCGCACACTTGCCAGTTGGACACGTCGTAATGTCCTGGATGTTGTTCCTGGCCGGCTTCAGCACACTGTGGCGCATCTAGGACATTGTGGTGTGTCCGGGGCCACAAAATAATAAGAGACACGCTTTACACTGGCGCGTCTCGGATTTACGTCGAATTTTTTTGTCTATCGCGCACTCTCTCCCAACATTTGGTGAAAATTTTTAGCTGTCGCGCGCTCTCTCGACCTATAAACCGCAGATCCTGAGCACGTCGCCGCCGTCGACCCCTACCTTCGCGTCATTAGAGAGTTGAGCAAGCTGGAGCACATTACCTCATCCCCTGTCCCTGGAGCACGCCATTGTCACACTACCTTTCTCAACTCACTCTTCGTCATTGTCGCGTTGTCGGCGTTGACCCCTACCCCGCCGTCAACCCCAACCTTCGTCATCAGAGAGTTGAGCACGCTGGAGCACGCCGCCTCGTCCCGTGTCCCCGGAGCACGCCGTCGCCTCGACCCCGACCTCAGTAATCAGTATGTTCTCCTTGTCCCCGGAGCACGCCGACCCGTTGTCATCAGAGAGTTGAGGAACCGCCACTCTGGCGCTTCCGCCAGCTCATCCCGGAGCATTCCGCCGTGTCCCCTGTCCCCTGAGCACGCTGCCACCTCGACCCTGCCCTCAGAGCGTGCATTCCAGTGATTTTATTGAATTTGAGGATGTCCAATGAAGGCTCACCATTAATGAAGTCATTGATCCAAAGGGAGAATTTTCATTATGGTATACATTCATCTTCCTTGTTTATGTTCAATGCAGAAATAATATATTTGTTTGAACTATCAATATATAATAAATTCTGATTCGCAAACCCTTGAAACTGCAGGAACTATGGTTGACACTAGCATTTGCCATCCAACCGAGTTTGATTTCTACCTCTGCAGCCATACTGGAATCAAGGTACCTATGCGATAATTGGTGTTTCTCTCACGAGTTTTTGATATCAGGCTATAAAAGCATGAGTGGAATGTAAATTATTTGTTTTTTTAGAGGACAAGCACACCAGCTCAGTAATATGTCCTTTACCATGAGAACAATTTCTCTGCTGATGCCTTGCAGATGCTCACCAATTGCATGTGCTACAAGTAAGCTCTGTTCTCCATTCACTAACAGTTCTCGTGTCTATTACAATTGTATACCAATTTGTTCTCGTGTTTATTATAGTTGAATTTAAGGATGTCTCAGTCGGAGCATTAGAGGCTATGAAGGCTCATCGTCAATGAAGTCATTGATCGAGAGAATTTTCATTATGGTATACAGGATTAGATGATGACAATTATGATGTGTGTAGTTAGTTACATTGTAATCAGGATGAACATTCTTTGTTGTGTAATTAGTATACTTGATAACCACAATTGACACTTTGGTAAATATTTGATTGGTCATTATAATTTAACGTGTGATAATTTTGGTTATACATATGTTCATGAATAGTATGTTGCTGAAACTGGTAATACGGATGCCAAATCCTGGCTAGCTCCTAATAATAGTGCTTGTAAACAATCCGCGACGAGCTGTAGCAGAGAGCGTCTCAGATAACCTACATAAAAGACAGGCTTCAATAAAGCCTGTCTCACATAAGTTAATGAATCTGCGATGCGCTACATAATAGAGCGTCTCGGATAGTCAATATATCTGCGACGTGCTTTGTAAGGCCTATCATGCTTGTAAGCTGGTGGGCGACGTGCGCCAGTGGCGTCTCCAATGACACCGTAAAGATCGTCTGTTACGACAAAAAGAAAGGAGACACACTTCTTTTGAGCATGTCTCGCACCTAGTTCGATCGGCGATGCACCTTGAAGCCCGTCTCTGATGCCAACGTAATGCGAGATGCGACGACGGAGACACACAGTTTGTTCGTCTCCCTTCTTCGTTCGGGCCCGTCTCGTATGAGCCTTTCTTACGTAGTGACCGTAGTAATAACGTTTATTTATGACGGTGGCTGTCATAAATAAGCTTATTTGCGATAAAACTTTGGCGACGACCGAAAACCATCGCAAATAAGAGAAATTATCGTAAATAGCTTATTTGCAATGGTTTTCTACTTATTTGCGATGGCTACGACCATCACAATTCAACTGCATTCCTGTAGTGTCATTCACAACCAGGTGTATTGACATCTTCTCTTAATAAATGAACCATCACCCAGGTGACCTTGACCTTAACCATTGAATCTCCTTGATGTAATAGAGCTTGACCTTAACCATTGAATCTCCTTGATGTAATAGAGCTATGCCAATTAGTCGTACATGTAAAGCGTTCGATGTTCCATGCACATACTCCTTACGATTGGGGATAGCATGCATATCCATTACTCGCGTACCCGCGAATACCCGATCCGATAGATACAGATTTGTGTACGAATTTCTACTGTGGATATGGGTTTGGGCAAAGGGTTGTACCCAATAGGTATTTCTTATCATGTAAAATACCCCACATCAATACCCGTACCCGCATTAGCATGTGTGTGTGTGTGTGTGTGAATGTTTCATGGATTATTGTATTGTGTGTTAGAAATATAAAGAACATGTTTTATTATATGTTGAATTGTTGTAGAAATTTATATGCATTGCACTCTATTTTTTAATATTTTCGGGTAACAGGTATACTCGCGAGTAAAAAATATCTGCAGGTAACGAATACGGGTAACGGGTACGGGTATCCAGAGATACTATTCGTGGCTATTTTACCCGTTGTCATCCCTACTTATAATCATGAATAACTGTTGTTTTATACAATGTCACACACCACCGTAACCACTAATTACTAGCATGAAATGTATACAAAATGTATCAAATTTGTTAACCTTAGGAAACTATTATCCAATAAAAATCTAGCTCTATCATGTTTTAAATTTCAAAGCGACGGTGATGGTCAAAACTTGGATGCATGGACCTATTTTTAACTGTAGATAGTAATTTGGAGGACAGTTATAATATTTTTTACATGGGTATCATTTTAATTTCAGAAAACATTGCTGCCTTTTTGTGACTGCAGCATTGAATCTGTGCCATGCTTAAAAATAAATACAATTATAATAAGAGTAGGAAGATTTTGGCAAGGACAATAATGTATTCTATTAAACATGAGTGAATACACAAAACAAATAAAAGTATTGAGGATAGTCTGTATATAATTCGGATGGGCTACTGATCAAAGTATATATATTATGCAAATTAAATTATGAAATAGTATAAAACAATTGGAAAATGAAATAATAATCTCTACTGAGTAGGGAGTATAACTATCTATCAAGGAGCCCACTTTGTGTTCATGGATTTTTTTGTGACAAAAGCCTGAATCTAAAATCACCGCTGACATCAGATTGCACCATCCCAAAGTGTGGTTTCCTGAGAATAGGGACATGTGTGATGTGTCCACCTTATTTTAACTATTAATTTTAAATGAATTCATTAAATTTTTAAAAATACTGTTAAATATTTTAAATCAGTCATTAACATGTCCCATCACTATATCAACATGGTAACCTGACATACAAAAATATCGAATTGAAATATTTTAAAACAAATAACTGCTTCTTAGATCTCAGCCATCAGATGAGGACCGGAAGGCTATCATGCTGCCCACCTCACCTTTGGGGCATATGTTATTGTGCTCCCAGAGTCCCAGAGAGTATTTACCACATTTAATGGATAATAGCACAATAAATTCCAATCATATATAGTACAAACTCATCATATCATAAAACTATAAGTTAGTGGAGTAGAGTGCATTGCGAGAACACCTCACTAACGTAGTGCTAACAGGAGAACAAGATGAGTTTCGTTGGACTTTAACTCCAAATGGATAAGTTTCGACGAGATCGCATTATATAGCACTGATCCATGTGAACATATCTAATTTAAATAAAAAGCTATGGAAAATGAAGTTGCAATTTAAAATAAAATATTCTTATGGTTCCTAATGAAAGGGGTTATTTTGACCAAAAATAATTTAGCGAAAAGAAGATGGAATGGATCTATGAATTGTTGTTTCTGTAATAAGCCACAGAGCATCCAACACTTGTTCTATGAGTGCCTTTTAAATAGTGCATCAAATCATATGACACATGATCTAAGTAAAGATAATGTTCCAGGTCCACATTAGGGTTCAAATTAGACTTGAGTACTTGAGAGTTTGATGAAGATGAGCCCTTGAGTTTCTTCCATATACTAGATGATGTAATCTCTCTTCTCAAGTGCTTGTGGTTGGGTTCTAGGGCGAGGTTGCCCAAATTTCTGCTGGTAAAGAGAGAAGACTAGAGATATCTCGGATTCACATGTGAGTATGTAGCTGCGGAATCAAGATCAAGTTTATCACCAAAAAACGTAAAGCACTATCTAATTGTTCTAGCTTCTTATGTGGATCAAATATGAGAGCAAAGCAATACAAATGTGGAATAGCACCAAAATAATTGAGATACTTTTCTCTCATCGCATGCACTATAGGACCTAGAACTTCATCTGACTCATGCAAACTAAAAACTTCAACAAATGTCATCAGCCATTCTAGTACTAGAGGGGATGTAGGATAATAAATACCAGAAAGAAGTGTAGCTGCATTATAGAAAGGTTTCAATAGGTGACGAAGGTTAGTCGCTATCAACCATTCACTTTTAGTAAGAACAATACCTGCACCTTGAGCATTAATAAAAGTGGTGAAGACACTTTCATACCGTTTTAACTGTTTGAGCATCATATACGTGGAGTTCCATCATACTTTCATATCAAGTGCAAACTTCTTCTGTTTCAGATCATTTAAGAGACAATATTCCCTAAATTTCCGATAAATCTGCAGAGAGTTCAAAAGATATCTAACAACAGAGCATATATTATTTATTTGATCACTTACCATTGACATACCTGTCTGAACTATCAAAATCAATGATGTGGCACACACATCTTTGATGCAAGACAAATACACCAATGTAACTTTAGATATATGGTTCAAGTAGTTCAAAAGCTCTAGTATTAGCAGATGCATAATCAAGAGTAATAGAGACAATTCTATCATAAATACCATAATGTGTAATGACATCATGCACATGTGAGGCAATTGCCTTCCCAGTATGATTCTCATCAATTACCCTTAGAGCTAAAATCCTTTTATTCAACTTATAGTCACAATCAATACAATGAGCTACAACACTTCAATATTTGTCCTTTGGTGAGAAGAAATCCATACATCAGGTGTCAATGCAACATAAAACTTAATGTACCAAAATATTTGTTTTAGTAACTGCATCTTTTTAGTATATCTTTTATTTATATCTTTTCTAGTTGTTTTACTAGATACATTACTGTATTATGGACAAAAAGCTCTTTGTATCAATCTTTCAAAATTAGCACTTTCACCCATACAAATAGATTGATCATCAACAGCTATATATCTAGCAATTTCACTGCGAACTAATTCAGAATCATAAGTCCATGTACTTACAGAGCCATCAACATTGAACTGAAGCTTAGTTTGGACTGCTCCTCTATCACGCAAGGCAATTTTTTTTCAAACAACCAACATAATGCCGATTTAAGTGTCTAGTACCATGAGCTGAAATAGAATAAGTTCTTTCTTACAATATTTGCATGTTGCAGAAACAACAACCTAGTTACCTGATATGAACTGTTTGTTCTCAGTGAAGTTTTGCCAGCATGGAGCTCTACCACGATGTCTCCTTGTTGTACTAGATGCCTCAGTGCTGAGGGGCGCCTCATGGACAGAGTAACTACCTGTCGCTTGTTCATCAGTGGGAGTGGGAGCAGCACCATCATCGGCATCAGCATCCTCTTGCTCCTCCTCATCAATGTCGATATCGTCCATGCCAAAATCTGCCATAGATGGAGAGAGCTGGCATGGATCTGGCTCCTACTCCGGGGCCATGGACGACAACATCAGATGAGCACTAGGAGAGCCACACCCATGCCCACGGTGCCCAGCGCACTTCGTCTTCCTTGTCGAATGCATGGACAGGGTTTCACGCGGAGGTGTGGATGCATGGTGAGGATGAGCGTTGCTTCTCGGATCGGCAACAAACTCCCTTGATCGGTGGCGGCAAGCTTCTCAGATCGACAGTGCGCTTCCCGGATCAGGGGCACACCTTCCAGATTGGCGGCGATGACTCCACGAAGGAAATAGGTGTGGGGATGTGGTGAAGGAGACGACGCCAGAAAGATCCAGGAGCGGCAGACCTTCAACCCTGGAGGGCGACTACCAGTCGGCGGCGGCGGTGGTCGGGGACCCGTGGTGGTGTGTGGAGTCGCTAGGGTTAGGGATTTCTATCGAGTCGACAGTCGAGTGCGAATGCGATGCGAGGCAGCGGAGCGGAGGACTCACGGAGGTTTTTATGTTCACAGTTGTTTGTGTCATGCCGTCACTCGAACCGTGCCATTTTTGTGCTTCCATGCCAAACTCGGGTCGTGCCGGCACGAGCACGGCACAAATAATGTGTTGTGCCGCCCAACAGGCTTAAAAATTCGTCTCTACATGGCCCGTATTCTTGGTTCGGGCTGGCACGACCCTATTACTCGTCGTGCTGGGTCGAGCCACGTGCCGTGCCTGAGAGTCGGGCTTCATGCTACCCGAAAAAGGCACGACACAAGTCCCACCTCTACACCTAGCCACCATGAAGGCTGTGTAGCTCTTCCACTAAATCATGGGGAAATCACAGGATCCGTGGGGCAACTCAAAATCTGAGGCTCCCACAAGTTTACAACTCGAGAACACCACAGATCAACACCAATACGAACTCAAATCAATGAATCAAACCGAGAGAATCAACCAACAGCTCAAGTCAAAGCAAACCCTTCTCTCTTCTCTCCCAAAACTCACAAATCCTGAAGATTCACTCTTAGAACTCAAATATTGGTTGAGATAGGGCTAGAAAGGCTCTAGGAAGGCTTTGGCGGCGCTAGAGTTTGAGAGAGGCCCTTTGAGGGCTAGGGGATCCCTTTTTATAGAGGTTTTGACAAATAGCCGTTGTCACCAGAAAAAGTGCGGACTAGTCCGGCCTCGGACCCCGAACTAGTCCGACCTGTGGGGACCAGTGATGTCACCCTTGAACAACAAAAAATTCCCCCGCCACCTTTTAAATTCAAACAGTCACAACACCTTGGATTAGTCTGTCCAAGAATAGACTAGTCCGATCTCAAACATAACCTTTTGTTCCGGTTTAGAACGGACAAGTCTGGTGCACCGGACTAGTTCGACCATAAAGGACAGAGAATGAAGATGATGAGAGGACTAACATCAAGGCTTGAAGACCTTAGGTACCTACTCTCCTTCTTTTTGGTGCTTTGATGCCAAAGGGGGAGAGATTGAGGGGGAGTCTCAGGAGTCTTAGGTTTTAGCTGTAGGATGCGAGGAGAGTTGTTTCTTTGAGTCTTTTGTCTCTTTGTGGGTTGTAAGGCTTTTAATATGCTCTTTTGGTACTTTTGGTCCTGTGATGCAATGTTTTGAACTACTTATGAAGATATTGATGAAATCTGTGATTTTGCTCTGAAAATAACATATATGTCTGTTGTTAACATGTTGATGTCAATTATGTGATTCTCATCATGATTATTGTTTCCACTTAGTTCTACATCTCACCATAAAGAGTGCACATATGGATCATGTTTTCATTGCTTAATATGTTTTAAACTCATATGTGCATACTTTATGAAAATCTCAACTTTTTATCATATTTTGTGAAATCTCAATTGGTTGTCATTAATCACCAAAAAGGGGGAGATTGAAAGTGCATCTAGGAATCCCTTATGGGTTTTGGTTGATTTATGACAAGCAAATGAGATCCTAACCACTTTGTTGAGATGAGCACATGTTCTAACGAGAAAATGAGCAAAGTTCCAAAAAGAAAGGAGAATGAGGAGCAATGCGGAAATGAGCTCAAGAAACAAGTGTAGTAGATTATTGTGTATGGAGTGTGTTAAGTAAACACACCCCAAGAGCTCAAGCACAAATAATCTCACACAATGCACAAATTTATAAAGGACCGGACTAGTCTGACTGACTCCGGACTAGTCCGATATCTTTCTGCACAAGATCGGACAAGTCCTCACAATGCGGACTTGTCCTCACAGTCCAGTTTTTCACTGACTGGACTAGTCCGATATCACAACGGACTAGTCTTGTCGGTGTTTGGATCCGGCAGATCTCCCGACACTACCTTAGGTAGATTAAAGAGTTGTAGTGCGATAATGGGCGCGTAGAGATTCAAGAAGGTGAAAGACAAGTGTACACAGAGATTTATGTGGTTCTGGCCGCCTGAGCGTAATACCCAACTCCACGGGTTGTGTTGGTGATGTATTATGAGTGTGAGTCTAGAAGAAGCTCCAGAAGAAGAAGCTCGTCTAGCTCAGGGAGTTCAGTAGTGGTCTGGAACCGTCCCTTGTGTATCATCGACTAGTCCTTTTATAGAACAAGGACTGGCCGTTACATTGCTAGCCTGGCCCGACAGGTGTCCCCGGCGGTTACACATGCTTGATACACAATTAATGAGGTTAATTACCCTTAATAGCCTGGTAACGGGCCTTAACAATGCCATTACCAGTATTAAGGGTCATCCGATCGTGTGTCATTAATATGGTATTAATGACACTTAATCGGGTCTTGAAGTCTTTGATTGCTCCTTGAAGGCCCGGAGCCGTTGGGGGGATCCACCAGCTTGATTGTTGAAGTTGAAGGTCCGGCGGTCGCCACGTGGCAGCTCTGGAGCTTACCATCGTGGACGGGTAGGTCCGGTGCTGTTGGACACGTGTCAATACTGGAGCTTCCCTCTATCTGGGGTTAGGTCCGGGGGTGCCATATTGGTATTCTGACCGGAGCTTCCACGTGTGGGTGATAGCTCTGGTCTTGTGATACACGTGGCGGCCCTGGGACTAACCATGTTGAGGAAGCAGGTCCGGCTATGCCTGACATGTGGGGCCTTCGGAGGTCTTCAAATATGGTAGATGGAGTTTCCTTGTGATCTTTGCAATCCCAAGGGGTGTCCGGTACGGAGGGTACCGACAGTGGCCCCCTGGACTCACCTCCGGGAGAGACCTTTTGGATGAAGTCATTTCGCTAGAGGTGGGTCCATTCTTTTGTTTCTGAACTGTGTCTTCAAGGGTCTTTGGTCGTGCCGTTGGCGATAGTTCACAGTTAAACTTCCACTGCGTGGCGTATCTAGGAGGCGGCAGGTGAGATCTCAGGGTGCGGATCTCACGCAATTGAAGATCGCCGGTTCCCGATACGAAAATCATATTGGTTCCGCGCGCCTTATCAGGCCGCCGCCTTCGGGTTTCCTGCCTTTCATGATGACAACTGTTCGCCTGGGGTAAGAACCTCAACTTGATTGTTGGGGTGGCCCCGAGCCCCCTTGTCATTGGCGGGGTGAAATTTTTGACTGGTATCGTCGGCTCCTCTGCGGTTTCCATCCAGGCATTGCGGGGGCTTACTTAAGAAGGAAAGCATGCACCGTTTGGGGTTCTTTACGCCTTTCAGTCGATCTTGCGCTCAAACCTTCCAAACTTTTGCTTGCCTTTCCCCTCTTGCCCCGCTGTGCCGCGATGGAGTTGGGTCTCCGCCAGAGCCGACTGAAGACCGATGAAAATTTGAAGATGGTCCGGGCCCTCATGGGATGGTCCCCTGACTTCTTCAACCACTTGGTCTGCACCGGCAAGCTTCCGTTCGAGAAGGAACATGCCGGAGACATGGTGTACTTCTCCGTGTACGCCATGATGGGACTGATCCCACCTTTCTCCTCTTTCTTCTTGATGCTGCTAGACTTCTATGGTCTGCAGCTGTACCACCTTGGCCCCCACTCCATTCTGCTGGTGTCAATCTTTTTCCACTTCTGCGAGATGTGGGTGGGCATTCCCCTCTGCATTGAGCTTTTCTGCACCTTCTTCACTGTCCAAACCACAGGCAGGAGTGACGAGTACCTTGGCTTCTACTATTTTGTGAAGCGCAAGAAGTGCCCGTACAAGTACTTGCGGTCATTCCCTTCTGGGAAGTGGGACGACTGTAAGAAGGATTGGATTGTAATCAGGGTGGAGGAGCACGAAAAGCTGGAGCTGTCGGAAGGCCTCCCCAACATCGACACTGCAGTTTGGAGTGAAGCTCCGGTGCTGTCATATGCCTTCAACCCTGCTTTGACCAGGATACGCCTGTGCGTGGAAGGAGGGGTGACTCCCCAGGCGGTGTTTTGCAACTTCCTGACCAACAGGTGGGCTCCGTTGAAGAGGAGGGAGAAGTTGGCTTGGGCCCTCAACAGTGTGCTGGACGACGACCGGATCGAGACCAGTTTGAAGTCCAACATGGAGGGTGCCTAAGAAGAGGGCTGAAGCTCCGCCCCCTGCAGCAGCAGTTGAGGCTGTGCAGGCTGGAGCTCCGGTCCCAGTTCCAGCGCCGCCCCAAGAGGTGGCTGAGGCTGCGGCAGCCCCGACGCTGGCTGTCGTGGTTTGGACGACTCATACCTAGAAGCCCCCGTGGTAGCGCCGGACCACAGGAATGAAGATGTACTAGCGGCACCAGCCCTGGAGGTTGAAGATCCGGGCTTGTATGCTGAGATGTTGGATGCTCCGGCCGCAGAGCTGGAGGGAGTTGCGATTCTGGCCCTAGAGCCGGATGTTGTTGAAGCCCCGGCAGTCGAGCCGGTGGTTGATGAGGTCCTGGTGATAGAGCCGGGTGTTTATGAAGCTTCGGCACTTGTGCCGGTTGTCGAGGAAGCTCCGGCGGTAGAGCCGGTTGCTGCTGAAGTTCCGACTGTGGAGCCAACCGTTGAAGAGGTTCCGACTTCTGAGCCAGTTGCTGCGGAGGTGTCGGCGCCTGAGCCTTTGGTGGTCGAAGCGCCAGTGCCGAGCCTATGATGGTCGAAGCGCCAACACCTGTGCCAGAGGTGGAGGAAGTGCCTGCGCTGGAGCCAGAAGTAGCTTCTGCTCCGACCGAACCTTCAACGCTCGCTCCGGAAGCGGTGATCCCGGAGGTGCCCTCTGCTGAGCCAGGGTGCCAAGATGAAGCTGCTGGCCCCCCACCAGAGGGGCCAACTGTTGATGACCTGGCGGCTGGGCCTCTAGAATCAATTCCGGAGGTCGAAACTTCTGCTGCAAGTACCTCCTCGGCGGCGGCTGAGGCTATCCCGGAGGATGGCCCTAGTGCCGTGGAAGCTCAGGGGACCGCTATTGTAGAGTGGGACCCAATTTTTGTCGCTGAAGATCCGCTGGAGCCAGCGGAGATGACCCCGCCAGGTCCGGACCCGATCCCCCTATCGTTGTCTATTGACAACGCCTGCTCCAGCCTTCGCCAGGTCCAACTAGCCTTCTACCACGACAGCAAGGCCCTCGAGGAGGAATGCCAAACCCTTAGGAGGTGGCGCAACCGACTCCATTTCGAGACCAAGCTGGCACAGTCGAGGCTGGATGACGACAAGGAATGGGTGCAAAGGGAGAAGGTCCGCCTGGAGTACTAGGATAAGTTGTTGGATGAGAAGGAAAGCATGATGCGGACCCTCAACAACCAGTCTCGGGCCATCTATGAGCAGGCCAAGGCTGCAAATAACGCAGCGGATGAATGCCAGGAAAGGCTCGCCGCCATCCACGACAGTCTCGTCAAGTGCAGGGAGGCTCTTGAAACGCGGGAGAGGCAGCTCGAAGATGAAGAGCAGAAATTCCTGGAGCTGCGGGACGACCTCGTGAAGAGGGAAGAGGAGCTTGTCCAAAAGACAACTCTGGCTAACAAGAGCCTCGAAGAACGCACCAAGAAATTGGATGAGTGTTGCAAAGAGGAGGAGAAGAAGGTCTAGGAGCGAGGGCAAGATCTCTACAAGCAGGAGAATGCCATCGCCGCTAGGGAGAAGAAAGTACAGGGCCGAGAGAAGGATCTGGTCAACCGCCGAAATGAGATCCACCTCCGGGAGGAAGATCTCAGCAAACTCGAAAGGCAGGTTGCTAAAATGATTCAGCAGAATGCCAAAGAGGTGGAGCGTCTTGCTCGGGAGAGCTCGGAGCTTGCGGCGGCCAAAAGATCCTTGGCAGAGATGCGGAGCAGAAGGGTTGCGAAGTCCCAACAAGTTTGGGACTTTCTGGGCAAGGCCAACGACGCGCTAACGCCAATGGGCTTCAGTCCCATGCGTCCGGATGATCCGGAGCCGGAGCTGGACCAGGCATTAGAGGCGCTGAGTTCAGCAGGCAACAAGCTCTCCAAGATGGGCGATGTCATCACAAACCAATTGGAAACAGAGGGTCAGTCCCTGGCGAAGAACGTCTCAGAGTTTGTGCTGACGTGCTACACCAGCCGGGACCCTCAATTCCCTCTGGACCCGGTGCTTGAAGGCCCCATCGAAGGAGAGGGTGAAGCCGCCTGAGCCAGCGTGTCGGAGGTGGCCCAAAAGGTCGCCCAATTCTTCCATAGGGTCTAGGACCATCTCTCTGTAGCTCCCGCTTGTATTCTCCCTTCTTCTTCTCCAATTTTGTAATATCTTGTCTCCAGATGAATGAAATCCAAATTTTTGCAAATTCGAATTACATTTTTTTTGTCTTCAACACCTTTGTCTCACTTGGCCCCCTGGTAGATGTACACAATTTGATTGTGAACATGTACCAAGAGGATGTAACAGTTGTTGAAGACTTGCGTGCTTCAAACTTGTAGAAGGTAGGTCCGAAGTCTTCGATAGTGTAGGCCCCCTGAGGCTGTCGAAGCTTAGTGGCTCCGGCATTGACCATCGCTGGAGCTTAGTAGCTCCAGCAGTAGTCTCCATCGACGCGTAAACCATCGATGGTTAGCCTTCTGGGGTGTCGGAGCTTGGCAGCTCCGACAGTGATTTCCGTCAACACGTGTTGTGTCAACGGCAGACTCCACTTTAGAGTCTTTACACCATCTTCGTGTTGATGGCTTGCCCCCTAGATTTACCAGAACTGAGTAGCTCCAGAGATGCTCGATGTCAATGTTTGAACATCGACCACAAGCCACCTAGAAGATGTCGGAGCTTATTTATTTTTCCTACACACTGAAGTCAAGAAAAACAGTAAAATCCGTTTCCTATCTATAACTTCATTGCGGCTTACTGTTCCCGAGAAAGTTTTAGGTAGAACACAATCCTAAATACAATCAAGGGCACCGTCCCGCTTCCTTCAGGTCCGATCGTTTCTGGACTCGCCTTACTTCGGCCTGCAGGGGTGTAGGTAGAGTGGCGTACTTAGGGTGCATGACCATGCCAAGTCGATAGCACACTCCGACCCTAGATTGGCTTGGCGGCATTCAGACAAGTAGGCCATCAAAAATGTTTGAACCCGGAAGGATAGGCAATGCAACTCGAATTGTACATGAACAGGTCGAGCTAAAGTTTCTTAAGAACTGCACAACTTTGTTATAGACAAGAAAGAGAAAAATAAAAAATATTGATCCTGTACAAAGTAAATGCACGTGGAGTCTGTTTTCACACAATGATGTCTTTCATTATAGGTCCGGGGTACAGGGGAAACAAGTACACTCTTAGGGTACGGAACCAGGCTCAGTGTGTTTCGTTTCTCGTTTGACCCAAGGTAGCTAGCTACACTTTTAGTTCTGAGACTATGACAAGTGTTGCATGGACGTTGCGGACCTAGCGGGGTAGGTCCGGCTGCCCTCCCAGAGGAGCTACCCGACTTTGTACAATGACTGTATAACATACACGACATGTAATTACAGACTCACCTCCGTGATATTAAGCATAGAACTTACGGAGGTGCTCAATGTTCCTAGGATTTGGGAGAGGTTTCCCATCCTCTGTTGCCAAGTGAACGCATCCGGGACCGGATACTCTGATCACTCGGATAGGTCCCTCCCAGTTGGGGGAGAGTTTGTTTAACCCTTCTCTGGATTGTATTCTCCATAGCACTAGATCGCCTTCCTCGAGCTGTCGGCTGTGAACATGCCATTGGTGATAGTGCCATAGAGCTTGGCGGTATCGGGCATTCCGAACAGCTGCTCGGCACCTTCCCTCTTCAAGGACGTCAAGGTCTTCACCCCGGAGCTGGTCCTGCATGGCTTCGTCGGAGGTCCGAACCCGGAGCGACCCCAAGGTGATTTTTGGACGAAGGACTGCTTCAGCTCCGTACACCATGAAGAAGGGTGTCTCTCCAGTTGACCGGTTTGAAGTTGTCCTGTTGGCCCATAGAGTGGGCGGAAGCTCTTCAATCCAGTTGGCTCCATGTTTTTTCAGGCGCTCATATGTGCACGTCTTGAGTCCTTTCAGGATTTCTGCTTTTTCTCTCTTGGCTTGGCCATTGCTTGTTGGGTGAGCTACGGATGCATAGCTGACTTGAATGCCGAGGTCTTCGCAGTATCCTTGGAAAGCAGAGCTTGTGAATTGGGTCCCATTATCTGTTATGATTTTGTTCGGTACTCCAAATCTGCATACGATGGACTGCAAGAAGTTGATAGCTGATTGCTTGTTTATTGTCACAACTGGAGTTGCTTCCGGCCATTTGGTGAACTTGTCAATGGCAACATACAGGAACTTGTAACCTCCGACGGCTCTTAGGAAAGGTCCCAAGATGTCCATCCTCCACACAGGGAAAGGCCATGTAGGAGGTATCATTTGTAGAGGCTGGGCCGGTGTATGAATTTGCTTTGCATAGAACTGACATGCTTTGTATTTCTTCACCAGCTCAGTTGCATCCTGGAGCGCTGTAGGCCAGTAGAATCCATGCCGAAAGGCTTTACCGACCATGAAAGCATCTAGGCCCCCATGAGGTATGGTTTCAGTGATTAATGACAACCGTTGGATATTACTAATGAGTTTGTGGATGCAAGGTTTCTCATATCACTCAATCACACGTAATGAAATCTATATGTATATCATCTACTGCTCATTGGATACAATTGGAGACCCCTAAACAAATTACTTTATGAGGTCAATCGATTTTTATGAAGACTAAAAGAAAAAGCTCATATGTCAAAGTTATTCCATCGAAATTGACAACACCCAAGACTTGGTTATCATCAGAAGAATATTTCAAACCAATGTATAACACTACAGGAATACCGGTCACTTACGTCGGCCAAAGCCGACGTAAGTTAGGCTTAAACCGACGTAATTAACTTAATTACGTCGGTTTTTGCTTAATTACGTCGGCTTTCAGCCGACGTAGGGTTTTGGACGTAATTAAGGTAACTTACGTCGGCCACCGACGTAAGTTACCTTAATTACGTCGGTCTGCAGGAGCCGACGTAAGTTCACCCTCGAGATGGGCCTTGGGCTGGGCCGGATGACTTACGTCGGCTAGGGCAAACCGACGTAAGTTAAGTGGTTTAACTTACGTCGGTCTGGCCATACCGACGTAAGTTAACCTGGGCAAACTTACGTCGGCATGCTCATAGCCGACGTAAGTTAAGTTTTCGAATTTTTTTTAAAAACAGAAACTGTCTACCTCGCTCGATGGCGAGTCACAGAACAGTCAAAAAATATATACAGATATATACAGATATATACAGTCACAGAACAGTCAATATAAGTTCGCCCATGGTTCAAAACATCAACAAACACCACAATTTTCAAATTACACCGGGCTACACGCTAGCCTCTCCATTACCTCCAGGATCTTCCCGGCGCGTTCCGGATCCCTGCAAAACAAACATAATCACTAGTAAGCATCAATGTCAACTAAGTGATAACATAAGAGGCCAAGAACATCAGTGACAAAAGAAGGAAGCATGATGTAGTTTCAAATGAAGTAATGTACTATATCACTAGTTAAATGGAAGCACTAGCCCTTTGTTAACTCAATGAACATCAGTTTCGACATAAGAAGGTAACATCAGTGATAATCACTAGCTCTTTTGTTAAATGGAAGCACTAACAACTTATTCACTATATACTAATCATTTCTATCATGGTCAAAAACTACTAAAGCTTCATTAGATACACTTAAAGAGAGTTTCTCACCTGCTCCAGTGTCTACACGCTACCCCCTCCACTGCCTCCGGGATCTCGACGCGTTCCGGAACCCTGCAAAAGAATCATAATTAGGATTAAATGTGATGCAAATAACTTTTTAACATAATGAAAAGGGAATCAAACTCCTAGGTATAGACAATATTACCTGCTCCGGTGTCTGCTGCGGCGGAAGCGTAGGAATCTGGATGTCCTGACCGCTTTGTCGAGCAAGAGCCTGCCATTGCAAGATATTAGCAGATATATGTTATTAAGTGTTGTGAAATTTAACTAAGGTACTTTAAATTACTTACCGCCACCGTTGCTTGCATCTGGGCCATCATTAAGGCCGTCCTCTGCTGCTCCTCCCTTGCCTCCGCTCTCGTCCGCTCCAGCTCTGCCTGAGTTTGCGTCAGCGACTCCCTCATGGCCTGGAGCTCCAGCTGCGTCTGCGAGAGACGACCACTAGTCCCAGCGGTCGAAGCCTGCGACGATGAAGCGCCTCTCAAAGGTCGCGTCGACCTCAAGTCGACAACTCCATCGAAAATGGCAAACCTGCAAAAGAATGAAAACACTAAGTAGAAGAAGATTAATTGAAAAAGAAATGAAACACACGAAGAACTCACCGTCCGTGGGCCTTCCCGCCTCCGCTTGCGTACGCGGCTTGGGGGTCGATCGGCGCGCTTTCCCAATCGTAATCCGCACCGTGTATCTTCGCGACCTCCTGCGCGTACTTTGTCTACAAAACAAATAAATCTTGTAAGTATGTCAATAATAGTATTAGTTATAATGAAATTGATGAATTTCAAAAACTTACCAGTCGGTCGGCTGCGACCTGACTACACTGCCCTGGCTGAGAAGGGTCACTTCCCTTGTGACCTCTCTTCCAAACCTGGGTCGGGGTCGGCTCATGACCCAGCTCTCGCTCCTGTACATCCGTGTTAGTGAGATAAATAATATATTAAGAACACATACATAAAATAAAAAGGTACTTACCATGCATTTAGCCAAACGCAAGTAGCTGTCACCGCCATAGTTGTGCTTGCCCTCGGATCCCATGCGGCACTGTCTAGCCTTCGTGGACTTGTTGATAAAAGCGTCGCTAGCCCAGTACCGACAGAGAGCTAAGTACGCCTCGATGTTACCCTGTAACCAGGAAATACTAACCTGCACATATTTCATTTTCATCAACGCGGTTAACATACGTAGATATTGTAAATATTTAACAATATTAAAAACTTACCTCCGCGTACTGCTCCTCTGTCAAGTAGGAGTCCGAGTCCTTCCTAAAGACACCCCTTTGCTGCTCCTGCTCCTGCTCCTGGGGGTGCCGCTTGTAGTAAGCGTTGACGGCCTGAATCCGAGCGTATGACAACGCCGCCGTCGTGAGCTTCCGAGCGTTGTAATGGAACACGCGTCTCGCGTGGTCCTCCATGCCCGGCTCCTCTACTTGGTACCTCAACTTTAAGCAAACAAATATTTAAGTGATATGCAATTAAGAATTCAAAGGAGTTGAAAAAACGAAACAGTTAAACTTACCATAAAATCATGCCACACGGCTCCCTGAACCGTGCCGTGCACCGGGTGAGAGACCCGAGCGTAGTCATCCCACGACAGGGCAGGAAAACCGTCAATTACACCGGGGTAGTGCAACTTGACGATAGCACCGAGGACACTGTTAACCTGCCTGTGGTGCTTCTCGGCCCCCGTGAACGAGAAGTCGTACCAACATCTACAAAATATATTAAATCATTAAGTAAAGAAAAACAACATCTAATATTTAGTATACTATATACAGTTTTTATACCTGTCTCCAACGGGACGGATCATGGTCCGCTGAGTAGTAACCGGAGGAGGAGCCGCAAAGTGGGTCCTCCTCGTCCGTCGCCTCTGCTGCGACGCTGCCGCGTCCTGTGACCCTGAAGGCTCTGCGGACCCCCCGGAGCCTCCAGGAAGGCTAGTGGTAGAGGGATGCCCAGGGAGGCTAGCGCTAGCCGGCTCCGAAGGGAGGCTAGCGCTAGAGGGCCCCCTAGCCTCTGAGTCGGGCTCCTGTAGCGGCCCCCTAGCCTCAGACTCTGACTCAGACTCAGAAGTCTCTGAGTCAGACTGCACAAAAGGAATGACTTTATTAATAATTAATAACAATTGCAATTTCAAAAATAACTTTATAGTAACTAAAGTTTACATCTGTCTGCTGAAAGCACATGACAGCTGAGGGTGGAGCGTGTGCCAGAAAGAGCTCACGTCGACTAGAACGGAACGAGCTCCCTGAGCAAGGGTCTGCTGGCGGCTCAAACCCTCTCACTGGCTTCCCCTTCCCCTTCCCCTTTGACGACATCCTATTGCAAGGAATAAATGATTAATATACAAAGATAATATACAAAATTAATGTTAAATTAGTGAATAAAACGTTACTTCAAAATTCATCAACATCACGATCATGCACCCTACTCCTTAAACCAGCCCATCGATCTTCTTGTTGCGCATATCGTTTTCGTTTGCGCAAATCAGCAGGTTCGACTATGTCATCGATATCTTCAGATTCTGATTCTGATTCTGTTTCCGCTTCCGTGCCAGCCTCGATATCTTGAGCGTCTCCAACTAAGTTATCGAGTCCTACACCGGGCTCGACTGAGAAGGAGTCTGGCAACTCTTCCTCTTGGTAGACACAATCAACCTCAGCTTCGTCGTGATAATCATCATCTCCTGGAGCGTATAACCGCTCACGAGGATTCACCTTATGTACCACCCACCAAGCTTTGAATTTATTGCATGGATAAGGTAGATAGTACACTTGCTCTACTTGGTGTGCAAGAACTAATGAATCGAATCCTTTCAACCGTTCCTTGTGTTTTACTTCGACCATGCCAAATTCGTTTACTCGAATTCCACGAATGGAATCAAACCATTCGCAGTCAAAGAATACCGCTCGAATTGGCTTGTTTGCGACAAAAGTGAATTCAAGGATTTTTTTAATAATCCCGTAGTACTGCGTTTCATGATCTTGCGAATCGATTGCCCTCATCACAACTCCGGTATTACATGTTGCCGCGAGAGGACGAAGAGATTCAAATTGAGTTGTACGGAATCGATAGCCGTTGACGTCATATCGACCATAGCTTCTAACATTAACCACTCCACGGGATAGTTGTCGCAAATCTTCATGGACGTTGGCATCTTTTTGGCACTGTCCAAGATATGGAATTATTAGAAAATGTAAGCATTCTTAAGTTATAAGAAAACATTGTTAACATTGATTAGTTATCGAGAAAACGTTACATGATCTCGAAACCAGGAGAGAAAATTAGATCCCCCGTTTATTCCTTCCCGTCGAATATGTTCTATTTGCTTGCTCGTGGGTTGATGTCTATGTCTCCACTTTTTTTTTAAAAACAGAAACTGTCTACCTCACTCGATGGCGAGTCACAGAACAGTCAAAAAATATATACAGATATATACAGATATATACAGTCACAGAACAGTCAATATAAGTTCGCCCATGGTTCAAAACATCAACAAACACCACAATTTTCAAATTACACCGGGCTACACGCTAGCCTCTCCAATACCTCCAGGATCTTCCCGGCGCGTTCCGGATCCCTGCAAAACAAACATAATCACTAGTAAGCATCAATGTCAACTAAGTGATAACATAAGAGGCCAAGAACATCAGTGACAAAAGAAGGAAGCATGATGTAGTTTCAAATGAAGTAATGTACTATATCACTAGTTAAATGGAAGCACTAGCCCTTTGTTAACTCAATGAACATCAGTTTCGACATAAGAAGGTAACATCAGTGATAATCACTAGCTCTTTTGTTAAATGGAAGCACTAACAACTTATTCACTATATACTAATCATTTCTATCATGGTCAAAAACTACTAAAGCTTGATTAGATACACTTAAAGAGAGTTTCTCACCTGCTCCAGTGTCTACACGCTACCCCCTCCACTGCCTCCGGGATCTCGACGCGTTCCGGAACCCTGCAAAAGAATCATAATTAGGATTAAATGTGATGCAAATAACTTTTTAACATAATGAAAAGGGAATCAAACTCCTAGGTATAGACAATATTACCTGCTCCGGTGTCTGCTGCGGCGGAAGCGTAGGAATCTGGATGTCCTGACCGCTTTGTCGAGCAAGAGCCTGCCATTGCAAGATATTAGCAGATATATGTTATTAAGTGTTGTGAAATTTAACTAAGGTACTTTAAATTACTTACCGCCACCGTTGCTTGCATCTGGGCCATCATTAAGGCCGTCCTCTGCTGCTCCTCCCTTGCCTCCGCTCTCGTCCGCTCCAGCTCTGCCTGAGTTTGCGTCAGCGACTCCCTCATGGCCTGGAGCTCCAGCTGCGTCTGCGAGAGACGACCACTGGTCCCAGCGGTCGAAGCCTGCGACGATGAAGCGCCTCTCAAAGGTCGCGTCGACCTCAAGTCGACAACTCCATCGAAAATGGCAAACCTGCAAAAGAATGAAAACACTAAGTAGAAGAAGATTAATTGAAAAAGAAATGAAACACACGAAGAACTCACTGTCCGTGGGCCTTCCCGCCTCCGCTTGCGTACGCGGCTTGGGGGTCGATCGGCGCGCTTTCCCAATCGTAATCCGCACCGTGTATCTTCGCGACCTCCTGCGCGTACTTTGTCTACAAAACAAATAAATCTTGTAAGTATGTCAATAATAGTATTAGTTATAATGAAATTGATGAATTTCGAAAACTTACCAGTCGGTCGGCTGCGACCTGACTACACTGCCCTGGCTGAGAAGGGTCACTTCCCTTGTGACCTCTCTTCCAAACCTGGGTCGGGGTCGGCTCATGACCCAGCTCTCGCTCCTGTACATCCGTGTTAGTGAGATAAATAATATATTAAGAACACATACATAAAATAAAAAGGTACTTACCATGCATTTAGCCAAACGCAAGTAGCTGTCACCGCCATAGTTGTGCTTGCCCTCGGATCCCATGCGGCACTGTCTAGCCTTCGTGGACTTGTTGATAAAAGCGTCGCTAGCCCAGTACCGACAGAGAGCTAAGTACGCCTCGATGTTACCCTGTAACCAGGAAATACTAACCTGCACATATTTCATTTTCATCAACGCGGTTAACATATGTAGATATTGTAAATATTTAACAATATTAAAAACTTACCTCCGCGTACTGCTCCTCTGTCAAGTAGGAGTCCGAGTCCTTCCTAAAGACACCCCTTTGCTGCTCCTGCTCCTGCTCCTGGGGGTGCCGCTTGTAGTAAGCGTTGACGGCCTGAATCCGAGCGTATGACAACGCCGCCGTCGTGAGCTTCCGAGCGTTGTAATGGAACACGCGTCTCGCGTGGTCCTCCATGCCCGGCTCCTCTACTTGGTACCTCAACTTTAAGCAAACAAATATTTAAGTGATATGCAATTAAGAATTCAAAGGAGTTGAAAAAACGAAACAGTTAAACTTACCATAAAATCATGCCACACGGCTCCCTGAACCGTGCCGTGCACCGGGTGAGAGACCCGAGCGTAGTCATCCCACGACAGGGCAGGAAAACCGTCAATTACACCGGGGTAGTGCAACTTGACGATAGCACCGAGGACACTGTTAACCTTCCTGTGGTGCTTCTCGGCCCCCGTGAACGAGAAGTCGTACCAACATCTACAAAATATATTAAATCATTAAGTAAAGAAAAACAACATCTAATATTTAGTATACTATATACAGTTTTTATACCTGTCTCCAACGGGACGGATCATGGTCCGCTGAGTAGTAACCGGAGGAGGAGCCGCAAAGTGGGTCCTCCTCGTCCGTCGCCTCTGCTGCGACGCTGCCGCGTCCTGTGACCCTGAAGGCTCTGCGGACCCCCCGGAGCCTCCAGGAAGGCTAGTGGTAGAGGGCTGCCCAGGGAGGCTAGCGCTAGCCGGCTCCGAAGGGAGGCTAGCGCTAGAGGGCCCCCTAGCCTCTGAGTCGGGCTCCTGTAGCGGCCCCCTAGCCTCAGACTCTGACTCAGACTCAGAAGTCTCTGAGTCAGACTGCACAAAAGGAATGACTTTATTAATAATTAATAACAATTGCAATTTCAAAAATAACTTTATAGTAACTAAAGTTTACATCTGTCTGCTGAAAGCACATGACAGCTGAGGGTGGAGCGTGTGCCAGAAAGAGCTCACGTCGACTAGAACGGAACGAGCTCCCTGAGCAAGGGTCTGCTGGCGGCTCAAACCCTCTCACTGGCTTCCCCTTCCCCTTCCCCTTTGACGACATCCTATTGCAAGGAATAAATGATTAATATACAAAGATAATATACAAAATTAATGTTAAATTAGTGAATAAAACGTTACTTCAAAATTCATCAACATCACGATCATGCACCCTACTCCTTAAACCAGCCCATCGATCTTCTTGTTGCGCATATCGTTTTCGTTTGCGCAAATCAGCAGGTTCGACTATGTCATCGATATCTTCAGATTCTGATTCTGATTCTGTTTCCGCTTCCGTGCCAGCCTCGATATCTTGAGCGTCTCCAACTAAGTTATCGAGTCCTACACCGGGCTCGACTGAGAAGGAGTCTGGCAACTCTTCCTCTTGGTAGACACAATCAACCTTAGCTTCGTCGTGATAATCATCATCTCCTGGAGCGTATAACCGCTCACGAGGATTCACCTTATGTACCACCCACCAAGCTTTGAATTTATTGCATGGATAAGGTAGATAGTACACTTGCTCTACTTGGTGTGCAAGAACTAATGAATCGAATCCTTTCAACCGTTCCTTGTGTTTTACTTCGACCATGCCAAATTCGTTTACTCGAATTCCACGAATGGAATCAAACCATTCGCAGTCAAAGAATACCGCTCGAATTGGCTTGTTTGCGACAAAAGTGAATTCAAGGATTTTTTTAATAATCCCGTAGTACTGCGTTTCATGATCTTGCGAATCGATTGCCCTCATCACAACTCCGGTATTACATGTTGCCGCGAGAGGACGAAGAGATTCAAATTGAGTTGTACGGAATCGATAGCCGTTGACGTCATATCGACCATAGCTTCTAACATTAACCACTCCACGGGATAGTTGTCGCAAATCTTCATGGACGTTGGCATCTTTTTGGCACTGTCCAAGATATGGAATTATTAGAAAATGTAAGCATTCTTAAGTTATAAGAAAACATTGTTAACATTGATTAGTTATCGAGAAAACGTTACATGATCTCGAAACCAGGAGAGAAAATTAGATCCCCCGTTTATTCCTTCCCGTCGAATATGTTCTATTTGCTTGCTCGTGGGTTGATGTCTATGTCTCCAATTTTGCTTGTCGAACATACTACACGACAAAGAGAACCTTTTAGAATACATGTGTCGGAAAAGATGGTGAAAAGCATAAGTGTAGGAGAAACACTTACTTGAAATATTCATTCATTTCTTCCATATTAGCGTACATGTAGAAGAATGCAGCACGCCTTTCTTTTTCGCTAACATCATACGAAGTGTAACTACCAACAGTAGTGCCTCTTGTTGCAAAAATGGAGAGATCGCTACAAGGAGGTTGCTCATCTATATTGTATCGCATTACCGAAGTATTAACATTGTTTTCCTCTGCAAAGTAAACACTTGAGAAGTATCCTACTTCCTTAAGAGTAAAAGCTTCGGCGATGCAACCTTCAACCCTTGCCCTGTTACCAACCATTGGTTTCAGATATCTAAGTGATCTTTCAATATGATACATCCACCTATATTGCACGGGACCGCCCACTTTCGCTTCAAATGGAAGATGAATTAAGAGATGTTGCATTGGATTGAAAAATCCCGGAGGAAAATTTTTTTCCATCTTACACAAAAGTACCGAAACCTCCTTTTCCAATTTAGTCATCATCTCTGGCGTGATTTCTTTAGCACAGAGTTGCCTATAGAAGTGGCTAAGCTCGGCTAACACCTTCCACACTGCATCGTCAAAATAGCCTCGAAACATAACAGGCAGATGTCTTTCCATGATTATGTGATAATCATGACTCTTCAACCCAATGAGCTTTCCCGTTTTCACATTCACGGCTCGTCTCAGACTAGCTGCGTAACCATCTGGGAATTTCAACCTTTGCAACCATTCGATAACTTCTTTTTTCTCTTTAGGTCGAAGACAGAAAGGAGCGCGTGGTTTACCACCATTTTCGGAGAGCTCAAGAGTTTGACGGTTACAAAGCTCGGCAAGATCCTTTCGAGCCTTTAAATTGTCTTTTGTTTTGCCCGTCATGTCCATGCATGTGCTTATGATACATTCGGCCATGTTACGCTCTTGATGCATAACATCAATGTTGTGCCTTAGAATCAACGACTTCACATACGGTAACTCCCAAAGTCCACATATGTGAGTCCAATTGTGTTTGTCTCCGTAACCTTCGAAATATCCAGGACGACCTTCATCTGGCACCAATTTGTCCAACATATCAGATATCTCTGACCCGTCAAGACGTTTCGGTGGTCCTTTAGTGACAACGGTGTTCTTTCTGAAGACATTCCTCTGTTGTCTAAACAAGTGATTCGGAGGTAGCCAACGTCTATGACAATCGAAGTAAGATATCTTGCCTCCATGGGTAAGTCGAAAGCAATCGGTGTCCGAGGCACATATCGGACACGTCAACCGACCATGAGTGCTCCATCCAGAAAACATGCCGTATGCCGGAAAATCATGAACGGACCACAAATAAGCAACTCGGAGGTTGAATTTCTGTTTCTTGTAACAGTCGTACGCTTCGACTCCTGTCCACAACATTTTCAACTCTTCGATCAACGGTTTCAACATCACGTTGAGACGTGACCCAGGATGATCTGGCCCAGGTACAATGAGGCTAAGAAACATAAACTCATTCTTCATGCAAAAGGTTGGCGGAAGATTGTACGGAATGACAAAGACGGGCCAACAGGAGTATGGTGCGGCGTTTGTGCTGAACGGTGTGAACCCATCTGTCGCCAACCCGATGCGAACATTTCTCGCTTCACGAGCGAATTCTGGGTCGAACCGGTCCAGAGCCTTCCATGCCTCACCATCGGACGGGTGCGTCATGACTCCATTGTTCTCACGCTCACCTTCTTTGTGCCATCTCATGTGTCTGGCCGTTTTTTTTGAAAGGAACAGCCGCTTCAACCTCGGTGTCATAGGTAAGTAACGAAGATGCTTACGTGCGACTTCCATCGTCACTGTATTACCATCGTTATTAACAACTTCGACAAACCTCGGTTGACCACATTTCAAACATTTGTTCTCATTGGCATGCTCTCTACAGAAAAGCATGCAGTTGTCCGGACACACATCAATCTTTTCGTGCTTCATCCCGAGACCAGAAAGAATTTTCTTCGAGTTGTACATATCCTTAGGCACTTTGTTGGGTTGTGGAAGAGCATGTTTGAACAAATCGATGAGCATGTTGTAACAATTGTTAGAAAAGAAGAACTTAGACTTAATTTCCATAAGTCTAGTCACAAAATTGAGGATTGACATTTTAGTGTGTTCATGCAGAGCCTCTTCTGAATCTTTGAGACGTTTGAAGAACTCTATAACCTCTGCTGTTTGAGTATCTTCTGTAAGCTCTGGTCGTATAGCTTCCAACATCTCATCCATCATATCAACCTCTTGAGCATCATCATTGTCAGCTTCCACTTCTTGTACAGCTTGAGAAGCTGTCTCGCCGTGGAAGTTCCACAACTCATAATGTGACACGTAACCGTTTCGACACAAGTGCAACGTAAGATCCACTTTGTCCAAAAACGTTCCGTTTCGGCATTTCGTACATGGGCACCGCGCCTTATCGCTATTTGACAACGAAAAAGCTCGTTCCAAAAAAGCTTCTGTCTTGGCGTACCACTCATCTGAGTGACCACCAGTTCTGCTCTTCCAACCAGTGTACATCCAACTACGGTCTTCGCCCATGTTTGACTCTGCAGTTTAACGCGAAAGAAATTGTCGTTAATGTATTGTTATGTTATGTGTCACGACCCTACAACCTAGGCAGATAGATCCTAAACCCACCCAAGAGTGACCGAGCAGAGCGTGCTCATGACGAGACGCGTGATCCGGATTCGAACGAAATTTCGGCAGCATAACCCCGCTGTTCTCCACTGCACGCCCAAAAATGGTGCAGCAGAGAACAACAGGGTTACGCCACCGAAATCTCGTCCAAATCCGGACCCGCGTCTCGTCACAAGCCACGCCCCCTCGGTCACTCCGAGGCTGTCCAAAAAGGGACAATTCCGAACCTGCACGTCTCACATGCCAATGGCATGTGAGACGTGCCGATCCGAAACGGGTAACACATTGCTATAGGTTACGTTGCTCATTTTCATTTTGAGGTCATTTAAGAGAGAGGAAAGAACTAGAGAAAGACTGAGAGGAAAGTTGGTCTTAGATGACAATTCCACATCCATTTCCACCGTCCACACAATCGCGGGTCATTGACGTTCTTAAGGCGGTAAGGCGACTTAAGGCGACGGATCCCCCTGCTCCCGCGGCGCCAGCTTTCCCTGCCGCCGCCGGCTTCCCTGGCCGCCGCCGCCTTACCCTAGAAAGCAAGGCAACAGGGATGCCTTACGATGTCGGAGTGCCTTACCGCTTTAGCATCGCTAAAGCGACGCTAAAGCGATGCCTTAATAACTATATACCGCGTTTCTCAGTTCACCGCCGGCGCGAGCTTCTTTTGCGTGCCGCCCACTGCCTCGAGCTCCTCCGCCGCCCCAATCTCCTCTGCTCACCCCTACACACGACCCACAGTTTCTCTCTCTCTTGTAGCTACCGGCGACGCCGTGGCACCCGACAGTGGGCCGCCCCCGACGCTGCCCTCCTCATGGTGCTTAAGCACTTAATAATAAATAGATAAACCACTTCAGCATAATTAAACGCATAAGCAAATTAACAACTTAAATAAACCAATTAAGCATAATTAAACAAATGTAAGCAATTTAAGCATAATTCAACATAATTAAATAAACCACACCTAAGTATAATTAAGCAAATTAAGCAAAAATAAGCAAATTAAGCATAATTAAATAAACCGCTTAAGCTTAATTATGCATAATTAAGCAAATTAACCATAATATAACAAACCACTTAAGCATATTTAAGCAAATTAACAACCATAATTAAATAAATAGTTAAGCAAGCACTGCCATCATAGAATCACATGAGCAATAAAACACGACATCAAGCTAACAATTCTAATTAGGCTACAACGATAGCATAACAAGTATTTGAAAGCACTAAATTTAGAGTCCAAATTGAAGTGCGTACCTGATCGATGGGACGGCCGGAGGCGAGCCGGCGGCGAGGGCGCAGGGGCGGCGGGGCCGGGGGCGGGCCGGTAGCGGCGGCGCAGGGGCGGCGGGGTCGGGCGGTGGCTAGGGCGCGGAGGCGCAGGGGCGGCGAGGGCGCAACAGGGGCGGTGGGGCTGGGGGCGGGCCGGCAGCGGTGGCGCAGGGGCGGGCCGGCAGCGGCGGCGCAGGGGCGGCGGGGCCGGGCAGTGGCAGGGGCGGCGGCGCAGCGGCGGCGGGCCGGCGGTGGCGGCGCAGAGGCGGCGGGGGCGGACCGGCAGCGGGGTCGGGGCCGCGGGGGGTCGGGGCGGCGCCGTGGGGGCGGGGCCGCGGGTGGGAGGGGGGGTGGCGGCCTGGCGGTGATGGCAGGGCCGCGATGGCGGGGCGGCGTGCCGGCGGCGGGGCAGCGACGGGGCGCAGGGGCGGCTCGTAGTCGGCGGCGGGGCGGCTCGGGGGTCGGCGGGGCGGGAGCGGCGTGAAATGAAACGGCACGCACCGCTCTCGCGGTTAGGTTTAACCACAACTTACGTCGGCTGGGATTACTTACGTCGGCCGACATCAGAGCCGACGTAAGTTAGTGTTAATTTACATCGGTCGATTAAATTACGTCGGCTGCGGGCCGGGGCCGACGTCAGTAAAATTTATTACTGTCGGTCTCTTTACTTACGTCGGCCAACCGACGTAATTTAATTAACTTACGTCGGCTACCAGGCACCGACGTAAGTTACTAACTTACAGCGGCAGGCCGATGTAAGTTGCTCTGGCCGACGTAAGTGATCGATATTCCTGTAGTGTAAGAGGTCACTCGAGCAAATTCCAAAAGAATCACTTAGAACAACTCAAAGCAGACAAAATCAACTCACCAGATCAACCGATGTTTCCAGAAAACAATACATCGGTCGAGTTGGTTTAACAGAAGAAAAAGACCTTAGAACTGAGTACTCACCGGATCATCCGATGATGAAGAAAGTGTTACGTCGGTCGATCATTCCAGTAAGTAATTATCCTGGACCAAGTGTAACACCGGACCATCCGATGTACAACTATAACACATCGGTCAATCACTCTAGTAAGCGTTATTTCTGGACCAATCTAGATGAAGTGTCACCGGATCATCCGATGATGAGGCAAGTGTTACATCGGTCGAACAACGATCATATCTGACACAGTGACATCAGTTAATTTGGATTCAACCGATGACAACTGAATGGAGCACATCAGATCATCCGATGTTCGCAGAACAGTGATGTCAACCTACTTTTCCAACGGCTATTTCGTGGAGGCTGGCTATTTATACCCCTCCAACCAGTCATTTCGATAAGTCTTGATCCCCAGAGCTACTATAGACATTACCAAGCATTCAAGACATTGAGTTACCACTTCTACATCATTTACACCACTTGTACACCAAGAGATAGGCTAGAACTTGCTAGAGATTATGCTTGTGTGCTTCCATTCTTGGTGATTGGAGTCTCTAGTGTAGTGAGAGCTGTAAGGGAGTGTCTCTTGGTGATTGTATTCACCGTGTAACAGTCGCTGATTGAAGAGAACCTTCCAGAGCTTGCCAAGTCGGTTGTGGAAGCCCAGAGGATTTAACTTGTACAAGGCTTGAGCTCCACCATGCCGAGGTTGGCGAACGGAGACATTTAGTGAAGATCCCTAGTCTCGGTGACTTGGGAGTGGCTATACCCTTTTGTGGGTGCCACAACGTGGATGTAGGAAGATCTTAACGATCTTGCCGAACCACAGGATAAATCTGCGTGTCTTCGTGTCTCCTCGGGAGTCTGCACACTCTTTCTCTCCCGTTACACTTATGCATTTCATATACCGCAAAATTACTATTCACTTGAATGCATAGTTTGTTTGCATAGGGAATTGGGCTTTTAGTAATTAAGTTTTTATTGCTTTAATTTTTGAAAAGAAGCCCAATTCACCCCCCTCTTGGGCATTCGATCCTTACAATTGGTATCAGAGCAATGTTGCTCATTGGATCATTCTAGCTTCACCGCTAGAGAGCTAAAATGGCCAAGAATGGGGGTTCGGTTCCTATCTTCGAGGGCAAGAACTTTGCCTCTTGGAAAGTGAAAGCATCTAGGCCCCATGAGGTACGGTTTCGGTGATTAATGACAACCATTCGATATTACTAATGAATTTGTGAATGCAAGGTCTCAATAACACTCAATCAAATGAAATCAAAATTACATTGGAGACCCATATAAAATCAACGAATGAGATCAAACCAAATCCTATAAAGACAAGAAGTGAAAGCTCTAACTTGATATCACTCAATGCTTGAAGACAATCAAAACAACATTTCAAACAAGTGTCAAAGAGGTCACAAATTCAAATTCCAAAAGAACAACTCAAAACAACTCGAAGTCAACAAGTTGAACACACCGGATCATCCGATGGTCTTTGAGTTGACACACGTCGGTCGAGTTGGTTCAACTGAAGAAGAAGACCTCAGACAAATGCACTCACCGGATCATCCGATGTGAGTGGCTCAGTGACATCGGTCCATCATCACAGATTGCAATACCATTGGACCAAGTGAAGCACCGGATCATCCGATGTGCAGACTTACACACATCGGTCGATTACTCCAGTGAGCCTCAAGATCAAGCAAAATTCTGAAGGAAGAGCCACCGGATCATCCGATGAGAAGACAGATCAACATCGGTCTAACAACGGTCATATCTGACACAGTGACATCAGCTAATTTGGCTTTGACCGATGTTAACAGAAGGGGAGACATCGGATCATCCGGTGTTCGCAGAGAAGTGATGTCAGCCTACTTTTCCAACGGCTATCTCGTGGAGGCTGGCTATTTATACCCCTTCAACCTGTCAAATCGATAATACTTGAAGCCCAGACATACTCTACACATCCTAGAGCATTCAAGCAATAGAGCTACCACTTTCACATCATTTGTTCATCATTTGTACACCAAGAGATAGGCTAGAACTAGCTAGAGATAGTGCTTGGGTGCCTCCATTCTTGGTGATTGGAGTCTCTAGTGTAGTGAGAGCCATAAGGGAGTGTCCCTTGGTGTGTGCAACTTCTGGAGCTTGCCAAGAAGATTGTGGAAGCCCGGAGGATCCCAAAGTGTACAAGGCTTGAGCTCCACCTTGCCGAGGTTGGCGAACGGAGAAGAATAGTGAAGAACCCCCTTGTCTCGGTGACTTGGGAGTGGCAAAACCCTTCGGTGGGTGCCACAACGTGGATGTAGGAAGATCCTTGTGATCTTACCGAACCACGGGATAAACTCCGTGTCCCTTGAGCGTTTGCATCCCTCTCCCTTTTACTCTTATGCAATCTTCATTCCGCAACTTTAATTTACATTGATTGCATAGTTTAATTGCATAGGGAATTGGGCTTGAGGTTGTTAGTTCTTACTCGTTTTAAAATTTGAAAGAAAGCCCAATTCACCCCCCCTCTTGGGCATTTTGATCCTTACAATTGGTATCAGAGCCTTGTTGCTCATTGGATCATTCTAGCTTCACCGCTAGAGAGCTTAAATGGCCAAGAATGGGGGTTCGGTTCCTATCTTCGAGGGCAAGAACTTTGCCTATTGGAAAGCACGCATGCGTGCCTACCTAGAGGCCATTGCTCCCGAAGTTTGGGAAGCGACCCATGCGGGATTTGGAGATCTTAATTATGTTGGTGATCAACTAAAATGGGATGCTAAGGCTAGAAATGCCATCTATGAATGCATAAGTCAAGATGTTTTTGCTAGAATTGCTAGTAAGGAGAAAGCTTGTGAAATTTGGGCATGTATAATTGAAATTCATGAGGGCTCATCTCGTGTTAAAGAACTCAAATATCACTTGCTAAAATCCAAGTATGATGAATTCAAAATGCTTCCTCATGAAAATGTTAACCAAATGTTTTCTCGCTTAAATGTGCTCATTGAGGAGATTAACGCACTTGACATTGCTTCTCTTGGTAAGGGACTTATCAACCGCAAGATCCTCATGCTTCTACCTAAGCCCAAGTACAACATTATCAACTCAATGCTCCAAAAGGAATCACTTGACAACATTGAAGTCTCGGAGCTCATTGGAGAAATTCATGCTCATGAGATGAGTGTACTTGGAATGATGGAGGAGTCATCGTCAAAAACTATTGCTCTCAAGGCTTCAACCAAGAAGACAACTCCCAAGAAAAAGAAAGTGGTTGAGCCTAGCTCAAGCGAAGAAGAGCAAGCAACAAGCGAAGATGACGATGATGAGCTTGCGTTGATGATGAGAAAATTCTCACGTCTAAACTCCAAAATCGCAAAGAAGGGATACTCCTTTGATCCAAAGAAGAAAGCCTTCCTCCCAAGAAAAGATGAAAACAAAACATGCTACAATTGTGGTGATCAAGGCCACATATCATATGATTGTCCAAGACCCGACAAGAGGAAGGACAACCACAAAGGAAAGTATAGAAAGCTAGAAGAAAGTGATGAAGATGAAGAAGAGGTCAAACCCAAGCGCGCCTTTGGAAAGAAGAAATTTGACAAGGGCAAGAAAACCAAGCTCTTTCCAAAGAAGAGAAGAGGGCCTCAAAAAGTCTTCATGTGCGAGGCAAATGAGTGGATCACGGATGAAGAGTCAAGCGATGAAGAGAGTGAAGATGAAGAAAACTTGGCGGGCCTTGCCGTCGTCGACAAAGACAACTCACCTCTTCGTCCACCTCCTATGTGCCTCATGGCTAAAGGTAACTCTAAGGTATGTGACGATTCTAGCGATGATGATGAGCTCTCCCCCGATGAACTAGCATCTATTATTAATGAATACCATGTCATCATAAAAAGGGAAAAGAGCAAGGTTAAAGCACTTGAACAAGCTTGTGCTAAACTTGAGAGTGCGAAGCTCGATTTGCATGACAAGTATGTAACCATACTTAAAGAGCATGACACGCTCAAAACACATGTCAAGCAAATCGAGGAGGAAAATGCTCAAATCAAGCTTGATCATCATGAGCTTGACTTAGCAAACCAAGCACTCTTGGGAAAGCACAATGACTTGGTTCAAAAACATGAAATGCTTAACCTTGCTTATGAGGCAATTGAACTAAAAATGAAAAACATGAAAAAGGAAACCCTTGATGGCAAAGTATCAACTATTTCACATGCCACTAATACTTTGGATAAGTCTTTGCCTTTGAAAGCAAGCCTTAGAGAGAAGGAATTGATGGACGAAATTGAAAGTCTCCGCACTAGTGTGGTGAGACTTTCCAAGGGGGAGGACAAGCACAAGGAAATCCTCTACCAACAAGCCAAAGGCTTCAACAAGAGAGGACTTGGATCCTTCCCGGTGCTCAACAAAGGAAAGGTGCCCTCACCGGAGCTTAGGGCGAGCTTCATCAAAGAAGTTGGATCCTATTGCCAACATTGTGAGGTCACCGGACACCACACGAGGGAGTGTCCTCTTCCCAACCGTCCTTCTCCCAAATTGCCTCCTAACTACAAATCTACTTTCCATGATTATCACTATCTCTTAAGCAAAGTAGGTGGCAAGGTGAAGGCAAGGTTCATCGGCAAAGATATTAAGGGCATGAAGGGGAAGCTCCCCAAGCAACTTTGGGTCCCAAAATCACTTGTATCACACATACAAGGACCTAAGTTAGCTTGGGTGCCTAAACTCAAAAACTAACTTCATGTGTGTAGGTTAACTACAAAGCCGGAGGAAAACATTGGGTACTCGATAGCGGGTGCACTCAACATATGACCGGTAATGATGGTATGTTCACCACCATAGAGAACCCCGATAATCATGAACAAGTCACCTTTGGTGACAACTCAAAGGGGAAGGTAATTGGTTTAGGTAAAATTGCTATTTCGCATGATTTGTCCATTTCTAATGTACTATATGTCAAGTCACTTAGTTTCGATCTACTTTCCATTGCACAACTGTGTGATCTTGGACTAACGTGCACCTTTGACAAGAATGGTGCTGTAGTAACTAGTGAATCAAGCAAAGAACTAATATTCAAAGGATTTCGGCATGGACATCTTTACTTGGTGGACTTCTCCAACAAGGATGCTAGCTTGACCACTTGTCTTTTCACTAAGACAAGCTTGGGTTGGCTATGGCATCGACGCATTGCTCACATTGGGATGAGCAAGCTTAAGAAGTCGTTCAAGCTTGGGATGGTGATCGGCGTGAAGGATGTCACGTTTGAGAAGAACAAGCTTTGTAGTGCTTGTCAAGCCGGGAAGCAAGTTGCTTCACACCACCCAATGAAGACAATGGTGTCAACCTCCAAGCCGCTTGAACTACTCCACATGGACCTCTTCGGACCATCCACATATCAAAGTCTTGGTGGTAACTTCTATTGTCTTGTTATCGTTGACGATTATTCTCGATATGCTTGGACTTTGTTTTTAGGTGACAAGGGTGAAACTCCGGAAGTTTTCAAGACCTTTGCCAAACGTGCTCAAAGGGAATTTCAACTTCCCATCATCAAAGTCCGGAGTGACAACGGCACCGAGTTCAAGAACTACAACATTGGGGAGCGGTGTGATCGTGAAGGCGTGAAGCATGAGTTTTCGGCCACATACACCCCCCAACAAAACGGTGTCGTTGAAAGGAAGAACAAAACCCTTATCACCCTTGCAAGAGCAATGCTTGATGACTATGGCACGTCGGAGAAGTTTTGGGCCGAAGCAATCAACACGGCGTGCCATGCCGCAAATAGGGTCTATCTTCACCGACTACTCCAAAAGACCCCATATGAGCTCCTCATTGGGAGAAAGCCCAACATCTCCTACTTTAGAGTCTTTGGGTGCAAATGCTACATCTACCGCAAGAAAAGGCTCGGTAAGTTTGAAAGAAGATGTGATGTTGGTATTTTTCTTGGTTATGCATCAAACTCAAAAGCATATCGAGTATTCAACCAAACCTCCGGTCTAGTTGAAGAAAGTTGTGATGTTGAGTTTGATGAGACTAATGGCTCCCAAGAGGAGAGTTTTGGTCATGATGAAATAGATGATGAGCCTCTACGAGAAGCCATGAAAAACATGACCATTGGAGACATCAAGCCGAAAGTTGAAGAGGGCCATGATCAAGGGGGAGCATCAAGTTCCAACATCAACACCTCCATAATGCCTCAAGTTGATGAAGAAGAAGAAGAGAAAGATGATCCATTGCCAATGCAAGATTCACAAGCCACACAACACCAACAACAAGAAGAAGCCCATGATCAAGTCCAACCACAAGAGGAACAACAAGCTTCACCACCGCCAAGTGCCTCACAACCACTTATGAGGCATGGACGCATCTCCAAGGCGCATCCAATGGACCAAATCATTGGAAGTCCTTCAAGGGGCGTAAGTACTCGTTCCCGCCATGTCGCCTCATTTTGTGAGCACTACTCTTTTGTTTCGTGTGTAGAACCCACTCATATAGAGGAAGCACTCCAAGATCCAAATTGGGTGATGGCCATGCAAGAAGAACTCAATAACTTCACCCGCAATGAAGTTTGGGTGTTGGAGGAGCGACCCAAGGACAAGAACGTCATCGGTACGAAGTGGGTATACCGGAACAAGCAAGACGAGAATGGCGTCGTGGTCCGCAACAAGGCAAGACTTGTGGCCAAGGGGTTTTCACAAGTTGAAGGACTAGACTTTGGAGAAACATTCGCTCCGGTCGCCCGGTTAGAAGCTATTCGCATACTCCTTGCCTTTGCTTCACATCACAATATAATGCTTTATCAAATGGATGTTAAAAGTGCCTTTCTCAATGGCTATATTAACGAACTTGTTTATGTTGAGCAACCTCCCGGGTTTGAAGATCCGAGGAATCCTAACCATGTGTATAGGTTACACAAGGCGCTCTACGGGCTCAAGCAAGCACCTAGGGCGTGGTATGAACGACTAAGGGATTTCCTAGTCATGCAAGGATTCAAGATCGGGAGGGTGGATACTACACTTTTCACCTAGGACATCAACGGAGATTTATTTCTTTGTCAAATTTACGTTGATGACATTATTTTTGGCTCAACTAACAAAGCTCTTAGCCATGAGTTTGGCAAAATGATGTCTAGGGAATTCGAGATGTCAATGATTGGAGAGCTCAACTTCTTCCTTGGATTCCAAATCAAGCAACTTCAAGAGGGGACCTTCATCTATCAAGAGAAGTACACAAAGGACCTCTTGAAGAAATTTGAGATGGGAGATTGTAGCTCAAGAAGCACTCCAATGGCGACAAATTGCCATCTCGACGCGGACATGGACGGTAAACCTATTGATCAATCTCATTATCGTTCTATGATTGGCTCATTGTTATATCTTACCGCATCTAGGCCCGATATTATGTTTAGTGTGTGCTTGTGTGCTCGCTTTCAAGCGGCACCTAAAGAAACACACAAGAAGGCGGTCTTTAGGATACTTCGGTATCTCAAGCATACCTCAAGTGTAGGTTTGTGGTACCCCAAGAACGCTAGTTTCCATCTCTTGGGATACTCGGATTCGGACTTTGCCGGATGTCGTGTGGATCGCAAGAGTACCTCCGGTGGGTGCCACTTACTTGGGCGTTCCCTAGTATCTTGGTCGAGCAAAAAGCAAAATTCCGTGGCTTTGTCCACCGCGGAAGCGGAGTATATAGCGGCCGGTGCATGTTGTGCCCAAATTCTATATATGAAGCAAACCCTTTTGGACTTTGGAATTAAAATTGGTTGTGTGCCTCTCCTTTGTGACAATGAAAGTGCGGTTAAGATAGCTAGAAACCCCGTTCAACACTCCCGCACTAAGCACATTGATATTCGCCATCACTTCTTGCGTGATCATGAGGCTAAAGGAGACATCTCTTTGCAAGGTGTTAGATCCGAAGAACAATTGGCGGATATCTTCACAAAACCACTTGATGAGAAAACCTTTTCTAGACTTAGAAGTGAATTAAATGTGCTAGATGCATCTAACGTCATGTAAGTTGCCATGTTCATGTAAGGATGCATATCATATAAGTCTTGTCTAACTCCCAAAGGATAGGGGCAAGCTAGAAGTAGTTTTCCCTGAGGAAGCCTTTGGAAGGTTCAAACTTGGCAAGATAGATTCATTTTATGCCTTGCATGATCCCTGCCATATAAACTTGCACTCTTTTAATCTCTTGCATTATAATTTGTTTGGCATTGCATAACGGTAGATTGTCACAAAGGGGAACCCACCTCATGAGAAGGAGACTTGTTTGAAATGCAATATCTCAACTCATATAAGGTGGAAAGAACAAAATGTTAGGTACGTTAATGCCCAGAGGATCATGCTTCAAAGAGATAGAAGTCTTCATACTCTACCTCACAAAGCATGGGCCTTACATTTTATTTGGATATTTTCCTCCATTTTTCTTTGTGTTCCATTTGAGTTAAGGTCTAGCCAAGCTATTGGCATATTAGCTTCTTGAGGGGTAAGGGGTTGCCCAAAAAGTCCTAAGACATGTGTTTCTCCTCGATTGTTTGTTTGGTCAAAGGACATATATGGGATGTTTTCGTTCTGTTGTCATCGGATTATCCGATGCCTATGTCAATCCCTCATCGGTCAAATAGGTGTTCAATCCTCAAAGCCCAATTCTGTCTGAATTTCAAATGATCCGACGCGTTCATTACTAAAAACATCGGTCCATCCGATGTTCACTCTTCTGGAGCTGTGGTTAATTCAACCGATGTCTACTTCCTCCTACGTCGGATCATCCGGTGTCTACATCACTCTTTTGAACACCCTTACTGTGCTATTCGACCGATGATCAAAACCCTAAACGTCGGTCCATCCGATGTCAACAGCATTCCTTGAATATCCTTTCTGTGGCAATTGACCGATGCTCACTTCACATATCATCGGTCCAGCCGGTGTTGAATTTTCGGCTAGGGTTTGGGGTCCACTATTTAAACCCGCGCGCCGGCCCGACTTTCTCTCTCCCCGACACCCCTATCTCCCGCCGCCGCCGACCACCGTCTCCTTCGCGCCGCCGCCTCTCCCTCGCGCCGCCGCCTCTCCCTCACCTGCAGCGCCGCCGCCGGCCGCCGCCGCCGTCCCTCTGCTCGCGCCGCCGCCGCCGGCGACCCCCGCGCCACCACTGCCCGTGCCCGCGCACCGCGCGACCTCCGCCGGCAGCCGCCGCCGCTGCCGCCCCAGGCGCCGCCGCCGCCGTGCTCCACCCGCGCCCAAGCGCCACCGCCGCCTCCACGCACCTCTCCACCGCATCCAAGCATCGCCACCGCTCCTCCCTCCGTCGAAGCACCTCCACCCGAGAAACGCCGTCTTCTCCGGCCCCCGTCGCTAGGTTTTCCTGAGCTCCATCGTCGCTAAGGTGAGCTCCGTGCCGTGCGACGTCTCTCGTTGCTTCTCTCGTCGTTCTTTTTCATCGTCGCTAAATCCTACCTCTCCCTTGCATCTAGATGGGTCGTGATCGCAAAGGAAAGGGCAAGGCAATCGCGGAGCCCGCCGCGAAGAAGCGCAAACTATCGAAGGATGAGAAGCAGGCTCTCATGGCCGCTCGCGCCGCCGAGGAGCGTGAGCGCGGCCGTGGGGGATCCCTGAGGATCCGCGAGGCTAGGCAGCCTCCCGTGATCGACGACTCTGACGCCGAGGAGGAGCCAGTTGAGCCCCTCGTCCGCCGGCGCTCAGCCCGGACGCGTGGGGGTCACGCCGAGGCTGCTCCTCGTCCGAGACCGACGGCTGCCGACCGTCGTGAGGACAGGGAGGCTGAGAGGGCCATCAATGAGATGGACACGGCCGTCCGGGTCGGTGAAGGAGTCCGTCTTGTGGACTACCGAAAGATGAAGGCTAAACAACTCCGGAAGCTCAGATGGAGTGTTCTGCTTGAGGAGTGGTTCCCACAGCCCCGAGAGCTTCTTGTGGACAGTCGCTTCTGGACTGTCACCCAGGCGTCTCTCTATGAGACCTACAAGCGCCGGGGGCACAAGCTTTTTCAGCACAACCACTTGGACTGGAGGCAGCTTGCAGTGGCAGCGGAGACTGAGGTCCGTCCCTTCTTTGAGAGATACAGAGGCTTGGTGGAGCTACTGGATTATGAGAGAAGTGCGTATGTGGAAGAGTGGGTCCGTGTCTTCTACGCGACCCTGTACATCTCAGAGGGCAGGAGGTCGATTGCCTTCATGTTCAATGGTCAGCACTACCACCTCTCGAGGCAGACTTTGGGGCATATTCTTGGTTTGGACCTGCACGACACCAGCGTGCACGAGAAGGTCTATGGGCAGGCAGATCCACCAAGGAGGCCACTTACTCGAGGGGTAGCACCACAGCTGGACGAGATCCGCTCTTTGTTTGGCCCCTCGTTCTCTCCAGACCAGCCGAGAGTTCCAGCTCTCCTGACCCCAGCTGCGCGTATTGTGCACCTCGCCTTGCGCCGCACGCTCCTGCCGAGGTCAGGTTACTTGGAGGGGTTCACGAGCCTGCAGCAGACCCTCCTGTTCTACATAATGAACGGGATGGATTTTGATATCATGGACATACTCCTCTGTGAGATGGAAGACATAATCACGGATGGAATCGGCATGATGAGGCAGATGGTCTACGGGCACTGGATCAGTTACATTTGCTCTATGGTGGTGCCTGAGGGACATACAGCTCAAGCCCGGCTAGCTGACGAGAGTGTGACTCGCTTTAGTCACTATCGTGCCTCTGCTCCTGGAGACCGTCGCCTTGGTCGTCCAGTTGAGCGCCATGTTCGGGCCCGTCTGTCAGAGGAAGACTGGTCCGACCTAGAGCGGGAGGACGAGAGGCTTGCTGAGGCTGAGGCTCAGGGGGAGGACCTGCAGCACATCTGGTCTGAGAGCGACACCGACGACAGTGTCGAGGAGTACTTCCCTCCCCCTCCACCTTCACCGAAGCAGCACGACGCCGAGGCAGGAGGATCAGCTGCTCCGCCACCGACACCACCTCCTGTGTCCGAGGCGCAGGTGACGCAGCCGTCTGAGCTAACGTCGTTCCTCCAGCAGATGATCGAGCAGCAGCGCCAGGACAGGCTCGCTGCTGAGCAGGCCAGGGCAGAGCAGGCTGCTCACCTGGCACAGCTGCAGTGGCAGCAGCAGGAGCTCCAGCTGGAGATCGCCCGTCAGAGGCGAGAGGATACGGACCGGTTCACCAACCTGGTAGATCAGATGCACCGCCGTACCCTCGACCAGCAGCAGCAGACCCAGCAGGCCATGATGGGGATCCTAGGGTTGATCACCAACCTTTACACTCAGACCGGGATCGCCCTTCCTCCACAGCAGCCTGGACTGGGACTGGCTCCAGGTGTTGCTCAGGTGCCTACTTCTCCTATACCTTCAATCAGTATGTCACCACTTCTGGCATCCAGCGCACCGATTCACTCACCACTGCCGGCGACGATCTTGTTCCAGCAGACACCGGCGTCCGTGGTGAGCGCTCCACTTCCTCCAGCTCCACCGGCACCTCCAGTACCGGCTTCCTCTCCTCCAGCACCGGCAGCGGATCCTCCAGCTCCCGCCGCCCCGGCAGCTCCTACGACCGGCGACTCCAGCTCCGACGACTGCGACGGTTCTCAGTTCGTCCTCGCGCCCAGCTCTCAGGGTCTATAGGCGTTCTGATCCCTTTTTGGTGTCTTGATGCCAAAGGGGGAGAAGATGTAGAAGAGTCAGGGGGAGTGGTAGTCTCAGGGGGAGTGTGTGTGTGTGCGGGGGAGTGTGTGTGTGCTTATCCTTTGTATTCATGCTTGAGTACTCTTTTGTAATTTTAATTAAGCACTCTTTCACTTGTCTCATTTGCCTATGATTTTAATCAATTGCACCGCAAATTTCTTTTGTGTTTTACAAGCTTAATGTGTCCTATGCTGTATTCATTGCATATATACTTGAGTATTATCATCAAATTCATTATTATTGCGCTTTAAATTATTGTGTTGTCATCAATCACCAAAAAGGGGGAGATTGAAAGCATCTAGGCCCCATGAGGTACGGTTTCGGTGATTAATGACAACCATTCGATATTACTAATGAATTTGTGAATGCAAGGTCTCAATAACACTCAATCAAATGAAATCAAAATTACATTGGAGACCCATATAAAATCAACGAATGAGATCAAACCAAATCCTATAAAGACAAGAAGTGAAAGCTCTAACTTGATATCACTCAATGCTTGAAGACAATCAAAACAACATTTCAAACAAGTGTCAAAGAGGTCACAAATTCAAATTCCAAAAGAACAACTCAAAACAACTCGAAGTCAACAAGTTGAACACACCGGATCATCCGATGGTCTTTGAGTTGACACACGTCGGTCGAGTTGGTTCAACTGAAGAAGAAGACCTCAGACAAATGCACTCACCGGATCATCCGATGTGAGTGGCTCAGTGACATCGGTCCATCATCACAGATTGCAATACCATTGGACCAAGTGAAGCACCGGATCATCCGATGTGCAGACTTACACACATCGGTCGATTACTCCAGTGAGCCTCAAGATCAAGCAAAATTCTGAAGGAAGAGCCACCGGATCATCCGATGAGAAGACAGATCAACATCGGTCTAACAACGGTCATATCTAACACAGTGACATCAGCTAATTTGGCTTTGACCGATGTTAACAGAATGGAATCCTTTCAACCGTTCCTTGTGTTTTACTTCGACCATGCCAAATTCGTTTACTCGAATTCCACGAATGGAATCAAACCATTCGCAGTCAAAGAATACCGCTCGAATTGGCTTGTTTGCGACAAAAGTGAATTCAAGGATTTTTTTAATAATCCCGTAGTACTGCGTTTCATGATCTTGCGAATCGATTGCCCTCATCACAACTCCGGTATTACATGTTGCCGCGAGAGGACGAAGAGATTCAAATTGAGTTGTACGGAATCGATAGCCGTTGACGTCATATCGACCATAGCTTCTAACATTAACCACTCCACGGGATAGTTGTCGCAAATCTTCATGGACGTTGGCATCTTTTTGGCACTGTCCAAGATATGGAATTATTAGAAAATGTAAGCATTCTTAAGTTATAAGAAAACATTGTTAACATTGATTAGTTATCGAGAAAACGTTACATGATCTCGAAACCAGGAGAGAAAATTAGATCCCCCGTTTATTCCTTCCCGTCGAATATGTTCTATTTGCTTGCTCGTGGGTTGATGTCTATGTCTCCAATTTTGCTTGTCGAACATACTACACGACAAAGAGAACCTTTTAGAATACATGTGTCGGAAAAGATGGTGAAAAGCATAAGTGTAGGAGAAACACTTACTTGAAATATTCATTCATTTCTTCCATATTAGCGTACATGTAGAAGAATGCAGCACACCTTTCTTTTTCGCTAACATCATACGAAGTGTAACTACCAACAGTAGTGCCTCTTGTTGCAAAAATGGAGAGATCGCTACAAGGAGGTTGCTCATCTATATTGTATCGCATTACCGAAGTATTAACATTGTTTTCCTCTACAAAGTAAACACTTGAGAAGTATCCTACTTCCTTAAGAGTAAAAGCTTCGGCGATGCAACCTTCAACCCTTGCCCTGTTACCAACCATTGGTTTCAGATATCTAAGTGGTCTTTCAATATGATACATCCACCTATATTGCACGGGACCGCCCACTTTCGCTTCAAATGGAAGATGAATTAAGAGATGTTGCATTGGATTGAAAAATCCCGGAGGAAAATTTTTTTCCATCTTACACAAAAGTACCGGAACCTCCTTTTCCAATTTAGTCATCATCTCTGGCGTGATTTCTTTAGCACAGAGTTGCCTATAGAAGTGGCTAAGCTCGGCTAACACCTTCCACACTGCATCGTCAAAATAGCCTCGAAACATAACAGGCAGAAGTCTTTCCATGATTATGTGATAATCATGACTCTTCAACCCAATGAGCTTTCCCGTTTTCACATTCACGGCTCGTCTCAGACTAGCTGCGTAACCATCTGGGAATTTCAACCTTTGCAACCATTCGAGAACTTCTTTTTTCTCTTTAGGTCGAAGACAGAAAGGAGCGCGTGGTTTACCACCATTTTCGGAGAGCTCAAGAGTTTGACGGTTACAAAGCTCGGCAAGATCCTTTCGAGCCTTTAAATTGTCTTTTGTTTTGCCCGTCATGTCCATGCATGTGCTTATGATACATTCGGCCATGTTACGCTCTTGATGCATAACATCAATGTTGTGCCTTAGAATCAACGACTTCACATACGGTAACTCCCAAAGTCCACATATGTGAGTCCAATTGTGTTTGTCTCCGTAACCTTCGAAATATCCAGGACGACCTTCATCTGGCACCAATTTGTCCAACATATCAGATATTTCTGACCCGTCAAGACGTTTCGGTGGTCCTTTAGTGACAACGGTGTTCTTTCTGAAGACATTCCTCTGTTGTCTAAACAAGTGATTCGGAGGTAGCCAACGTCTATGACAATCGAAGTAAGATATCTTGCCTCCATGGGTAAGTCGAAAGCAATCGGTGTCCGAGGCACATATCGGACACGTCAACCGACCATGAGTGCTCCATCCAGAAAACATGCCGTATGCCGGAAAATCATGAACGGACCACAAATAAGCAACTCGGAGGTTGAATTTCTGTTTCTTGTAACAGTCGTACGCTTCGACTCCTGTCCACAACATTTTCAACTCTTCGATCAACGGTTTCAACATCACGTTGAGACGTGACCCAGGATGATCTGGCCCAGGTACAATGAGGCTAAGAAACATAAACTCATTCTTCATGCAAAAGGTTGGCGGAAGATTGTACGGAATGACAAAGACGGGCCAACAGGAGTATGGTGCGGCGTTTGTGCTGAACGGTGTGAACCCATCTGTCGCCAACCCGATGCGAACATTTCTCGCTTCACGAGCGAATTCTGGGTCGAACCAGTCCAGAGCCTTCCATGCCTCACCATCGGACGGGTGCGTCATGACTCCATTGTTCTCACGCTCACCTTCTTTGTGCCATCTCATGTGTCTGGCCGTTTTTTTTGAAAGGAACAGCCGCTTCAACCTCGGTGTCATAGGTAAGTAACGAAGCTGCTTACGTGCGACTTCCGTCGTCACTGTATTACCATCGTTATTAACAACTTCGACAAACCTCGGTTGACCACATTTCAAACATTTGTTCTCATTGGCATGCTCTCTCCAGAAAAGCATGCAGTTGTCCGGACACACATCAATCTTTTCGTGCTTCATCCCGAGACCAGAAAGAATTTTCTTCGAGTTGTACATATCCTTAGGCACTTTGTTGGGTTGTGGAAGAGCATGTTTGAACAAATCGATGAGCATGTTGTAACAATTGTTAGAAAAGAAGAACTTAGACTTAATTTCCATAAGTCTAGTCACAAAATTGAGGATTGACATTTTAGTGTGTTCATGCAGAGCCTCTTCTGAATCTTTGAGACGTTTGAAGAACTCTATAACCTCTGCTGTTTGAGTATCTTCTGTAAGCTCTGGTCGTATAGCTTCCAGCATCTCATCCATCATATCAACCTCTTGAGCATCATCATTGTCAGCTTCCACTTCTTGTACAGCTTGAGAAGCTGTCTCGCCGTGGAAGTTCAACAACTCATAATGTGACACGTAACCGTTTCGACACAAGTGCAACGTAAGATCCACTTTGTCCAAAAACGTTCCGTTTCGGCATTTCGTACATGGGCACCGCGCCTTATCGCTATTTGACAACGAAAAAGCTCGTTCCAAAAAAGCTTCTGTCTTGGCGTACCACTCATCTGAGTGACCACCAGTTCTGCTCTTCCAACCAGTGTACATCCAACTACGGTCTTCGCCCATGTTTGACTCTGCAGTTTAACGCGAAAGAAATTGTCGTTAATGTATTGTTATGTTATGTGTCACGGCCCTACAACCTAGGCAGATAGATCCTAAACCCACCCAAGAGTGACCGAGCAGAGCGTGCTCATGACGAGACGCGTGATCCGGATTCGAACGAAATTTCGGCAGCATAACCCCGCTGTTCTCCACTGCACGCCCAAAAATGGTGCAGCAGAGAACAACAGGGTTACGCCACCGAAATCTCGTCCAAATCCGGACCCGCGTCTCGTCACAAGCCACGCCCCCTCGGTCACTCCGAGGCTGTCCAAAAAGGGACAATTCCGAACCTGCACGTCTCACATGCCAATGGCATGTGAGACGTGCCGATCCGAAACGGGTAACACATTGCTATAGGTTACGTTGCTCATTTTCATTTTGAGGTCATTTAAGAGAGAGGAAAGAACTAGAGAAAGACTGAGAGGAAAGTTGGTCTTAGATGACAATTCCACATCCATTTCCACCGTCCACACAATCGCGGGTCATTGACGTTCTTAAGGCGGTAAGGCGACTTAAGGCGACGGATCCCCCTGCTCCCGCGGCGCCAGCTTTCCCTGCTGCCGCCGGCTTCCCTGGCCGCCGCCGCCTTACCCTAGAAAGCAAGGCAACAGGGATGCCTTACGATGTCGGAGTGCCTTACCGCTTTAGCATCGCTAAAGCGACGCTAAAGCGATGCCTTAATAACTATATACCGCGTTTCTCAGTTCACCGCCGGCGCGAGCTTCTTTTGCGTGCCGCCCACTGCCTCGAGCTCCTCCGCCGCCCCAATCTCCTCTGCTCACCCCTACACACGACCCACGGTTTCTCTCTCTCTTGTAGCTACCGGCGACGCCGTGGCACCCGACAGTGGGCCGCCCCCGACGCTGCCCTCCTCATGGTGCTTAAGCACTTAATAATAAATAGATAAACCACTTCAGCATAATTAAACGCATAAGCAAATTAACAACTTAAATAAACCAATTAAGCATAATTAAACAAATTTAAGCAATTTAAGCATAATTCAACATAATTAAATAAACCACACCTAAGTATAATTAAGCAAATTAAGCAAAAATAAGCAAATTAAGCATAATTAAATAAACCGCTTAAGCTTAATTATGCATAATTAAGCAAATTAACCATAATATAACAAACCACTTAAGCATATTTAAGCAAATTAACAACCATAATTAAATAAATAGTTAAGCAAGCACTGCCATCATAGAATCACATGAGCAATAAAACACGACATCAAGCTAACAATTCTAATTAGGCTACAACGATAGCATAACAAGTATTTGAAAGCACTAAATTTAGAGTCCAAATTGAAGTGCGTACCTGATCGATGGGACGGCCGGAGGCGAGCCGGCGGTGAGGGCGCAGGGGCGGCGGGGCCGGGGGCGGGCCGGTAGCGGCGGCGCAGGGGCGGCGGGGTCGGGCGGTGGCTAGGGCGCGGAGGCGCAGGGGCGGCGAGGGCGCAACAGGGGCGGTGGGGCTGGGGGCGGGCCGGCAGCGGTGGCGCAGGGGCGGCGGGGCCGGGCAGTGGCAGGGGCGGCGGCGCAGCGGCGGCGGGCCGGCGGCGGCGGCGCAGAGGCGGCGGGGGCGGACCGGCAGCGGGGTCGGGGCCGCGGGGGGTCGGGGCGGCGCCGTGGGGGCGGGGCCGCGGGTGGGAGGGGGGTGGCGGCCTGGCGGTGATGGCAGGGCCGCGATGGCGGGGCGGCGTGCCGGCGGCGGGGCAGCGACGGGGCGCAGGGGCGGCTCGTAGTCGGCGGCGGGGCGGCTCGGGGGTCGGCGGGGCGGGAGCGGCGTGAAATGAAACGGCACGCACCGCTCTCGCGGTTAGGTTTAACCACAACTTACGTCGGTTGGGATTACTTACGTCGACCGACATCAGAGCCGACGTAAGTTAGTGTTAATTTACATCGGTCGATTAACTTACGTCGGCTGCGGGCCGGGGCCGACGTCAGTAAAATTTATTACTGTCGGTCTCTTTACTTACGTCGGCCAACCGACGTAATTTAATTAACTTACGTCGGCTACCAGGCACCGACGTAAGTTACTAACTTACAGCGGCAGGCCGACGTAAGTTGCTCTGGCCGACGTAAGTGATCGATATTCCTGTAGTGTAAGAGGTCACTCGAGCAAATTCCAAAAGAATCACTTAGAACAACTCAAAGCAGACAAAATCAACTCACCAGATCAACCGATGTTTCCAGAAAACAATACATCGGTCGAGTTGGTTTAACAGAAGAAAAAGACCTTAGAACTGAGTACTCACCGGATCATCCGATGATGAAGAAAGTGTTACGTCGGTCGATCATTCCAGTAAGTAATTATCCTGGACCAAGTGTAACACCGGACCATCCGATGTACAACTATAACACATCGGTCAATCACTCCAGTAAGCGTTATTTCTGGACCAATCTAGATGAAGTGTCACCGGATCATCCGATGATGAGGCAAGTGTTACATCGGTCGAACAACGATCATATCTGACACAGTGACATCAGTTAATTTGGATTCAACCGATGACAACTGAATGGAGCACATCAGATCATCCGATGTTCGCAGAACAGTGATGTCAACCTACTTTTCCAACGGCTATTTCGTGGAGGCTGGCTATTTATACCCCTCCAACCAGTCATTTCGATAAGTCTTGATCCCCAGAGCTACTATAGACATTACCAAGCATTCAAGACATTGAGTTACCACTTCTACATCATTTACACCACTTGTACACCAAGAGATAGGCTAGAACTTGCTAGAGATTATGCTTGTGTGCTTCCATTCTTGGTGATTGGAGTCTCTAGTGTAGTGAGAGCTGTAAGGGAGTGTCTCTTGGTGATTGTATTCACCGTGTAACAGTCGCTGATTGAAGAGAGCCTTCCAGAGCTTGCCAAGTCGGTTGTGGAAGCCCAGAGGATTTAACTTGTACAAGGCTTGAGCTCCACCATGCCGAGGTTGGCGAACGGAGACATTTAGTGAAGATCCCTAGTCTCGGTGACTTGGGAGTGGCTATACCCTTTTGTGGGTGCCACAACGTGGATGTAGGAAGATCTTAACGATCTTGCCGAACCACGGGATAAATCTGCGTGTCTTCGTGTCTCCTCGGGAGTCTGCACACTCTTTCTCTCCCGTTACACTTATGCATTTCATATACCGCAAAATTACTATTCACTTGAATGCATAGTTTGTTTGCATAGGGAATTGGGCTTTTAGTAATTAAGTTTTTATTGCTTTAATTTTTGAAAAGAAGCCCAATTCACCCCCCTCTTGGGCATTCGATCCTTACAATTGGTATCAGAGCAATGTTGCTCATTCGATCATTCTAGCTTCACCGCTAGAGAGCTAAAATGGCCAAGAATGGGGGTTCGGTTCTTATCTTCGAGGGCAAGAACTTTGCCTCTTGGAAAGTGAAAGCATCTAGGCCCCATGAGGTACGGTTTCGGTGATTAATGACAACCATTCGATATTACTAATGAATTTGTGAATGCAAGGTCTCAATAACACTCAATCAAATGAAATCAAAATTACATTGGAGACCCATATAAAATCAACGAATGAGATCAAACCAAATCCTATAAAGACAAGAAGTGAAAGCTCTAACTTGATATCACTCAATGCTTGAAGACAATCAAAACAACATTTCAAACAAGTGTCAAAGAGGTCACAAATTCAAATTCCAAAAGAACAACTCAAAACAACTCGAAGTCAACAAGTTGAACACACCGGATCATCCGATGGTCTTTGAGTTGACACACGTCGGTCGAGTTGGTTCAACTGAAGAAGAAGACCTCAGATAAATGCACTCACCGGATCATCCGATGTGAGTGGCTCAGTGACATCGGTCCATCATCACAGATTGCAATACCATTGGACCAAGTGAAGCACCGGATCATCCGATGTGCAGACTTACACACATCGGTCGATTACTCCAGTGAGCCTCAAGATCAAGCAAAATTCTGAAGGAAGAGCCACCGGATCATCCGATGAGAAGACAGATCAACATCGGTCTAACAACGGTCATATCTGACACAGTGACATCAGCTAATTTGGCTTTGACCGATGTTAACAGAAGGGGAGACATCGGATCATCCGGTGTTCGCAGAGAAGTGATGTCAGCCTACTTTTCCAACGGCTATCTTGTGGAGGCTGGCTATTTATACCCCTTCAACCTGTCAAATCGATAAGACTTGAAGCCCAGACATACTCTACACATCCTAGAGCATTCAAGCAATAGAGCTACCACTTTCACATCATTTGTTCATCATTTGTACACCAAGAGATAGGCTAGAACTAGCTAGAGATAGTGCTTGGGTGCCTCCATTCTTGGTGATTGGAGTCTCTAGTGTAGTGAGAGCCATAAGGGAGTGTCCCTTGGTGTGTGCAACTTCCGGAGCTTGCCAAGAAGATTGTGGAAGCCCGGAGGATCCCAAAGTGTACAAGGCTTGAGCTCCACCTTGCCGAGGTTGGCGAACGGAGAAGAATAGTGAAGAACCCCCTTGTCTCGGTGACTTGGGAGTGGCAAAACCCTTCGGTGGGTGCCACAACGTGGATGTAGGAAGATCCTTGTGATCTTACCGAACCACGGGATAAACTCCGTGTCCCTTGAGCGTTTGCATCCATCTCCCTTTTACTCTTATGCAATCTTCATTCCGCAACTTTAATTTACATTGATTGCATAGTTTAATTGCATAGGGAATTGGGCTTGAGGTTGTTAGTTCTTACTCGTTTTAAAATTTGAAAGAAAGCCCAATTCACCCCCCCTCTTGGGCATTTCGATCCTTACAATTGGTATCAGAGCCTTGTTGCTCATTGGATCATTCTAGCTTCACCGCTAGAGAGCTTAAATGGCCAAGAATGGGGGTTCGGTTCCTATCTTCGAGGGCAAGAACTTTGCCTATTGGAAAGCACGCATGCGTGCCTACCTACAGGCCATTGCTCCCGAAGTTTGGGAAGCGACCCATGCGGGATTTGGAGATCTTAATTATGTTGGTGATCAACTAAAATGGGATGCTAAGGCTAGAAATGCCATCTATGAATGCATAAGTCAAGATGTTTTTGCTAGAATTGCTAGTAAGGAGAAAGCTTGTGAAATTTGGGCATGTCTAATTGAAATTCATGAGGGCTCATCTCGTGTTAAAGAACTCAAATATCACTTGCTAAAATCCAAGTATGATGAATTCAAAATGCTTCCTCATGAAAATGTTAACCAAATGTTTTCTCGCTTAAATGTGCTCATTGAGGAGATTAACGCACTTGACATTGCTTCTCTTGGTAAGGGACTTATCAACCGCAAGATCCTCATGCTTCTACCTAAGCCCAAGTACAACATTATCAACTCAATGCTCCAAAAGGAATCACTTGACAACATTGAAGTCTCGGAGCTCATTGGAGAAATTCATGCTCATGAGATGAGCGTACTTGGAATGATGGAGGAGTCATCGTCAAAAACTATTGCTCTCAAGGCTTCAACCAAGAAGACAACTCCCAAGAAAAAGAAAGTGGTTGAGCCTAGCTCAAGCGAAGAAGAGCAAGCAACAAGCGAAGATGACGATGATGAGCTTGCGTTGATGATGAGAAAATTCTCACGTCTAAACTCCAAAATCGCAAAGAAGGGATACTCCTTTGATCCAAAGAAGAAAGCCTTCCTCCCAAGAAAAGATGAAAACAAAACATGCTACAATTGTGGTGATCAAGGCCACATATCATATGATTGTCCAAGACCCGACAAGAGGAAGGACAACCACAAAGGAAAGTATAGAAAGCTAGAAGAAAGTGATGAAGATGAAGAAGAGGTCAAACCCAAGCGTGCCTTTGGAAAGAAGAAATTTGACAAGGGCAAGAAAACCAAGCTCTTTCCAAAGAAGAGAAGAGGGCCTCAAAAAGTCTTCATGTGCGAGGCAAATGAGTGGATCACGGATGAAGAGTCAAGCGATGAAGAGAGTGAAGATGAAGAAAACTTGGCGGGCCTTGCCGTCGTCGACAAAGACAACTCACCTCTTCGTCCACCTCCTATGTGCCTCATGGCTAAAGGTAACTCTAAGGTATGTGACGATTCTAGCGATGATGATGAGCTCTCCCCCGATGAACTAGCATCTATGATTAATGAATACCATGTCATCATAAAAAGGGAAAAGAGCAAGGTTAAAGCACTTGAACAAGCTTGTGCTAAACTTGAGAGTGCGAAGCTCGATTTGCATGACAAGTATGTAACCATACTTAAAGAGCATGACACGCTCAAAACACATGTCAAGCAAATCGAGGAGGAAAATGCTCAAATCAAGCTTGATCATCATGAGCTTGACTTAGCAAACCAAGCACTCTTGGGAAAGCACAATGACTTGGTTCAAAAACATGATCCCTGCCATATAAACTTGCACTCTTTTAATCTCTTGCATTATAATTTGTTTGGCATTGCATAACGGTAGATTGTCACAAAGGGGAACCCACCTCATGAGAAGGAGACTTGTTTGAAATGCAATATCTCAACTCATATAAGGTGGAAAGAACAAAATGTTAGGTACGTTAATGCCCAGAGGATCATGCTTCAAAGAGATAGAAGTCTTCATACTCTACCTCACAAAGCATGGGCCTTACATTTTATTTGGATATTTTCCTCCATTTTTCTTTGTGTTCCATTTGAGTTAAGGTCTAGCCAAGCTATTGGCATATTAGCTTCTTGAGGGGTAAGGGGTTGCCCAAAAAGTCCTAAGACATGTGTTTCTCCTCGATTGTTTGTTTGGTCAAAGGACATATATGGGATGTTTTCGTTCTGTTGTCATCGGATTATCCGATGCCTATGTCAATCCCTCATCGGTCAAATAGGTGTTCAATCCTCAAAGCCCAATTCTGTCTGAATTTCAAATGATCCGACGCGTTCATTCCTAAAAACATCGGTCCATCCGATGTTCACTCTTCTGGAGCTGTGGTTAATTCAACCGATGTCTACTTCCTCCTACGTCGGATCATCCGGTGTCTACATCACTCTTTTGAACACCCTTACTGTGCTATTCGACCGATGATCAAAACCCTAAACCTCGGTCCATCCGATGTCAACAGCATTCCTTGAATATCCTTTCTGTGGCAATTGACCGATGCTCACTTCACATATCATCGGTCCATCCGGTGTTGAATTTTCGGCTAGGGTTTGGGGTCCACTATTTAAACCCGCGCGCCGGCCCGACTTTCTCTCTCCCCGACACCCCTATCTCCCGCCGCCGCCGACCACCGTCTCCTTCGCGCCGCCGCCTCTCCCTCGCGCCGCCGCCTCTCCCTCGCCTGCAGCGCCGCCGCCGGCCGCCGCCGCCGTCCCTCTGCTCGCGCCGCCGCCGCCGGCGACCCCCGCGCCACCACTGCCCGTGCCCGCGCACCGCGCCACCTCCGCCGGCAGCCGCCGCCGCCGCCGCCCCAGGCGCCGCCGCCGCCGTGCTCCACCCGCGCCCAAGCGCCACCGCCGCCTCCACGCACCTCTCCACCGCATCCAAGCATCGCCACCGCTCCTCCCTCCGTCGAAGCACCTCCACCCGAGAAACGCCGTCTTCTCCGGCCCCCGTCGCTAGGTTTTCCCGAGCTCCATCGTCGCTAAGGTGAGCTCCGTGTCGTGCGACGTCTCTCGTTGCTTCTCTCGTCGTTATTTTTCATCGTCGCTAAATCCTACCTCTCCCTTGCATCTAGATGGGTCGTGATCGCAAAGGAAAGGGCAAGGCAATCGCGGAGCCCGCCGCGAAGAAGCGCAAACTATCGAAGGATGAGAAGCAGGCTCTCATGGCCGCTCGCGCCGCCGAGGAGCGTGAGCGCGGCCGTGGGGGATCCCTGAGGATCCGCGAGGCTAGGCAGCCTCCCGTGATCGACGACTCCGACGCCGAGGAGGAGCCAGTTGAGCCCCTCGTCCGCCGGCGCTCAGCCCGGACGCGTGGGGGTCACGCCGAGGATGCTCCTCGTCCGAGACCGACGGCTGCCGACCGTCGTGAGGACAGGGAGGCTGAGAGGGCCATCAATGAGATGGACACGGCCGTCCGGGTCGGTGAAGGAGTCCGTCTTGTGGACTACCGAAAGATGAAGGCTAAGCAACTCCGGAAGCTCAGATGGAGTGTTCTGCTTGAGGAGTGGTTCCCACAGCCCCGAGAGCTTCTTGTGGACAGTCGCTTCTGGACTGTCACCCAGGCGTCTCTCTATGAGACCTACAAGCGCCGGGGGCACAAGCTTTTTCAGCACAACCACTTGGACTGGAGGCAGCTTGCAGTGGCAGCGGAGACTGAGGTCCGTCCCTTCTTTGAGAGATACAGAGGCTTGGTGGAGCTACTGGATTATGAGAGAAGTGCGTATGTGGAAGAGTGGGTCCGTGTCTTCTACGCGACCCTGTACATCTCAGAGGGCAGGAGGTCGATTGCCTTCATGTTCAATGGTCAGCACTACCACCTCTCGAGGCAGACTTTGGGGCATATTCTTGGTTTGGACCTGCACGACACCAGCGTGCACGAGAAGGTCTATGGGCAGGCAGATCCACCAAGGAGGCCACTTACTGGAGGGGTAGCACCACAGCTGGACGAGATCCGCTCTTTGTTTGGCCCCTCGTTCTCTCCAGACCAGCCGAGAGTTCCAGCTCTCCTGACCCCAGCTGCGCGTATTGTGCACCTCGCCTTGCGCCGCACGCTCCTGCCGAGGTCAGGTTACTTGGAGGGGTTCACGAGCTTGCAGCAGACCCTCCTGTTCTACATAATGAACGGGATGGATTTTGATATCGTGGACATACTCCTCTATGAGATGGAAGATGTAATCACGGATGGAATCGGCATGATGAGGCAGATGGTCTACGGGCACTGGATCAGTTACATTTGCTCTACGGTGGTGCCTGAGGGACATACAGCTCAAGCCCGGCTAGCTGACGAGAGTGTGACTCGCTTTAGTCACTATCGTGCCTCTGCTCCTGGAGACCGTCGCCTTGGTCGTCCAGTTGAGCGCCAGGTTCGGGCCCGTCTGTCAGAGGAAGACTGGTCCGACCTAGAGCGGGAGGACGAGAGGCTTGCTGAGGCTGAGGCTCAGGGGGAGGACCTGCAGCACATCTGGTCTGAGAGCGACACCGACGACAGTGTCGAGGAGTACTTCCCTCCCCCTCCACCTTCACCGAAGCAGCACGACGCCGAGGCAGGAGGATCAGCTGCTCCGCCACCGACACCACCTCCTGTGTCCGAGGCGCAGGTGACGCAGCCGTCTGAGCTGACGTCGCTCCTCCAGCAGATGATCGAGCAGCAGCGCCAGGACAGGCTCGCTGCTGAGCAGGCCAGGGCAGAGCAGGCTGCTCACCTGGCACAGCTGCAGCGGCAGCAGCAGGAGCTCCAGCTGGAGATCGCCCGTCAGAGGCGAGAGGATACGGACCGGTTCACCAACCTGGTAGATCAGATGCACCGCCGTACCCTCGACCAGCAGCAGCAGACCCAGCAGGCCATGATGGGGATCCTAGGGTTGATCACCAACCTTTACACTCAGACCGGGATCGCCCTTCCTCCACAGCAGCCTGGACTGGGACTGGCTCCAGGTGTTGCTCAGGTGCCTACTTCTCCTATACCTTCAATCAGTATGTCACCACTTCTGGCATCCAGCGCACCGATTCACTCACCACTGCCGGCGACGATCTTGTTCCAGCAGACACCGGCGTCCGTGGTGAGCGCTCCACTTCCTCCAGCTCCACTGGCACCTCCAGTACCGGCTTCCTCTCCTCCAGCACCGGCAGCGGATCCTCCAGCTCCCGCCGCCCCGGCAGCTCCTACGACCGGCGACTCCAGCTCCGACGACTGCGACGGTTCTCAGTTCGTCCTCGCGCCCAGCTCTCAGGGTCTATAGGCGTTCTGATCCCTTTTTGGTGTCTTGATGCCAAAGGGGGAGAAGATGTAGAAGAGTCAGGGGGAGTGGTAGTCTCAGGGGGAGTGTGTGTGTGTGCGGGGGAGTGTGTGTGTGCTTATCCTTTGTATTCATGCTTGAGTACTCTTTTGTAATTTTAATTAAGCACTCTTTCACTTGTCTCATTTGCCTATGATTTTAATCAATTGCACCGCAAATTTCTTTTGTGTTTTACAAGCTTAATGTGTCCTATGCTGTATTCATTGCATATATACTTGAGTATTATCATCAAATTCATTATTATTGCGCTTTAAATTATTGTGTTGTCATCAATCACCAAAAAGGGGGAGATTGAAAGCATCTAGGCCCCATGAGGTACGGTTTCGGTGATTAATGACAACCATTCGATATTACTAATGAATTTGTGAATGCAAGGTCTCAATAACACTCAATCAAATGAAATCAAAATTACATTGGAGACCCATATAAAATCAATGAATGAGATCAAACCAAATCCTATAAAGACAAGAAGTGAAAGCTCTAACTTGATATCACTCAATGCTTGAAGACAATCAAAACAACATTTCAAACAAGTGTCAAAGAGGTCACAAATTCAAATTCCAAAAGAACAACTCAAAACAACTCGAAGTCAACAAGTTGAACACACCGGATCATCCGATGGTCTTTGAGTTGACACACGTCGGTCGAGTTGGTTCAACTGAAGAAGAAGACCTCACACAAATGCACTCACCGGATCATCCGATGTGAGTGGCTCAGTGACATCGGTCCATCATCACAGATTGCAATACCATTGGACCAAGTGAAGCACCGGATCATCCGATGTGCAGACTTACACACATCGGTCGATTACTCCAGTGAGCCTCAAGATCAAGCAAAATTCTGAAGGAAGAGCCACCGGATCATCCGATGAGAAGACAGATCAACATCGGTCTAACAACGGTCATATCTGACACAGTGACATCAGCTAATTTGGCTTTGACCGATGTTAACAGAATGGAATCCTTTCAACCGTTCCTTGTGTTTTACTTCGACCATGCCAAATTCGTTTACTCGAATTCCACGAATGGAATCAAACCATTCGCAGTCAAAGAATACCGCTCGAATTGGCTTGTTTGCGACAAAAGTGAATTCAAGGATTTCTTTAATAATCCCGTAGTACTGCGTTTCATGATCTTGCGAATCGATTGCCCTCATCACAACTCCGGTATTACATGTTGCCGCGAGAGGACGAAGAGATTCAAATTGAGTTGTACGGAATCGATAGCCGTTGACGTCATATCGACCATAGCTTCTAACATTAACCACTCCACGGGATAGTTGTCGCAAATCTTCATGGACGTTGGCATCTTTTTGGCACTGTCCAAGATATGGAATTATTAGAAAATGTAAGCATTCTTAAGTTATAAGAAAACATTGTTAACATTGATTAGTTATCGAGAAAACGTTACATGATCTCGAAACCAGGAGAGAAAATTAGATCCCCCGTTTATTCCTTCCCGTCGAATATGTTCTATTTGCTTGCTCGTGGGTTGATGTCTATGTCTCCAATTTTGCTTGTCGAACATACTACACGACAAAGAGAACCTTTTAGAATACATGTGTCGGAAAAGATGGTGAAAAGCATAAGTGTAGGAGAAACACTTACTTGAAATATTCATTCATTTCTTCCATATTAGCGTACATGTAGAAGAATGCAGCACGCCTTTCTTTTTCGCTAACATCATATGAAGTGTAACTACCAACAGTAGTGCCTCTTGTTGCAAAAATGGAGAGATCGCTACAAGGAGGTTGCTCATCTATATTGTATCGCATTACCGAAGTATTAACATTGTTTTCCTCTGCAAAGTAAACACTTGAGAAGTATCCTACTTCCTTAAGAGTAAAAGCTTCGGCGATGCAACCTTCAACCCTTGCCCTGTTACCAACCATTGGTTTCAGATATCTAAGTGATCTTTCAATATGATACATCCACCTATATTGCACGGGACCGCCCACTTTCGCTTCAAAT